>OU342742.1:276042377-276381584 GCA_910589775.1 Avena eriantha
ATGGTACTACGGAATCCAGAACACGTGAATCCTAGTTTGAATTTTAGAAGAGGATTGAAAACGTTACACTTCCTTACCAGAAAAGGGTGGTGGGTGGGTAAGAAGAAAAATTGAAGCAGTCCTACTCTCACATTTGTGTTTTTCCCTAGTATACATAACTACCAAAATATTTGCTAGACTGACAACGATCATTTTGGCTGAGACCCTGAAGGTCGGGTGGCTCTGATACCAATTGTAACTACCCTCGGTGAATTACGCTCTTAGTTAATGCCTGGATGAACGAAGTGGTTAAAATAGTACGGTGGGGCCCAGTGCCACTCACGGTAGACCTTTGGGCCGTCACTAACCACTTCCAGACAACGGGAGAAGAACGAAAGCGTAATCGGCAGGCGAAGGGATCAAGTACATACACAAATGAGTATGTATGCAAGCCACATACAACAGTCCTCAGAGCCATTCCATCTAAAGAAATAGAAATATTGCAACGCCATACGGCAAGACCCAAATGTCCTAGATAGATATAATAATTTAGATAGCTCCTCATACATCACACATCAGCGTATCAGGCGGAAGCGGAAAACAAGATCCGAGTACGGATAAGAAGCAAATTGGCATAAGATGCCCCATAAATAAACACATCCCGCCCACAGATCTCACGGATCCCCGTTCCCGGAATCTCTACACTGAACGATCGTTGCCAACATCATTTGTCTCTTCCACCCAGTATCCATCTTGCGGGTACACCTGTTCATCTGAATCAAACAATTTATCGTGTGAGACCCTAGGGGTACTCAGCAAGTCTTTATGCCGCTAAAGGGGACACAACCTGGGGTGACGCAATTATAGCAAAATATAATACCTAACAATTCTACAGATACTCGCTAACCATCCGCTAACCAATGATAGACGGATGTCCGTGAATTAAGAACAACAGTTATAACGGTATAATTAACAGATCCATCCTCCTCCCCGCTTACCAACGAGGAAGCGGACGAACAACCCCCATCATCCGTTGGCAGTTTTATTAACCATTCCATGAGTATTGCACTACTTACTAGTCAGGTACTTAGTCAACTTAAAAGCAGTACTTTAGTTATACTTGTCTATGATCGAGAAACTGTGCTCCAAGTCGTCCATATCCGCGGACACGGCTTTCGGAAAGATTTACCCTGCAGGGGTGCACGAATAGCAACACACACTCGATCAACCTCGGAAAACCCAAATCAAAACCCAACGAGGCATTCACGACAAAGCAATCACAGGATTCAGAAATATTTCAGGGGGCCACCCCATTAAGCTACCCGCAACGAAGTTGGCCGGCTCCGAGACGGACCCAAGGTTTGCGCCAATGGCTGTAAACGACTGGGAACCCGAAAATATGACTGGGCTTGTCGATACCGCGAAAACGTGGCGCGATCCAAAACAGTACAGGTGCTCCTCGCACAATCTTAAATAAGCAGTAACATGGCATAAGTACAGGATAGTAATAAAGCCCCAAACTAATTGTGGCCCCAAGAAATAAGAATGAACCAAGCTCTGGCTCAGGGGGGTCCATAAGGCCTCCCGGATGTGGATAGTGCGAATAGTCAAGGAACAGGAATCAAGTACTCGGGGTCCTACGGGACACAAGTGAGCTTGAAAAACCAAATAGCAGATATTGCTCACCGGTGCCTCTTTCATTAGTTATCCCATTACTATTCAGGTTATGTTGTTTAGGTACCTCGTTATTCATCAGACACTCACATACCCTACTCATGCTTTTCTACGACTCGCATGGCTCAAACAACTCCTGTAGTAATGGCTCATGGGTTGGAGGAACAAGCTTCAGTGGGGTTTAAAGGTAAAGGCTATGCAGTACTTGGGATTCAATTTGATGCAATCGCGACTCAATGATGCAAGAATAAGATAGAGGCAATAGGTACTGTATGTATGCAAGCATGTGGTAGTGCTTGCCTGGCATCTCAGTTGAAGCGAGAGATGGATCTGGGTAGTACTCCTGTGATTCCTGGTAATTCTCCTGCTGGGCGTCTATTCGAAGAAGAACCAAACAAACAAGGGCCAACATAAATAAAGTGCACAAGCATATGAATTAAAAATGCAACAAGCAACCAAGCATTCCATGATGAATGATGCACAATTTACATGGCATTAAAGTAGCATGGCAAAGGTGAGGTGTGGATACAAGAAATAAAGCATTATATTATTTATTTAATCAAGTTCTATTGTCATAAACAGTTCAGATTTTTAATAACAACATGATGCATGCTTCAATTCAGAACAAGGACTGCATAGATAGAACGGGCTCGTCGTGCTGATCGATTTAGACATATTATTTGTCAAATTTGGAGTTATAGAACAAAAGTTATTAATTAATTAAGGAAAAGGGCATTTTATTGTAATTTTAATCATCTCGAAATTAAAGTGTTCAAAACATATTTTGAAGGGCATATTTGAATTTCTCACATTTTTCTGATTCCAAAACATATATTACTTGTATTATTTGGATTTGTATTTTAAAAATTATTTAAATCTGATTTGAATTTGAATTTAAATCAATTTGAAAAAGGTTTAATTAAAAACAGACTCAGGAAAATACTTTTGTTACCCAGGCAATTCTAGCCTCAGCCGCTGACGGGTGGGCCTTGCGCTGACTGGGGCCACGCGCGCGAAAACACTTTTGTTACCGGGCTCTGGCTAGCCCACTGAGGTTGACAGGCGGGGCCAGCGGCTTCGGGCCCACGCAACAGTGGGGATGCCCCCAGAGGCCGACAGGTGGGACTGGGGCTGGAGCGCGGGTTACGCCTGAGAAAGCAGGGGGGCCTCCCTGCAAAAATACTAGTGCGGCTGACTAGTGGGGTCGCTAGGAGCGCGGATTGCGAGCGAGAACAAAAAGGGGGCTTAATGCAAATCTACCACGGCCCTGGTACTGTTCTTCTTCTTCTCGGTCTGACGAGAAATCGGCGCGCGGCGCGGTGCGGGGGTTCGAACCCAGGTCACGGGCGTGCGCGCGGAGGGGGCTAACCAGTGGGGAAGGCGAGGGGAGTTGACAGGTGAGGGGCGGGGGCCTAGTTAGGGTTCTGCACGGCGCGGGGAGGCTGCAGACAACGGCGAGCTCTGGTGCACTACGGTCGTTCGACGAAGAGATCGGCGGCGCTAGATGGTGTCAGTGAAGCGGAGGTTATCAGGGAGGTCGAGGGACTCACCGCGGGCTCGACGGCGGGCTCGGATCGGAGCGAGGAGCGGCAGAGCAGCGAGATCACTGGCGCTCTGGCGGGCTAGGGTTTCGTCAGGGCGGCGCAGCACCGGCGCATCTGGGGCTTCTCGTCCAAGTCGGCGTGTACGGGGTGATCCAGTAGACGGCCCTGAGTCTTCCAGGCCACCTCCAGGTCGCGCTGATCGGCTGGAACGACGGGGACGAGGTGGTGCTGGCGGCGACCACGGCAGGTGCTGGCGGCAAAGAGGAAGAAAGAGGAGAGGAGGGCTGGCTCGGGGCAGATCTGGCGAGCCAGGAGAGTCGTGTGGTAGGAGGAAAAAGGAGGGAGAGGGAGGAGGAGCAGCTATGGCAGGGGGGTAGATAAAGGTGGCCTCGGTGCCACCTTTTGCTTCTCCCTCACGTGGTCGAGCTGGGGCTCGACCTGGGGGCTGGTAGGGCACGGCAGGGGCTGCAGGTGGGGCTAGCTTGGCCGGTGGAGAAAGAAAGAAAGAAGAGGGGTAGCTCGGGCTAGGTCAGATGGGGCTTGGGTTAGGGCTTCGCTAGGGTTAGGGAGCGGAGTGGCTGGGGTGTGGGCCAGGGAGAGAGAGGGGCTTGGCATGGAGGTCATGCTAGAGAGAGAGAGAGAGAGAGGTTTGGGGTTTAGGAGAATTCGGGTTATGAGGAGAAATAAAGAGAGTAGCTAGGTTTGATTTTATTAGGTTTTAGATTGTTAAAACTTCTGCAAAAGGCCATTCCAAGTGGAACATGATGAATGCTTGAATTAACATAAGATGAAGGTGAAAGGGAATTCCAAGAAAAGAAAAAGAAAAGAATTATGGAGTAGGCCTCATATGGATCATGCATGGGGAAATAAAAATAAGAGAAAATGGTATGGATGGGACTATGAGGATGGTGGAATGGTAGGAGATGGTTTCCCAAGATAGGATCCCTCAAATCAAAAGAGAAACCAATGGAGTAAAAGGTGGTGAAGAAGTGTGCATGGCCCATGCAAAATAATAATGCCATGATTTATTTTGTGAAAACACTAATAATATTATGGCATTATTCTCATGCATTTCCAAGAAATGGAATAAAGCCAAGCAAAAGAATTTAAAGGACTAGATCCACCCTATTGTCCATGAGCTAGATAAAACCACAATAAAGACAAACAAGCTCATGAACTAGTAGGATGGTGGAATTATAAAGTGGTGGAAAGAAAAGATAATGGAGGTGAATAAAAGATATGCCCCCAACTCAACTTGGGCATTTAGACAATATATCAATAACCAAATACAATATCAAGAGGCAAATACAATTAATGACGCATGTGAGAGAAGAACCAAAAGAAAAGGAGTTTTATATGATGCTCAAATGCAAGGTGGCATGATGACATGAGCATGATATATTTATGATGCAACAATATTATATATGAAGTATCCAATGTCTTACTAGGACAAGTAGCATTACAATTGTTAGACAATTGGGATGCTACAACTCTCCCCCACTAAACAGGAATCTCGCCCCGAGATTCTAGGAAGAAGAAGACTCAAAGAGGGTAGGATACTTGGCACGGAGCTCATCTTCACGTTCCCAGGTGGCTTCATCAACGGAATGGTGCGACCACTGCACCTTACAGAACTTGATGGACTTGTTGCGAGTCCTTCTTTCTGCGACTTCAAGAATTTTTGTGGGGTGTTCTTGATAAGACAGATCCTCTTGGAGATTGATGTGTTCATGGTCCACGGTCCTGCCGGGATCCTGGAAGCACTTCTTGAGTTGAGAGATGTGGAAAACATCGTGGACTTTGAGTTGTTCAGGGAGCTCAAGAGCATAAGCAACTTCTCCTCTTCTTCCACGAATTTTGAAAGGACCGATGTATCTAGGAGCCATCCTTCCTTTGATACCAAAGCGGTGCGTGCCTCTCATGGGAGTGACACGAAGGTAAACGAGATCACCAGGGACATACTCCATGTCCGTGTGCTTTCTGTCATAATTGCTCTTCTGGCGACTTTGAGCAATCTTCAGGTTTTCAAGAATGATGTGTACTTTCTCCTCCGCTTGAGTTACAATGTCGGGGCCAAACAATATTCTTTCACCTGCGCCCGACCAACCAATCGGAGTTCTGCACTTGCGACCATAAAGAGACTCAAATGGTGCCATCTTTAGACTTTTCTAGAAGCTGTTGTTGTAAGAGAATTCAGCATAAGGAAGACATTCTTCCCACTTCATGCCGAAAGAGATAACGCAAGCACGGAGCATATCTTCTAGAATCTGATTGATCCTTTCAACTTGTCCTTGCGACTGAGGGTGGTAAGCTGTGCTGAAGTTTAGTTTTGTTCTCAAAGCATTTTGGAAACTTCCCCAGAACTTGGAAGTGAAAATGCTTCCACGGTCTGAACTGATCTCAAGAGGAACTCCATACAGAGAGACAATTCTGTTGATATAGAGCTCAGCCAACTGAATTGCAGAAATTGTTTCCTTGACTGGAAAGAAGTGAGCTACTTTGGAAAGCCTGTCAATGGCAACAAAGATTGCATTGTTTCCCTTCTGCGAGCTTGGAAAACCAGTGATGAAGTCCATCTCTACTTTCTCCCATTTCCATTCTAGAGGCTTCAATGGCTGTAGAAGACCGGAAGGTTTCTGATGGACAACTTTAACTCTGCGACAAACATCGCACTCTGAGACATACTTGGCACAATATCGTTTCAGGCCAGGCCACCAATATTGTGTTTTCAAGTCCATGTACATCTTAGTGCTGCCAGGGTGGATAGAAAGAACAGAATCATGCGCCTCCTTGAGAACTTGCTCTCTTAAACCCGGGTAGTTCGGAACAAACATTAGGTGTTCAAAGAAAATAGTGCCTTGGTCATCAATGTGGAACGACTCGTACTTCGGAAGTTGAATGTTGGAGATGATCTTTTTAGTGTAAGGATCCCGAAGCTGAATGGAACGGACCTTTTCTTCCAAGAGAGGTGTTGCTAGAAGGTTCAGAAGATAACCTTGATCCACAATTTCAAGGTTGAGCTTGCGGAATTCCTCGCACAAGAGAGGCTGTTGTTCTTCCACCATGAGGTTGTTGACATAAGCTTTTCGGCTGAGAGCATCTGCCATGACATTGGCTTTGCCCAGAGTGTAGTTGATGGTCAAATCGAAATCATTGATTGTTTCAATCCACCTCCTCTGACAAAGGTTGAGATCAGGCTGTGTGAAGATATACTTCAGACTCTTGTGATCAGAAAAGATCTCACAACGGTTGCCAAGCAAGTAATGCCTCCATACTTTCAAAGCAAAGACAACTGCTGCGAGTTCGAGGTCATGTGTAGGATAATTGATCTCATGCGTCTTCAACTGTCGAGAGGCATAAGCAACAACTTGCTTTTCTTGCATAAGGACCGCTCCCAATCCTTGCAACGAAGCATCACAGAAGATCTGGAAAGGCTTTGATGTATCCGGAGGAACCAAGACTGGTGTGGAAGTGAGATTCTCTTTGAGTGTTTCAAAGCTTGCTTGACATGCAGGAGTCCAAAGGTATTTCTTGCCTTTCTTGAGGAGATCGGTAAGAGGCTTCGCAATCTTTGAGAAGTTTTGAACGAAGCGACGACAGTAACTGGCCAAACCAAGGAAACTCCGAACTTCTTTGACATTTATGGGTGGAAGCCAGTCCATAACTGTCTTAATAGTTTCTGGGTTGACGGCAATGCCCTTGGGAGAGATGACATGACCAAGGTAGGTGACTTGAGGCAGCCCAAACTCACACTTGGAGAACTTTGCATATAGGCGGTTCTCACGAAGCTTGTGTAGGACAAACCGAAGGTGTTCTTCATGTTCTTCCTTAGACTTAGAATAGACTAGAATGTCATCCAGATAGACCACAACGAACTTATCCAGATTCAACATGAAAACCGAGTTCATAAGCCTCGAGAAGGTGGCAGGTGCGTTGGTGAGACGGAAAGACATGACCGTGTACTCATACAGGCCATAGCGGGTGGTGAAAGCTGTTTTGGGAACATCTTCCTTGCGGATCTTGATTTGATGATAACCACTTCTCAAATCAAGCATAGAGAATACCACAGCTCCAGCTAGCTGATCGAAGAAATCATTAATCCATGGAAGGGGATATTTATTCTTGATTGTTTTAGCATTGAGTGCCCGATAGTCAACACAAAGTCTATCAGTCTTGTCTCGCTTCTTCACAAAGATGGTTGGACTACCCCAAGAAGAAATACTGTGCTGAATGAAACCCAACTTCTCTTGTTCATCCAACTGACATTTGAGTTCAGCCAACTCAGCAGGACCCATTTTATAAGGCCGTTTGGAAATAGGAGCGGTACCAGGTTCAAGTTCAATGACAAACTCAACCTCACGATCCGGAGGCATACCTGGAACCTCTTCAGGAAAGACATCTGGAAAATCACAAACTACAGGAACACTCTGAATACCTTCCATAGCATCATCATTCAGAGCCGCCAAAGAATACAGCTAAATTGCTGGAGTCAGACTTGGAGAATAGACAATATGGCCTTCAAGAATTTTCAGAGAAACCGAACGTTCAGCATAATCAATCACAGCTGCATTTGCTGTCAACCGATCCATGCCCAAGATAACATCAATATCAGAATTGCCCAGAATAATTAAGGAAGCCGGAAACGAAGAACCACCAATCTCAATTTGATTGTTATGGAAGATTTTAGAAGATGCCAATGTTGCTCCAGGAGAAAGAACCATTAAACGCTTGGGGAGAGGATCCATAGATAACCCATTCCTATCAGGAAAACTTGTAGAGACAAAAGAATGCGATGCACCAGAATCAAACAACACTCGTGCAGAAACTGAGTTAACAGGAAGCATACCCATGACAACTCCAGGTGCATGCTCAGCTTGAGCGATGTTGACATAGTTGGCACAAGCAACCGTAGACCCCGGCTTAGTGTTGATGTTGAGAGCCCGAGGTGGAGGTGCACGAATCATAGGAGCAGTTGCCGCAGGTCTTGGAGGTGGTGGTGGAAGAGCTTTATTGTTCATTGGACAATTCCAGTGCTGATGCCCAGTGTTTCCACAAGTATAGCAAGCACCAGGTGGACGTGGAGCAACGTAGCCAGGGACTCCGCCAGGCGCTCCAGGGTAGTTGTGGTTGTAGCCCCTGGGAGCCACAGTGAAGGAGTTTGGTGGCCTTGGTGCGTAGCTTGAAGGTCTTGGTGGAGCAGGGAGCGACGGTGGGGTGTTAGGAACCCAGACACGACGCTTAGAAGGAGCTGTCATAGCAGAAGAGCTTGCTGTATCAAGACTGTGTTTCTTTGACTCCTCAAACACTTGCCTACTTTCTTCTTCCTATAGAGCTGTGTGTTGAAGTTCCAGGAAAGATGCCGGCCTTGCATTAGTGATTGCATATTTGATGGAAGCATTGAAGCCTTGCCGAAACCTCTTTTGCTTCTTCTTGTCATCAGAGATCTCATCGCCACCATAACGAGATAGGTTCATGAAGTTTCTAATGTAGGTGTTGACATTGTCAGTGCCCTGCTTGAGGTTGAGAAACACTTCCTTCATCCTTTCCATGACAATTTTGACAGATATTGCTCTTTGAAAGCAGCAGTGAACCGCTCCCAAGTAGGCTGAAAACCAGAAAGATCTGCCTTGAGGTAATTTTCCCACCAGAGAGCTGCATCTCCCTTCAGAAGGTGAGTGGCACATTTGACCCATTCTTGCTCGGGAACATCCGCAGTCATCAGCAACCTTGACACTTCACGAAGCCAATCATCCGCATCAAGTGGTTGATCAGACACTTCAAATTGGCGTGGGTTGAACTTGAGAAAACTCTTGATGTCTCCTCGCTTGGGAGGTGGAGGTAGCAGAGCAAACTCATTCCTCCTCACGCTTTCCTCGAAGCGCTGCTGGTTCTGCTGCATAGTGCCCAAAGCATTTGCAATACTTGCCAAAGCAGCCCCAAGTTCAGGTGGTATGTCCTCCTCAGAACGGCGTGGTGGTGCCATCCTATGATTGATATAAAACACAAGTCAGTACTATAATGGAGAATGGTAATAATCCAAAATAGTACCAAAATGGAATTAACCAAGATTAAATGATGCAATTCACTGAGACGATATTAAAATATCAACAAAGTTCAAGGCAATTAGAAGATATTAAGCATAACGCACACGACTGAACAAGGAGTGTGGTACACAACTAACAAAGAAAAATTTTCCGCAAATTTCGGCATTAAAATACCACTATATGCGCAAAACCACTTAACGAATCAAGATTAGTCACTCTAATATTTCAATATACAAAAGCAAATGATAAAAGTAGTGGTATGGTCGCGACTCCATCCCGCACTCAAATCATTACTCCGCACATGAATCAGTAAAACACATATCCCAACACCTTCTTCTTAGATGAACCTAAAGATTGGTAACTACGGAAACGAACACCCCAAACAAGATAACGTCAGATACCAAAGAGTAAGATAGATCGCATCGGTGTACAACGAATCAGAATAGATCGCGTTGGTTTACAAAGGACTGTCGGTAGGGAATGTACCAACAGTTGATAACCAAAAGGCAGATAGTGATAACATTTGGATGCAACAGATAGACAAGGAATTCACACACACACACACACAAACATAACCTATGGTACTACGGAATCCAGAACACGTGAATCCTAGTTTGAATTTTAGAAGAGGATTGAAAACGTTACACTTCCTTACCAGAAAAGGGTGGGTGGGTGGGTAAGAAGAAAAATGGAAGCAGTCCTACTCTCACGTTTTGTTTTTCCCTAGTATACATAACTACCAAAATATTTGCTAGACTGACGACGATCATTTTGGCTGAGACCCTGAAGGGCGGGATGGCTCTGATACCAATTGTAACTACCTTGGTGAATTACGCTCTTAGTTAATGCCTAGATGAACGAAAGTGGTTAAAATATTATGGTGGGGCCCAGTGCCACTCACGGTAGACCTTTCGGCCGTCCTAACCACTTCCAGACAATGGGACAAGAACGAGCGGCGTAATCGGCAGGCGAAGGGATCAACTACATACACAAATGAGTATGTATGCAAGCCACATACAACAGTCCTCAAAGCCATTCCATCTAAAAGAAATAGAAATATTGCAATGCCATACGGCAAGACCCAAATGTCCTAGATAGATATAATAATTTAGGATTGCTCCTCATACATCACACATCAGCGTATCAGGCGGAAGCGGAAAACAAGATCCGAGTACGGATAAGAAGCAAATTGGCATAAGATGCCCCATAAATAAACACATCCCGCCCAGAGATCTCACGGATCCCCGTTCCCGGACTCTCTACACCGAACGATCGTTGCCAACATTATGTGTCTCTTCCACCCAGTATCCATCTTGCGGGTACACCTGTTCATCTGAATCAAACAATTTATCGTGTGAGACCCTAGGGGTACTCAGCAAGTCTTTATGCCGCTAAAGGGGACACACCCTGGGGTGACGCAATTACAACAAAAGATAATACGTAACAATTCTACAGATACTCGCTAACCATCCGCCTAACCAATGATAGACGGATGTCCCTGAATTAAGAACAACAGTTATAACGGTATAATTAATAGATCCATCCTCCTCCTCGCTTACCAACGAGGAAGCGGACGAACAACCCCCATCATCCGTTGGCAGTTTTATTAACCATTCCATGAGTATTGCACTACTTACTAGTCAGGTACTTAGTCAACTTGAAAGCAGTACTTTAGTTATACTTGTCTATGATCGAGAAACTGTGCTCCAAGTCGTCCATATCCGCGGACACGTCTTTCAGAAAGATTTACCCTCCAGGGGTGCACGAATAGCAACACACACTCGATCAACCTCGGAAAACCCAAATCAAAACCCAACGAGGCATTCACGATAAAGCAATCACAGGATTCAGAAATATTTCAGGGGGCCACCCCATTAAGCTACCCGCAACGAAGTTGGCGGGCTCCGAGACGGACCCAAGGTTTGCGCCAATGGCTGTAAACGACTGGGAACCCGAAAATATGACTGGGCTTGTCAATACCGCGAAAACACTCCGCAATTCTTAAACAGTACAGGTGCTCCTCGCACAATCTTAATAAAACAGTAACATGGCATAAGTATAGGATAGTAATAAAGCCCCAAACTACTTTGTGGCTACAAGAAATAAGAATGAATCAAGCTCTAGCTCAGGGGGGTCCATAAGGCCTCCCGGATGTGGATAGTGCGAATAGTCAAGGAACAGGAATCAAGTACTCGGGGTCCTACGGGACACAAGTGAGCATGAAAAACCAAATAGCAGATATTGCTCACCGGTGCCTCTTTCCTTAGTTATCCCATTACTATTCAGGTTATGTTGTTTAGGTACCTCGTTATTCATCAGACACTCACATACCCTACTCATGCTTTTCTACGACTCGCATGGCTCAAACAACTCCTGTAGTAATGGCTCATGGGTTGGAGGAACAAGCTTCGGTGGGGTTTAAAGGTAAAGGCTATGCGGTACTTGGGATTCAATTTGATGCAATCGCGACTCAATGATGCAAGAATAAGATAGAGGCAATAGGTACTGTATGTATGCAAGCATGTGGTAGTGCTTGCCTGGTAGCTCAGTTGAAGCGAGAGATGGATCTGGGTAGTACTCCTGTGATTCCTGGTAATTCTCCTGCTGGGCGTCTATTCGAAGAAGAACCAAACAAACAAGGGCCAACATAAATAAAGTGCACAAGCATATGAATTAAAAATGCAACAAGCAACCAAGCATGCCATGATGAATGATGCACAATTTACATGGCATTAAAGTAGCATGGCAAAGGTGAGGTGTGGATACAAGAAATAAAGCATTATATTATTTATTTAATCAAGTTCTATTGTCATAAACAGTTCAGATTTTTAATAACAACATGATGCATGCTTCAATTCAGAACAAGGACTGCATAGATAGAACGGGCTCGTCACGCTGATCGATTTAGACATATTATTTGTCTAATTGGAGTTATAGAACAAAAGTTATTAATTAATTAAGGAAAAGGGCATTTTATTGTAATTTTAATCATCTCGAAATTAAAGTGTTCAAAACATATTTTGAAGGGCATATTTGAATTCCTCACATTTTTCTGATTCCAAAACATATATTACTTGTATTATTTGGATTTGTATTTTAAAAATTATTTAAATCTGATTTGAATTTGAATTTAAATCAATTTGAAAAAGGTTTAATTAAAAACAGACTCAGGAAAATACTTTTGTTACCCAGGCAATTCTAGCCTCAGCCGCTGACGGGTGGGCCCTGGGCTGACTGGGGCAACGCGCGCGAAAACACTTTTGTTACCGGGCTCTGGTTAGCCCACTAAGGCTGACAGGCGGGGCCAGCGGCTTCGGGCCCACGCGATAGTGGGGATGCCCCCAGAGGCCGACAGGTGGGGCTAGGGCTGGAGCGCGGGTTACGCCTGAGAAAGCAGGGGGGCCTCCCTGCAAAAATACTAGTGCGGCTGACTAGTGGGGTCGCTAGGAGCGCGGGTTGCGAGCGAGAACAAAAAGGGGGCTTAATGCAAATCTACCACGGCCCTGGTACTGTTCTTCTTCTTCTCGGTCTGACGAGAAATTGGCGCGTGGCGCGGGGCGGGGGTTCGAACCCAGGTCGCGAGCGTGCACGCAGAGGGGGCTAACCAGTGCGGTAGGCGAGGGGAGTTGACAGGTGAGGGGCGGGGGCCTAGTTAGGGTTCTGCGCGGCGCGGGGAGGCTGCAGACAACGGCGAGCTCTGGTGCACTACGGCCGTTCGACGAAACGATCGGCGGTGCTAGACGGTGTCGGTGAAGCGGAGGTTGTCAGGGAGGTCGAGGGACTCACCGCGGGCTCGACGGCGGGCTCGGATCGGAGCGAGGATCGGCGGAGCAGCGAGATCGCTGGCGCTCTGGCGGGCTAGGGTTTCATCGGGGCGGCGCAGCACCGGCGCATCTGGGGCTTCTCGTCCAAGTCGGCGTGTACGGGGTGATGCAGTGGACGGCCCTCGGTCTTCCAGGCCACCTCCAGGTCGCGCTGATCGGCTGGAACGACAGGGACGAGGTGGTGCTGGCGGCGACCGCGGCAGGTGCTGGCGGCGAAGAGGAAGAAAGAGGAGAGGAGGGCTGGCTCGGGGCAGATCTGGCGAGCCAGGAGAGTCGTGTGGGAGGAGGAAAAAGGAGGGAGAGGGAGGAGGAGCAGCTATGGCAGGTGGGTAGATAAAGGTGGCCTCGGTGCCACCTTTTGCTTCTCCCTCACGTGGTCGAGCTGGGGCTCGACCTAGGGGCTGGTAGGGCACGGCAGGGGCTACAGGTGGGCTTGGTCGGGAGAGAGGGACAGGCAGGTGGGGCTAGCTTGGCCGGTGGAGAAAGAAAGAAATAAGAGGGGTAGCTCGGGCTAGGTGAGATGGGGCTCGGGTTAGGGCTTAGCTAGGGTTAGGGAGAGGAGTGGCTGGGGTGTGGGCCAGGGAGAGAGAGGGGCTTGGCATGGAGGTAATGCTAGAGAGAGAGAGAGAGGGGCTTAGGGTTTAGGAGAATTAGGGTTATGAGGAGAAATAAAGAGAGTAGCTAGGTTTGATTTTATTAGGTTTTAGATTGTTAAAACTTGTGCAAAAGGCCATTCCAAGTGGAACATGATGAATGCTTGAATTAACATGAGATGAAGGTGAAAGGGAATTCCAAGAAAAGAAAAAGAAAAGAATTATGGAGTAGGCCTCATATGGATCATGCATGGGGAAATACAAATAAGAGAAAATGGTATGGATGGGACTATGAGGATGGTGGAATGGTAGGAGATGGTTTCCCAAGATAGGATCCCTTAAATCAAAAGAGAAACCAATGGAGTAAAAGGTGGTGAAGAAGTGTGCATGGCCCATGCAAAATAATAATGCCATGATTTATTTTGTGAAAACACTAATAATATTATGGCATTATTCTCATGCATTTCCAAGAAATGGAATAAAGCCAAGCAAAAGAATTTAAAGGACTAGATCCACCCCATTGTCCATGAGCTAGATAAAACCACAATAAAGACAAACAAGCTCATGAACTAGTAGGATGGTGGAATTATAAAGTGGTGGAAAGAAAAGATAATGGAGGTGAATAAAAGATATGCCCCCAACTCAACTTGGGCATTTAGACAATATATCAATAACCAAATACAATATCAAGAGGCAAATACAATTAATGATGCATGTGGGAGAAGAACCAAAAGAAAAGGAGTTTTATATGATGCTCAAATGCAAGGTGGCATGATGACATGAGCATGATATATTTATGATGCAACAATATTATATATGAAGTATCCAATGTCTTACTAGGACAAGTAGCATTACAATTGTTAGACAATTGGGATGCTACAGATTGTGCGAATAGTCAAGGAACAGGAATCAAGTACTCGGGGTCCTACGGGACACAAGTGAGCATGAAAAACCAAATAGCAGATATTGCTCACCGGTGCCTCTTTCATTAGTTATCCCATTACTACTCAGGTTATGTTGTTTAGGTACCTCGTTATTCATCAGACACTCACATACCCTACACATGCTTTTCTACGACTCGCATGTCTCAAACAACTCCTGTAGTAATGGGTCATTGGGATGGAAGAACAAGCCTTGGTGGGGTTTAAAAGTAAAGGCTATGCATTACTTGGGATTCAATTTAATGCAATCGCGACTCAATGATGCAAGAATAAGATAGAGGCAATAGGTACTATATGTATGCAAGCATGTGGTAGTGCTTGCCTGGCAGCTCAGTTGAAGCGAGAGCTGGATCTGGGTAATACTCCTGTGATTCCTAGTAATTCTCCTCCTGGGCATCGCGGAGAGATCGGTGTGGTCGGATCAGCCTGGGAGGCGCTGTAACAACGAGGACGCAGAGGCCGGGGGCTAGGGTTTCGGAGGCGAGGGCGTCGGTGAATGGCGTCGCGGTGGCTTCGGCTCCTTCTTGTCCGAGCGCGCGGGGTCGTCGACGACGCCTAGTTCCGCTTCCTCGACAACCAAAACTCCCGCCCGCCGCTGTGGTAACACGAGGAGAAGGGGAGGCCGAGGGTGGTCGGTCGGTGGAGAAAAAAAATAAGGTGGAAGGGGAGGGAGAGGAAGATGGCGCAACGGCCATGGGTGGTTTGGTACGGCAGAGGAAGAAGGGAAGGAGATAAGGGCGAGCCGAGAGGGAGGGTGTTTCCGTGGGGAGGAGGCCGGCGAAAAAGGTGGCTCGGCCACCCTACCTCTCCACGAGCACGTGCTCGCGGCTCGGGCTGGGGCTGGGGTGGCCTGACTGGTGGGCCGGTAGAGGGGGTGCGGCCAGGCTCGGAGCTAGGCTCGGTGGTGGGGTTGCTGTGGCAGGGAGGGAGAGGTAGAGAGAGGGAGAGTAGGGTAGGAGGGAGGGAGTAGCTCGGCTAGGTTAGGAGGGAGGCTTCGGCCTGGGGTAGGTTTAGGGGTAGGTGGGACCAGCATGGCAGGGAGAAAGGGGAGGTAGAAGCCTCGGCATGGAGAGTGAGAGGTGGTGAGGTGAGGATACGGTTTGAGAGAAGGAGAGAGGAGAGCTTAGGGTTCTTGAGAGAGAGGTTATAGAGAGAGAGGAAGAGGGGTAGGGTAAGGTGGTAGGGCTTTCTCATGATCAACACAAGCTCAAGCAAGAAAAAGGTGGTTAGAAAGTGGAGTAGGGTTTTGGTATGTTACTCATGATCTTGCATGGAACATACACAAGTGAGGTGATAATGTTGAGGCACATGGTAAGGAGAGATCAAACAAGGTGGAAAGGGGTTTGGAGAAAAAGAGAGCTCAAGAAGATGGTCCACATAAAAATCAAATAATAACCAAAGGAGAAACACATGGTGGTGATAGTTGGATGGCCCATGCAAAATAATTAATGCCATGTTTTATTCTTGTGAAAACAATAATATTAACATGGCATTATTCTTATGCATTCCCAAAAAGTGTAAATAAAGGCCAAGCAATAGAAATTATAGTTGAATCCATCCCAACCCACATGAGCTAGAGTAAATGCCAAAATAAAATAAAAGCCCATGGTGATTAGGGTGGTGGATTTATAAGGTGGTGAAAAGAAAGGTGATGAAGTTGAATAAAAGATATGCCCCCAACTCAACTTGGGCATTAAACAATATATCAATAACCAAATACAATATCAAGAGGCAAATACAATTAATAATGCATATGAGAGAAGAACCAAAGAAAAAGGGTTTTATATGATGCTCAAATGCAAGGTGGCATGATGACATGAGCATGATATAATTATGATGCTACAATTATATGTAAGGAGTAGCCATTATCTTACTAGACCAAGTAGCATTACCATTGTTAGACAATTGGGATGCTACATGCCAGCTTACTATGGAGCCCACATTATATATTGATGTAGGTCATTGTCTTCTTCACATGCATTATAGCATAGCATCGAAATGCAGGTTCCGCGTTGTGTGGCACTATCTGTGTCCATGGGATAATGTGCATATAGCAGGTGTTTTATACAAACACATTTGTTGTGCATGCTTTTTACTATATGTTACAATGTCGGGGCCAAACAATATTCTTTCACCTGCGCCTGACCAACCAATCGGAGTTCTGCATTTGCGACCATAGAGTGCCTCAAATGGTGCCATCTTTAGACTTTTCTGGAAGCTGTTATTGTAAGAGAATTCAGCATAAGGAAGACATTCTTCCCACTTCATGCCGAAAGAGATGACGCAAGCAGGGAGCATATCTTCCAGAATCTGATTGATCCTTTCAACTTGTCCTTGCGACTGAGGGTGGTAGGCTGTGCTGAAGTTTAATTTTGTTCCCAAAGCATTTTGGAAACTTCCCTAGAATTTGGAAGTGAAGATGCTTCCACGGGCTGAACTGATCTCAAGAGGAACTCCATACAGAGAGACAATTCTGTTGATATAGAGCTCAGCCAACTGAATTGCAGAAATTGTTTCCTTGACTGGAAAGAAGTGAGCTACTTTAGAAAGCCTGTCAATGACAACAAAAATTGCATTGTTGCCCTTCCGCGACCTTGGAAAACCAGTGATGAAGTCCATCTCTACTTTCTCCCATTTCCATTCCGGAGGCTTCAATGGCTGTAGAAGACCGCAAGGTTTTTGATGGACAGCTTTAACTCTGCGACAGACATCACACTCCGAGACATACTTGGCACAATATCGTTTCAAACCAGGCCACCAATATTGTGTTTTCAAGTCCATGTACATCTTAGTGCTGCCAGGGTGGATAGAAAGAACATAATCATGCGCCTCCTTGAGAACTTGCTCTCTTAAACCCGGGTAGTTCGGAACAAACATCCGGTATTCAAAGAAAAGAGTGCCTTGGTCGTCAACATGGAAAGACTCATACTTCGGAAGCTGAATGTTGGCGATGATCTTTTTAGTGTAAGGACCACCAAGTTGGATGGAACGAACTTTTTCTTCCTAGAGCGGTGTTGCTAGAAGGTTCAGAAGATACCCTTGATCCACAATTTCAAGGTTGAGCTTGCGGAATTCCTCGCACAAGAGAGGCTGTTGTTCTTCCACCATGAGGTTATTGACATAAGCTTTTCGGCTGAGAGCATCGGCCATGACATTAGCTTTGCCCGGAGTGTAGTTAATGGTCAAATCGAAATCATTGATTGTCTCAATCCACCTCCTCTGACGAAGGTTGAGATCAGGCTGTGTGAAGATATACTTCAGACTCTTGTGATCAGAATAGATATCACAACGGTTGCCAAGCAAGTAATGCCTCCATACTTTCAAAGCAAAGACAACTGCTGCGAGTTCAAGGTCATGTGTAGGATAGTTGATCTCATGCGTCTTCAATTGCCGAGAGGCATAAGCAATAACTTGCTTTTCTTGCATAAGGACCGCACCCAATCCTTGCAATGAGGCGTCACAGAATATCTGGAAAGGCTTTGATGTATCTGGAGGAACTAAGACTGGTGTGGAAGTGAGCTTCTCTTTGAGTGTTTCAAAGCTTGCTTGACATGCAGGAGTCCAAAGGTATTTCTTGCCTTTCTTGAGGAGATCGGTAAGAGGCTTCGCAATCTTCGAGAAGTTTTGAACGAAGCGACGACAGTAACTAGCCAAACCAAGGAAACTCCGAACTTCTTTGACATTTATGGGTGGAAGCCAGTCCATAATTGTCTTAATAGTTTCTGGGTTGACGGCAATGCCCTTGGCAGAGATGACGTGACCAAGGTAAGTGACTTGAGGCAGCCGAAACTCACACTTGGAGAACTTTGCATACAGGCGGTTCTCACGAAGCTTGTTTAGGACACACCGAAGGTGTTCTTCATGTTCTTCCTTTGACTTAGAATAGACTAGAATGTCATCTAGATAGACCACAACGAACTTACCAAGATACTCCATGAAAACCGAGTTCATAAGTCTCGAGAAGGTGGTAGGTGCATTGGTGAGACCGAAGGACATGACCGTGTACTCATACAGGCCATAACGGGTGGTGAAAGCTATTTTAGGAACATCTTCCTTGCGAATCTTGATTTGATGATTACCACTTCTCAAATCAAGCTTAGAGAATACCACAGCTCCAGCTAGTTGATCGAAGAGATCATTAATCCGCGGAAGGGGATATTTTTTCTTGATTGTTTCAGCATTGAGTGCCCGATAGTCAACACAAAGTCTATCAGTCTTGTCTTGCTTCTTCACAAAGATGGTTGGGCTACCCCAAGAAGAAGTACTGTGCTGAATGAAACCCAACTTCACTTGTTCATCAAGCTGACGTTTGAGTTCAGCCAACTCAGCAGGACCCATTTTATAAGGCCGCTTGGAAATAGGAGCGGTACCAGGTTCAAGTTCAATGACAAACTCAACCTCACGATCCGGAGGCATACCTGGAAACTCTTCAGGAAAGACATCTGGGAACTCACAGACTACAAGAACACTCTGAATACCTTCCATAGCATCATCATTCCGAGCCGCCAAAGTGTAAAGCTGAATTGCATGAGTTAGACTTGGAGAATAGACTATATGGCCTTCAGGAATTTTCAGAGAAACCGAACGTTCAGCACAATCAATCACAGCTGCATTTGCTGTTAACCAATCCATGCCCAAGATAACATCAATATCAGAATTGCCCAGAATAATTAAGGAAGCCGGAAACGAAGAGCCACCAATCTCAATTTGATTGCCATGGCTGATTTTAGAAGCCCTCATGTTTGATCCAGGAGATTGCACCATGAGGCGAGTTGGTAAAGTATCAGAAGGTAACCCATTACTCTCCGCAAACTTGTATGACACGAAAGAATGTGAAGCACCAGAATCAAATAAAACTCGTGCAGGAACTGAGTTAACAGGAAGCATACCCATGACAACTCCAGGTGCATGCTCAGCTTAAGCGATGTTGACACAGTTGGCACGAGCAACCGTAGACCCAGGCTTGGTGTTGATGTTGAGAGCCCGAGGTGGAGGTGCACGAACCATAGGAGAACTTGCCGCAGGTCTTGGAGGTGGTGGTGGAAGAGCTTTGTTGTTCATAGGACAATTCCAGTGCTGATGCCCAGTGTTTCTACAAGTGTAACAAGCACCAAGTGGGCGTGGAGCAACGTAGCCAGGGACTCCGCCAGGCGCTCCAAGGTAGTTGTGGTTGTAGCCCCTGGGAGCCGCAGTGAAGGAGTTTGGTGGCCTTGCTGCGTAGCTTGATGGTCTTGGTGGAGCAGGGAGCGACGGTGGGGTGTTAGGAACCCAGACACGACGCTTAGAAGGAGCTGTCATAGCAGAAGAGCTTGCTATATCACGGCTGTGTTTCTTTGACTCCGCAAACACTTGCCTACTTGCTTCTTCCTGCAGAGCTGTGTGTTGGAGTTCCAGAAAAGACGCCGGCCTTGCATGAGTGATTGCATATTTGATGGAAGCATTGAGGCCTTGCCGGAACCTCTTTTGCTTCTTCTTGTCATCTGAGATCTCATCGCCACCATAAGGAGAAAGGTTCATGAAGTTTCTGATACAGGTATTAACATTGTCAGTGCCCTGCTTGAGGTTGAGAAACACTTCCTTCATCCATTCCATGACAATTTCTGACAGATATTCCTCTTTGAAAGCTGCAGTGAATTGCTCCCAAGTAGGCTGAAAACCAGAGAGACCTGCCTTGAGGTAATTTTCCCACCACAGAGCTGCATCTCCCTTCAGAAGGTGAGTGGCACATTTGACCCATTCTTGCTCGGGAACATCCGCAGTCATCAACAACCTTGAGACTTCACGAAGCCAATCATCCGCATCAAGTGGCTGATCAAACACTTCAAATTGGCGTGGGTTGAACTTGAGAAAACTTTTGATGTCTCCACGCTTGGGAGGTGGAGGTAGCGGAACAAACTCATTCCTCCTGACACTTTCCTCGAAGCGTTGCTGGTTCTGCTGCATAGTTCCCAAAGCACTTGCAATACTTGCCAAAGCAGCTCCCAGTTCAGGTGGTATGTCCTCCTCAGAACGGCGTGGTGGTGCCATCCTGTGATTGATATAAAACACAAGTCAGTACTATGATGGAGAATAATAATAATCCAAAATAGTACCAAAATGGAATTAACCAAGATTAAAGGATGCAATTCACTGAGATGATATTAAAATATCAACAAAGTTCAAGGCAACTAGAAGATATTAAGCATATCGCACACAACTGAACAAGGAGTGTGATACACAAGCTAATAAAGAAAAAATTTCCGAAAATTTCGGCATTAAAATACCACTATATGCGCAAAACCACTTAACGAATCAAGATTAGTAACTCTACTAGTTCAATATACAAGAGCAATGATAAAAGTAGTAGTATGGTCGCGACTTCATCTCGCACTCAAATCATTACTCTGCACATGAATAAGTAAAATACATATCCCAACACCTTCTTCTAAAGATGAACCTAAAGATTGGTAACTATGAAAGAGAACACCCCAACAAGATAACGTCGCATAACAAAGAGTAAGAAAGATCGCATCGGTATACAACGAATCAGAACAGATCACGTCGGTTTACAAAGGCCTGTCGGTATGGAATGTACCAACAGCTGATAACCAAAAGGCAGATGGTGATAACATTTTGATGCAATAGATAGACAAAGAATTCACACACACACACACACAAACACAACCTATGGTACTACGGAACCCCGAACCCGTGAATCCTAGTTTGAATTTTAGAAGAGGATTGAAAACGTTACACTTCCTTACCAGAAAAGGGTGGGTGGGTGGGTAAGAAGAAAAATGGAAGCAGTCCTACTCTCACGTTTGTTTTTCCCTAGTATACATAACTACCAAAAATATTTGCTAGACTGACAACGACCATTTTGGCTGAGACCCTGAAGGGCGGGATGGCTCTGATACCAATTGTAACTACCTCGGTGAATTACGCTCTTAGTTACATGCCTGGATGAACGAAAGTGGTTAAAATAGTACGGTGGGGTCCAGGGCCACTCGCGGTAGACCTTTCGGCCGTCCTAACCACTTTCAGAACATCGGGACAAGAACGAGCGGCGTAATCGGCAGGCGAAGGGATCAACTACATACACAAATGAGTATGTATTCAAGCCACATACAACAGTCCTCAGAGCCATTCCATCTAAAAGAAATAGAAATATAGCAACGCCATACGGCAAGATTCAAATATCCTAGATAGAGATAATAATTTAGGATAGCTCCTCATACAACACACATCAGAGTATCAGGCGGAAGCGGAAAACAAGATCCGAGTACGGATAAGAAGCAAATCGGCATAAGATGCCACATAAATAAACACATCCCACCCAGAGATCTCACGGATCCCCGTTCCCCGAATCTCTACACCGAGTGATTGTTGCCAACATCATCTGTCTCCTCCACCTAGTATCCATCTTGTGAATACAACTGTTCATCTGAATCAAACAATTTATCGTGTGAGACCCTAGGGGTACTCAGCAAGTCTTTATGCCACTAAAGGGGACACAACCTAGGGTGAGGCAATTGCAGCAAAAGATAAAGTCTAGCAATTCTATAGATACTCTCTAACCATCCGCCTAACCAATGATAGACGGATGTCCTTTAATTAGGAACAACAGTTATAACAGTATAATTAACAGATCCATCCTCCTCCTCGCTTACCAACGAGGAAGCGGACGAACAACCCCCATCATCCGTTGGCAGTTTTATTAACCATTCCATGAGTATTGCACTATTTACTAGTCAAGTACTTAGTCAATTTAAAAGCGGTACTTTAGTTATACTTGTCTATGATCGAGAAACTGTGCTCCAAGTCGTCCATAACCGCGGACACGGTTTTCAGAAAGATTTACCCTGCAGGGGTGCACGAATAGCAACACACACTCGATCAACCTCGGCATAACCAACTCAAAACCCAACGAGGCATTCACGACAAAGCAATCACAGGATTCAGAAATATTTCACGGGGCCACCCCAATAAGCTACTCGCAACGAAGTTGGCCGGCTCCGAGACGGACCCAGGGTTTGCGACGACGGCTGTAAACGACTGGGAACCCAAAAATGTGACTAGGCTTGTCCATACCGCGAAAACGTGGCGCGATCCAAAACAGTACAGGTGCTCCTCGCACAATCTTAAATAAAGCAGTAACATGGCATAAGTACAGGATAGTAATAAAGCCCCAAACTAATTGTGGTCCCAAGAAATAAGAATGAATCAAGCTCTGGCTCAGGGGGGTCCATAAGGCCTCCCGGATGTGGATAGTGCGAATAGTCAAGGAACAGGAATCAAGTACTCGGGGTCCTATGGGACACAAGTGAGCATGAAAAACCAAATAGCAGATATTGCTCACCGGTGCCTCTTTCATTAGTTATCCCATTACTACTCAGGTTATGTTGTTTAGGTACCTCGTTATTCATCAGACACTCACATACCCTACACATGCTTTTCTACGACTCACATGGCTTAAACAACTCCTGTAGTAATGGCTCATTGGGATGGAGGAACAAGCCTTTGTGGGGTTTAAAAGTAAAGGCTATGTATTACTTGGGATTCAATTTAATGCAATCGTGACTCAATGATGCAAGAATAAGATAGAGGCAATAGGTACTATATGTATGCAAGCATGTGGTAGTGCTTGCCTGGCAGCTCAGTTGAAGCGAGAGATGGATCTGGGTAGTACTCCTGTGATTCCTGGTAATTCTCCTGCTGGGCGTCGCGGAGAGATCGGTGTGGTCGGATCAGCCTGGGAGGCGCTGTAACGACGAGGACGCAGAGGCTGGGGGCTAGGGTTTCGGAGGCGAGGGTGTCGGTGAACGGCGTCGCGGTGGCTTCGGCTCCTTCTTGTCCGAGCGCGCGGGGTCGTCAACGAGGCCTAGTTCCGCTTCCCCGACAACCAAAACTCCCGCCCGCCGCCATGGTAACAAGAGGAGAAGGGGAGGCCGAGGGTGGTCGGTCGGTGGAGAAAAAAAATAAGGTGGAAGGGGAGGGAGAGGAAGATGGCGCAGCGCCAGGGGTGGTTTAGTACGGCAGAGGAAGGAGGGAAGGAGATAAGGGCGAGCCGAGAGGGAGGGTGTTGCCGTGGGGAGGAGGCCGGTGAAAAAGGTGGCTCGGCCACCCTACCTCTCCACGAGCACGTGCTCGCGGGTCGGGCTGGGGCTAGGGTGGCCTGACTGGTGGGCCAGCAGAGGGGGTGCGGCCAGGCTCGGAGCTAGGCTCAGTGGTGGGGTTGCTGTGGCTGGGAGGGAGAGGTAGAGAGAGGGAGAGCTAGGGTAGGAGGGAGGGAGTAGCTCGGCTAGGTTAGGAGGGAGGCTTCGGCCTGGGGTAGGTTTAGGGGTAGGTGGGACCAGCATGGCAGGGAGAAAGGGGAGGTAGAAGCCTCGGCATAGAGAGTGAGAGGTGGTGAGGTGAGGATAGGGTTTGAGAGAAGGAGAGAGGAGAGCTTAGGGTTCTTGAGAGAGAGGTTAGAGAGAGAGAGGAAGAGGGGTAGGGTAAGGTGGTAGGGCTTTCTCATGATCAACACAAGCTCAAGCAAGAAAAAGGTGGTTAGAAAGTGGAGTAGGGTTTTGGTATGTTACTCATGATCTTGCATGGAACATACACAAGTGAGGTGATGATGTTGAGGCACATGGTAAGGAGAGATCAAACAAGGTGGAAAGGGGTTTGGAGAAAAAGAGAGCTCAAGAAGATGGTCCACATAAAAATCAAATAATAACCAAAGGAGAAACACATGGTGGTGATAGTTGGATGGCCCATGCAAAATAATTAATGGCATGTTTTATTCTTGTGAAAACAATAATATTAACATGGCATTATTCTTATGCATTCCCAAAAAGTGGAAATAAAGGCCAAGCAATAGAAATTATAGTTGAATCCATCCCAACCCACATGAGCTAGAGTAAATGCCAAAATAAAATAAAAGCCCATGGTGATTAGGGTGGTGGATTTATAAGGTGGTGAAAAGAAAGGTGATGGAGTTGAATAAAAGATATGCCCCCAACTCAACTTGGACATTAAACAATATATCAATAACCAAATTGAATATCAAGAGGCAAATACAATTAATAATGCATATGAGAGAAGAACCAAAGAAAAAGGGTTTTATATGATGCTCAAATGCAAGGTGGCATGATGACATGAGCATGATATAATTATGATGCTACAATTATATGTAAGGAGTAGCCATTATCTTACTAGACCAAGTAGCATTACCATTGTTAGACAATTGGGATGCTACATGCCAGCTTACTATGGAGTCCACATTATATATTGATGTAGGTCATTGTCTTCTTCACATGCATTATAGCATAGCATCGAAATGCAGGTTCCGCGTTGTGTGGCACTATCTGTGTCCATGGGATAATGTGCATATAGCAGGTGTTCTATACAAACACATTTGTTGTGCATGCTTTTTACTATATGTTAGTATGATGCCCAAATTAATGTTTTTCATAGCTATGTTAGTGCTAAGGGATAATCTTATGATTTTCACTGTTTACAACTGGTCAATGATGAAAATGTGGCACTTTGATTGTTGATGGGATTGTAGGCATCTAATTACTGTCTTTGCATGGCCACTATGGTTGTACATGCTCCTTGGTATATACAGATTCATCTCATTGGATGATGCTTGTAGTTGTGACGAAACCATATGCTTCTAAATTTGTTTTTTCTAGTTCACTAATTATTATTTGATTCTTCTAGTTAGAAATTCTCCAAATGGTTGCGTTGTCAAGGGAAGAATTAGAAAGAGACGCCTGTAGAAACTATGAATACTGCAAAATGGAAAGGTTGATGCAGAAGGAGCCTACTGTACATCATAGCATCGAAATGCAGGTTCTAAAATTGTTGCTACTAACTTTAAGATAGTAGTTAAACCAATTGTACAACATCAAAACAAAACATTCTAATTACTGCAATGTCCATTTAGGTTTCTAAAACCAATGCTGGGTTAATTGATGTCACCTCCAATGATGATGATGATGATTATGATGTGAAGCAACCTATAGTCAAGAGACCTAAGAAAGAGAGGTTTAGAGCATTTGATTTTGATGTGAAGCAACTTGTAGTCAAGAGACCTAAGAAAGCAAGGTTCAGAGCATCTAATGATGATGTGAAGCAACTAGTCAAGAGACCTTAGAAAGCGAGGTTCAGAGCACCTGATGCTGTTGTTAGAATCGCAAAAGCTAAGAAACCTAGGATCCCAACTTAGGTGTTTAAATTATAATACGTCTAATGTATATATATAGTTTATTCGTTTTGATTGTTTAGTTCCATATATCATTTAGACATTCATCATTTTTCCTAACAGGATCTAGCGTTGTGTCTAGTATGCAAGAGCAATTGCGAATCCCGGTTGTCATCGGGCATGTCCTTTTGTATCTACTTGTTAGAGTTCGAGGGGTTCCAGAACTCAGTGGTAAGTGCTAACAAGAAATTTTCTTTCAAACTACACTATAAGTTGGTAACAATTTGTTTAATGTCTGATTCTTTTATTTTTGGTGCATAGACTGTGCCATGCAATTCAAGGTTCATGTTCAATCTAACCACAGCTGAATGTGAGAGTGTGCCCTTCAAGGTGCTTGGGCACACGTACAAGATTGACCTCGAGAAAAGAAAGAACATGAATATCATGGGAGGTGAAGGATGGAAGCAATTCATTACACAGAACGATGTTACCAGGAAGAAATGTTATGTTTTTATTTAACAGGACCCGTGTCGAGGATAGCTGTTCTCTGTATCTGTGGTCTTGCTAGCGAGGAAGACATATATGAATCTATGGTTGTCGCCCAAATATGCCACCTTATTGATGATGAGATTGAACACCTCCTAGATACCCTACCGCCAATCAACACCTTCATTGGGGTTCCAATTGTGACCCGTTTTGACAAGGACAAATCTTGTCCAACATAAGATGGTATGACAACTACCTTTTGTTTGTTCCTTGTATGGATCCATATATAACTTATGGTGGTCATTGTCTAACATGATTACTTCTTCTTCTTAATCCACGACACGACATCGGAGAGATTTCGTATGAATGTGGTTTCCTCCATGGGCAAATCGGCATAAGATGCCACATAAATAAACACATCTCGCCCATAGATCTCACGGATCCCTGTTCCCGGAATCTCTACACCGAGTGATTGTTGCCAACATCATCTGTCTCCTCCACCCAGTATCCATCTTGTGAATACACCTGTTCATCTGAATCAAACAATTTATCGTGTGAGACCCTAGGGGTACTCAGCAAGTCTTTATGCCACTAAAGGGGACACAACCTGGGGTGACGCAATTGCAGCAAAAGATAAAGGCTAGCAATTCTATAGATACTCGCTAACCATCCGCCTAACCAATGATAGACGGATGTCCTTTAATTAGGAACAACAGTTATAACAGTATAATTAACAGATCCATCCTCCTCCTCGCTTACCAACGAGGAAGCGGACGAACAACCTCCATCATCCGTTGGCAGTTTTATTAACCATTCCATGAGTATTGCACTATTTACTAGTCAAGTACTTAGTCAATTTAAAAGCGGTACTTTAGTTATACTTGTCTATGATCGAGAAACTGTGCTCCAAGTCGTCCATAACCGCGGACACAACTTTCAGAAAGATTTACCCTGCAGGGGTGCACGAATAGCAACACACACTCGATCCACCTCAGAATAAACAACTCAAAACCCAAGGAGGCATTCACGACAAAGCAATCACAGGATTCAGAAATATTTCAGGGGGCCACCCCAATAAGCTACCCGCAACGAAGTTGGCCGGCTCCGAGACGGACCCAGGGTTTGCGACGACGGCTGTAAACGACTAGGAACCCGAAAATGTGACTGGGCTTGTCGATACCGCGAAAACGTGGCGCGATCCAAAACAGTACAGGTGCTCCTCGCACAATCTTAAATAAGCAGTAACATGGCATAAGTACAGGATAGTAATAAAGCCCCAAACTAATTGTGGCCCCAAGAAATAAGAATGAATCAAGCTCTGGCTCAGGGGGGTCCATAAGGCCTCCCGGATGTGGATAGTGCGAATAGTCAAGGAACAGGAATCAAGTACTCGGGGTCCTATGGGACACAAGTGAGCATGAAAAACCAAATAGCAGATATTGCTCACCGGTGCCTCTTTCATTAGTTATCCCATTACTACTCAGGTTATGTTGTTTAGATACCTCGTTATTCATCAGACACTCACATACCCTACACATGCTTTTCTACGACTCGCATGGCTCAAACAACTCCTGTAGTAATGGCTCATTGGGATGGAGGAACAAGCCTTTGTGGGGTTTAAAAGTAAAGGCTATGCATTACTTGGGATTCAATTTAATGCAATCGCGACTCAATGATGCAAGAATAAGATAGAGGCAATAGGTACTATATGTATGCAAGCATGTGGTAGTGCTTGCCTGGCAGCTCAGTTGAAGCGAGAGATGGATCTGGGTAGTACTCCTGTGATTCCTGGTAATTCTCCTGCTGGGCGTCGCGGAGAGATCGGTGTGGTCGGATAAGCCTGGGAGGCGCTGTAACGACGAGGACGCAGAGGCCGGGGGCTAGGGTTTCGGAGGCAAGGGCGTCGGTGAACGGCGTCGCGGTGGCTTCGGCTCCTTCTTGTCCGAGCGTGCGGGGTCGTCGACGAGGCCTAGTTCCGCTTCCTCGACAACCAAAACTCCTACCCGCCGCTGTGGTAACACGAGGAGAAGGGGAGGCCGAGGGTGGTCGGTCGGTGGAGAAAAAAATAAGGTGGAAGGGGAGGGAGAGGAAGATGGCGCAGCGGCCATGAGTGGTTTGGTACGGCAGAGGAAGGAGGGAAGGAGATAAGGGCGAGCCGAGAGGGAGGGTGTTGCCGTGGGGAGGAGGCCGGCGAAAAAGGTGGCTCGGCCACCCTACCTCTCCACGAGCACGTGCTCGCGGCTCGGGCTGGGGATGGGGTGGCCTGACTGGTGGGCCGGTAGAGGGGGTGCGGCCAGGCTCGGAGCTAGGCTCGGTGGTGGGGTTGCTGTGGCAGGGAGGGAGAGGTAGAGAGAGGGAGAGTAGGGTAGGAGGGAGGGAGTAGCTCGGCTAGGTTAGGAGGGAGGCTTCGGCCTGGGGTAGGTTTAGGGTAGGTTGGACCAGCATGGCAGGGAGAAAGGGGAGGTAGAAGCCTCGGCATGGAGAGTGAGAGGTGGTGAGGTGAGGATAGGGTTTGAGAGAAGGAGAGAGGAGAGCTTAGGGTTCTTGAGAGAGAGGTTAGAGAGAGAGAGGAGGAGGGGTAGGGTAAGGTGGTAGGGCTTTCTCATGATCAACACAAGCTCAAGCAAGAAAAAGGTGGTTAGAAAGTGGGGTAGGGTTTTGGTATGTTACTCATGATCTTGCATGGAACATACACAAGTGAGGTGATCATGTTGAGGCACATGGTATGGAGAGATCAAACAAGGTGGAAAGGGGTTTAGAGAAAAAGAGAGCTCAAGAAGATGGTCCACATAAAAATCAAATAATAACCAAAGGAGAAACACATGGTGGTGATAGTTGCATGGCCCATGCAAAATAATTAATGCCATGTTTTATTCTTGTGAAAACAATAATATTAATCTTATGCATTCCCAAAAAATGGAAATAAAGGCCAAGCAAAAGAAATTATAGTTGAATCCATCCCAACCCACATGAGCTAGAGTAAATGCCAAAATAAAATAAAAGCCCATGGTGATTAGGGTGGTGGATTTATAAGGTGGTGAAAAGAAAGGTGATGGAGTTGAATAAAAGATATGCCCCCAACTCAACTTGGGCATTAAACAATATATCAATAACCAAATACAATATCAAGAGGCAAATACAATTAATAATGCATATGAGAGAAGAACCAAAGAAAAAGGGTTTTATATGATGCTCAAATGCAAGGTGGCATGATGACATGAGCATGATATAATTATGATGCTACAATTATATGTAAGGAGTAGCCATTATCTTACTAGACCAAGTAGCATTACCATTGTTAGACAATTGGGATGCTACATGCCAGCTTACTATGGAGCCCACATTATATATTGATGTAGGTCATTGTCTTCTTCACATGCATTATAGCATAGCATCGAAATGCAGGTTCCGCGTTGTGTGGCACTATCTGTGTCCATGGGATAATGTGCATATAGCAGGTGTTCTATACAAACACATTTGTTGTGCATGCTTTTTACTATATGTTAGTATGATGCCCAAATTAATGTTTTTCATAGCTATGTTAGTGCTAAGGGATAATCTTATGATTTTCACTATTTACAACTGGTCAATGATGAAAATGTGGCACTTTGATTGTTGATGGGATTGTAGGCATCTAATTACTGTCTTTGCATGGCCACTATGGTTGTACATGCTCCTTGGTATATACAGATTCATCTCATTGGATGATGCTTGTAGTTGTGACGAAACCATATGCTTCTAAATTTATTTTTTCTAGTTCACTAATTATTGTTTGATTCTTCTAGTTAGAAAGTCTCCAAATGGTTGCGTTGTCAAGGGAAGAATTAGAAAGAGACGCCTGTAGAAACTATGAATACTACAAAATGGAAAGGTTGATGCAGAAGGAGCCTACTGTACATCATAGCATCGAAATGCAGGTTTTAAAATTGTTGCTACTAACTTTAAGATAGTAGTTAAACCAATTGTACAACATCAAAACAAAACATTCTCTGTATCGAGGATAGCAATTCATTACACAGAACGATGTTACCAGGAAGAAATGTTATGTTTTTATTTGACAGGACCTGTGTCGAGGATAGCTGTTCTCTGTATCTATGGTCTTGCTAGCGAGGAAGACATATATGAATCTATGGTTGTCGCCCAAAGATGCCACCTTATTGATGATGAGATTGAACACCTCCTAGATACCCTACCGGCAATCAACACCTTCATCAGGGTTCCAATTGTGACCCATTTTGACAAGGACAAATCTTGTCCAACATAAGATGGTATGACAACTACCTTTTGTTTGTTCCTTGTATGGATCCATATATAACTTATGGTGGTCATCGTCTAACATGATTACTTCTTCTTCTTAATCCACGACACGACATCGGAGAGATTTCGTATGAATGTGGTTTCCTCCATGGGCATCCCTCATGATGGTGTGGCTAGAGTAAAACTAGGAGATTTTGACATGACCCTAATTGCATACAAGACTGACCCAGATGGTCGTGCCGTCTTCAGCAATAAGGGGTGGAAGAAATTCCACCATAGTGAAGATGATCTAAAGGTTGGACAAGCCGTGCTAATCACTGGCAGGAAGACCATAGAAGAGATGTTGGACGTGAAGTTTGTGTCCGAGACCATCTAGAGTGTAGTTGTGGTTGGGAACTATTAAGTTTAACTAGTATGACATATTCTGGAACAGTTAATTAGTCATTTGAAACCTAGTGTATATATAATATATTTGCCTGTTTAGTATACTTTTGGAAGATTTTGCCGGGTATGGTTATGATTATGTGAACTGGAAAGCTACTACAAAAAATTATGGAATCTACTAGTATAAAGAATTCTGAAAGTTTTCCTGTCCACATGCATTCTGGTCGTTTGGGGTGCTCGCGAGAGGGTCCCTAGTTGCGAGTTCGAGAGATTTCCATGAGACTTTGATCTCCGTTGGATTTTTTGAATGAGTAATTACAATTTGAGTGCTATGAGTAAAAGATGAAAGATAGTACTTGCACATAATTCTGAAAGCTAACACAGAGAATTCTGAAAGCTACTAAAAATAAATACATTGAATTCTAAAAGTACTAAAAATAAATACATTACAATTTTATCTGAAAGGTAATACAGATATTGCTGAAATAATATAAACGCAATACAAATTTCTACTTCGAATAGACTAGGTAAGATTTGTAGGTTCCACGTATGTATTCAAAACTGTGGCTGGAATTATTTTTGCTATCGTGACAGTGCTCATGCACTGGTCTAACTGGATGTTGGTCGACATGATGTGTCCATTCTCAAGTAATGCATATACTTTCCCTCAGAATGCCATCATATAGGTTAGAAGCACATCAGGTGGTGGCGAATAAAGTCCTTTTCCAAATGATTCACTGAATTGCCCCATTAGGGTGCTCTCATTGGCCCATGCAATAATCCAGGGATAATTTGTGCAAACGAACACCATCATCGGGAACTTCATCATGATGACAAATAGCAGAATATGAGTTTGTGCTTGAAACTCCGTGTTGGACTTATGAGTGATTGGGTTTAGAAGTAGAATTTTGTATGGCTCCACCCTCTGAGCAAGCACAATGATGCCACGAGAAACACCGATGAAGTAGAATCTTTGGAAGAAGAGGACAGTTATCACTAAGATGTTTACAATGGAAAATACAAATAAATGAACGTTATACATATATCGGATGTGAATTTGAACCTTCGGTGGACGTCCATTAGATTCGTCATGAAGCAACGACCAGTCGTGAGGTTGAGGAAGGTGAAGTCGCCGATGTCTGGAAGTGTGTGATCTATCATGATCTAGTTGTTAAGATGAAATTTGGGCTCTTTTAAAGTGCAGCGCCAATTGGTGTAGACTTCCCGAGAAGCAGCATAGGTGTCAACATACTCCTCTTTCTCTAGCAAGTAGTCAGCGAACTTGCGAAGTGGGTCGGCCAGGAGATTGGACCAGTTCCTCTTCATCCGACTGCTGGCCATGGCTTATGTGGGAATGGTTCCTATTGATTGAGGAAGAAAGAAGAACAAGGAGACGAGAAAAAGAAGAGGAGAAGAGATGAGGGAGATGAAGTGGAACTGCCACTACGAGGAGACAAGGAGACTATGAAGAAGAAGCAGAACTACCACTACAAGTTTGGATCAACGGGATTTTTATCAGAACTAGTGCATGAAATAGCCATGCACTACAAGTTTGGATCAAACAGACTAACATGTGGGACAGCCAAAAAACCAACCCTAGATTCCGTGAAGTGCTACCGTGCATACTACGCTGACAGGTGAAGTTAGTTCACGGATGAGGCGGTCGTGGGAAAATGATTCAAACATGCAGCATGAGGATATCCATGACGATTATACGTGAGACGGATTGGATAACTGGGCTTAAGGGTCGAGGACAAAATCCGTGAAGATTTCACTATGACGAAATCCATAAATGTCATGAATGACCCGGTCGGGGGCCTCCCGACGAAAAAACTAGACAGCCACGGATCCACGATGTTTTTAGGTACCGTCATGAAAAAAACATCATGGATCATCCAGATTTTTGTAGTGTTTTGGGCCAGAACAATTATGGAACTCATTGGATAAATTTATTTCTCCATGGTAGATGATGTCCTCTTCATGTATCAATCCTTTGCACCTTGGGTTTTGAGGTTCCAACTTGATTTTGGTAGAAAACAAGGAAAAGAGGATCTAGGGCCATGAAATTTTTATACCTTCAAAACCTTGTTGGATCTTGGAGCTGGGAGCTCCCCTGGGATCATGGGCTATATGGATAGATATAAAAAGTGATGTAGATCACCATGGTATAGAGGGTTCAGGTTGATCATGATTGAGCTCTCCAATAATTGATGCCAAACCTTGAATAAAATAATGGTGCTGAAGCAGATTATCAAATAGGCTTCAAAACCATGTGGGGTTTAGAAGTAGAAGGGTCCAATTTAAACAAGTGAAGTAGGGATGGATAGTCCTTCATGAGTAGAGCACAATCATGCAAATAGTTAGTCCAAATACACATGGTAGGCATTTTGAATACCTTTCTATAGAAATTGGTGTCACAATTTTTGGAGTTGCAAATCTTCTGGAATGATTTAACTAGTGGAAATACCACATGTAGAGGGTTTGAAATCACTAAAAATCCTCAAAAGCTCAATAATTATTGAACCCTTGGGTTTTGATATACCTTGATGTAATACATCACTGTGGGTTGGATTCAACCCAATATCTAGTGTGGATTGACCTAGAGAAATTCTAGAAAACATTTCTAAATTGATTTTGTTATTTTTTGTTTAGGAAAAATATGGCTCTAGTTTGCATGGAGTTAAATTCCATATGTTGGTATAATGAACATCTACCACAGGAAACTTGTTTCATCACTTTTGGATCTATAAAACTCTTTGAGTGATTTATTGATTAAGATAGATACCTTTTAGTAGATAAATTGCCAATAAATAATATAAATTAGTTTTGATACAGGAATCTTTCTACATGTTTGATAAAACACACAGGAATAGGTGGGAATTTATATCTGATCAAATCTAGCAATATTACATTTTCAAAATGAATTAAAGCTTACAGTCAATTTGCTGATCTGGAAAAATAGGTTAAAAGAAAAGGAAACCCGCAGTACCTAGGCTAGATCTACGCGGATTTGGGCCACATGGAGGGGAACCGGACTACCTGGCGGGGGATGAGCACGGACTAGCAAGATTCAAAGGCCGGGGCGGGCCCAACGATTAGTGGTGCTAGGGGCTGAAGAGGTACGCGCTACCGTCAGACGTCCGATCAAGTTCGGATCGACGGTTGTGGAGCGTCGTCTTACCGGTGACAGAAAACCCTAGAGGTGGCAGAGGCTCATCGGGGAGGGTTCACCAAGTCTCACCGGCGTCAGAGGGGTGGCAGAGGAGGAGCGGCACAACATGGCGGTCCAGGAGAGGGCCATAGAGGCCGGTTTGGTGTGGATCTTTCAAGGCGTGCGTCACCGCTGTGGAGATCGCTCGAATGCTCTTCGGGGCATGCAGTGGTAGCACTGCATATCGACGGCAAGGGGCGGAAAAGAGGTGGTAGAAGACAACGACAAAGAAGAGGGGTGACACGGGAGGGGGGGTTGTCGTCAGCAGCGGTCTCGCGTGAAGGCGTCCGAGGGGTCGTGCTCGGGAACTCACCGGAGTTGGTACCTGCAGCTTCCCTGAGCAAGGATGAAGGGTAGGGTTAGGTATGAATCATTGAGGAGGTTACATGCATGCAGAAAAAAGAGTATAGGGGCAAGGAATCATTGGGGAGATGACTACCAGCCTGCGGTTTTGAGAAATGGCCGAGAGAAGAACTCCTCTATCTCCATGGCGATGGAGAGCTATGAAACAAGATCCAGAGCTAGGGGCAAGGGATGTGGCGGTGAGGGAGTTGAATGGAAGTGCGGAGGGGAGCTTGTACATGATCTATCTATTTATTTGGAAGAGAAGAGGACCATGATGGGCATAGTCCATTGAGAGCAAGGAGAGAGGGTGAAGGAATGTCATTGGCTGGGTTGGGCGGTGTGGGGGTCGTGGTATGGTCACAAGGGTGTTGCAGAAGGACTGAGAGCGAGTGGGGCAATAGCAGCTTGCAAAATAATGGGCAAGACATGACCTATGCTTATTCTGCTTCTTTTCCAATAGCATAGGACAAGAGCTAGGCTTGCTACTTTCGTGGGAATGACCACCGCAGGCGCTACCAGGGGTAGCAATTGGAAGGATTTAGGGAAAGAGTGAGTCGCTATCTACTGTGCAAGATTGAGGGCAAAGACACAAGGATTTACCCAGGTTCGGCCCCCGTAGGGTAAAGATCTACTCCCGCTAGATTGTATTATCTTAGATGGATTACAAGGGTGGCGAGCTCGGCGGCTAGGCAGCGAGTCACTTGGATGGGGTGTATGATGGAACGTGAGTACATAGAGTACCCTAGGGAGGTTTATATAGGGGGTACCTCGCTAAGGTTTCAAAGGTTCTGACCTAATCCGACTGGGCCTATCTACGCTTTTGGGCCTCAACCTTCCAGTCCATGGGCTTCTCCTTCAGTCGCATTCCAGTCGCCGTCCTACAGGCCCACTCGCAAGGGGCTTGGTCCAGTCGAAACGTCCTCCTGAATGTGTCCAAGTAGAGGACGGTGATGGAGCTTCCCCCGTCCATCAGGGTCTTGGGGAGCCAGTAGTCAGCCACTTTGGGCTTGACCACCAGAGCGACTCGCCCAGGGTACTGGATCCACAGAGCATGGTCCTCGCAGCTCCAAGTGATGTTCTGGTCGGACCAGTTGAGGAAGCACGGGATGTCGACTTGTTTCACCGTGTTCACGATTACTACACAGTCAAGCACCTTCTTCTCGTGTTTGGTGCCGAGCCCGATGAACATGTGCAGCGAGCCGACATCATTGCCGAACCCACTAGCATTACGGTTGTCCCTCGGCGGGTCGTTGTTGGGTCCCTCCCTTGCTCGCCTTGCCTTCTCGATCTCCTGCAGGGAGTGGTAGTCAGTGGTGGTGTGGGTGGTGGGCTTCCCCTTCCTACTGTGGTAGACATAGGGTTGGTTGAGCAGTGCGATGGGGTCGAATTTCAGCCTCGCCACGTTGTTGGCACGGTAGTTTCCACTGTCGCGGTAGTTCCCTCCAATGCGGCAGAAGTTCTTCGGGTCACACTGCCCATAGCTGGCGTTGGCGACGAAGTCGACTCGTCCGTCACCACAGATCTTGCCGGTGAGGCGAGTGTTGTTGTAGCGCATCTCGCGCTGTCTCTTGTTATGATGGCCATCGGTGTGGCGACTTTCCCCGACTCGTCATCGGAGTCTTGGTCGGGGTCCTCCTCCACGTACCGCTTGGCAATCTTGAGGAGGTCAGGGATGTTGTTGAGCGTCTGGTAGACCCTCTTGATCTTGGCGACCAGAGGTTGTATCGGCACGCGTTCTTGAAGCAGTGGATCACTGTTTCCGGGTGGTTGTCAGAAGCGTTGATCCACAAGTCCTACCACTGTTTCACCCAGTGGCGGGTCGACTCGCGCTGTCCCTGGATGCAATGCTCCAGGTCCTCGATGGTGGTGGCGCAGGTGTAGGAGCCATCGACGTGCCTGACGAAGGCCTCTCGCATGTCCTCCCATGAGTCGATGTTGTCTGCGGGGAGGGTGTTGTTACATTGTTGGGTCGCTCCCTCCTATCATCAGGGGGAGTTAGAAAGCGGCAAGCAGGTCGGTGTGCCCGGTGATCCCATTCCCATGAGGTATGGGTCGATCCACACCGTTGGGTAGTACGTGTGGTCGTACTTCTTGATGTCCTTTGGCCCTTTGAAGGTGGAGGGGTATTTCTCGCCTCAGATCATTGGTCCGAAACACTTTGGGCCGACTTAGATTAGGGATCCCCTTGGCTCGGGCTCGCCACGGTTGGTGAGGGTGTGCGTTAGGTTGTTCGGCTGGCATGCTCTACAGGCCTGATTGTTGACGATGTGGGTCCACGCATCGATCGGCTGACCCTTCGCGGCGATCGTGTTGTTCGCAGGTCGTGGCTCGTTGGTGAAGAGCGCAGGAATCACGACCCGCGGTTGGAGCTACATGGGCTCAGGCGGTGGGCAGTTGAGGGTGTTGGCGACCATTGGACGGCCGCTTGAGGACGCCCTGCTCCTGGACGAGCGAGGGTACATCCGCCCCTATGGGTTAACTCCCGCGACTTGCTGCTCGACGACCCTGGCGAGTACGGCCTAGGCATGCTTGATCTACGACGCACCCTCTCCCGTGATGTTGATATTGGGGACTGCAGCTTGCCCCACGATGACGTTGTCCATCGGGGTGGAGTACAGCGGGAGTCCATTGGAGTCCCGGGCTTGAGGCGAGATAATGATCCGCGAGTGCTCCGGGGGAGGCGTGCGGTGGGGTGGTGGTGGAGCTCCGGTCACAGGTGCGCCAGGTGCTGGGCGATTGTTGCCGCCAGGTGGCACGTTCTCGCAGATCTCGCGCTCGGCCACACGAGCGGGATCGTGCTTGTCATCGAAGTTCAGGGTGCGGCCCTGGATGTTGGAGTTTCGTCGGCTCCTGATGCGGCGCTGGTGGTAGAGCGACAACTCCTGCGTTGTTTTCCACTCGAGGCGGCACTTCTCGCGCTCGGCCTGCTCCGCGCGTGTGGCCGCCTCTAGTTGCAGGCGGTACTCCTCGACCTCCGTTGCCGTTGTGGTCGGTGGGATCGTCATGGATAAGGGATCTGGCGGGGCACTCGCGCTGCCTGCCATGTAGATTGCGTTGAAGCGATTACATCTGGCGCGGAAGTCATCATGGGACTTAGACCCAGAGTCGGAGTGGAAGATCCCGAGGATGGAGGGGTCCTCAAAATCCTCAACGTTGGATACTCGCGTGATGGAGTCTTCGCGTGACGCAGCGGTGATGAGTTTGACATCCGAGGCAGGGATCACCGAATCGGCGTCGTCGTGGAGGGACGTGTTGTTTGTGGCCACATCACTCCAAGCCACATTGCTGGCGGCCAAGTTTTACTCGGAGGCGATGTGGGTGATGGAGCGGACCTGGCCTTCCGAGAGTAGATCGCAGCTTGGAGACGATCCACCGATGATCATCGTCTCTGTTGGGTCGAGGACATCCGTGAAACCGACAAACAGGTTGATGGTGCTGACTAGCATCACCGCTCTGTGCGTGATCGGGCGCGACGCCGGGATGTAGCTTATGGGCAGGATCTGAAGGATCTCGCCACTTGCGATCAGGCAGATGGTGGAGATCGGGCGATCGATTGGCTCATAGGGTCTCGTCGTTGAACTCAGGCTGGACAGGCCAGGCCCGATGGTGGGTGCCACTGTCGTGGGAATGACCACTGTAGTCGCTACCAGGGGTAGCGATTAGAAGGATTTAGGGCAAGAGCGAGTCGCCATCTGCGGTGCGAGATTGAGGGAATTACACAGAGATTTACCCAAGTTCAGACCCCGTAGGGTAAAGACCTACTCCTTCTAGATTGTATTATCTCAGGTGGATTAGAAGGGTAGCGAGCTCGTCAGCTAGGAAGCGAGTCGCTTGGTTGGCATGTATGATGGTACGTGAGTACATAGAGTACCATAGGGAGGTTTATGTAGGGGGTACCTTGCTAGGGTTTACAGGATTACAACCGAATCATGCAAGGTTTCAGAGGTTCTGACCTAATCCGACTGGGCCTATCTATGCTTTTGGGCCTCCAGCTTTCAGTCACCGGGCTTCTCCTTCAGTCGCATTCTAGTCGTCATCCTATAGGCCCACTCGCAAGGGGCTTGGTGTATTCGCAACGACCTGCTGGGCATACCCCATTCGTCATATCCCCATCAGCTATAGTGCTAGGGCTATAGTGGGTTTCGACCAGAGGGAGATTGGATTCTGTGGATGATTGATGGGCAAGCTTTGATGAGGTTTTAGTGGGGATTTAGATGATGGCCTTGATTTACTTCAATACTTGGTCACATGGATGATCATGAGGAACTGCTTCGATTCGATCATTTCTATATGGGGTAATGGTACTGGTAGCTTGATGAGGTTAATATGCACCTCCAGTAATTTATTGAGATTTTTCAGATGATTTTTGGTGAACTTTATATTGGTTATTCAAATAATGATGAAATTGTTTAGTTAAATAATAAATATTTATTATTCCAATTCAGCCATTTAAGAAAATAAGAAAAAATAAATATCAAAACTCTTCAAAAATATTTATTTTTGAAGTGGGAAGATAGGGTATAATAAGTAAGTCTCAATTGTGCCTAAAGATGGACAAGTGTTTTGGAGAAAAACAAACTTTCCTTTGTAGGAGAAGTTTTGGAGTTTTCGTTTAATAAAAGAATTAAATTGCTTTTGGGCCAGAACAATTATGGAACTTATTGGATAAATTTATATCTCCATGGTAGATGATGTCATGTTGATGTATCAATCCTTTTCAACCTTTGGTTTTGAGGTTCCAACTTGATTTTCATAGAAAACAAGGATAAGAGGATCGAGGGCCATGCTATTTTTATACCTTCAAAACCTTGTTGGATCCTAGAGCTTGGAGCTCCCCTTGGATCATGGGCTATATGGATAGATAGACCAAGTGATGTAGATCCCCATGGTATAGAGGGTTGAGGTTGATCATGATTGAGCTCTCCATGAATTGATGCCAAACCTTGAATACAATAAGGGTGCCGAAATAGATGGATAGTCCTTCATGAGTAGAGCACAATAATGCAAATAGTAGCTCCAAAGAAGATAATATGGAGATGTGAGATTCTGCCAAAGTAGGCTAGTTGATAAGATTTGCAGAAAAGATTATTTTCTTGCCTGCAAAACCATCAAGAACAAGTGTGTTCGAGGATGATCTTTCCAAGAGAAAGAGTGGTCCTTGGTAGTCCTTAAGATGGTGTACAATATGTTTCAAGTGCATTTCCAAAAATGCACAGGGGTTTGAAAGGAGGTAGGTTCAAAGAGGAGACATTGATAATAGTCTTCCAGACTTAGTCATTTTTGGCAGATCTAGGTTTTTTATTAGAAGTGCTAAAGTTTTTGAGTGGTTGTAGGGTTCCTAATCACCATCAAGGGTATGATATTGAAGTGTAGATTCATGTGGCATCCCACTAAAACCACTACTAGAAAATCGCTGTGTTTTGTGCATTGTATCATCATGACCGCATGCTCATGTCATCATGCCACATTGCATTTGAGCATCGTCATCATCATGCATGTGTTTGTACAAAACCATTTTCGAAAAGCTTGGTTTTGTTTTCTAAACGCCCCGTCATTATTATCAAATTAAAACCCCGGGTCTCCGGAATATTTTGTTTCGTCTAAAAACGGATTCTAAAAGCCTTGTTGTTAATAAATAATTTTTTTAGATATTTTTAGGAGGCAGCCCACCAGGTCCGAAAGCCCGGCCGGCCACCTCCAAACCCTAAAAAAAATCTCTACCACCCCCATATCTAAACCCTAACCCTAACACCCACCTTACCCTAACCCCACCTACCCAGCCGCCGCCAGCGCCACACCCTACCGACCTGCGCGTGCACGCACACCCCTGCTTGGCCCCACAAAGCCCTAGCCCGCTCCTCTCTCGGCCCCACGCACAGGCGCGCAAGGCAGCGACCCACCCCCAGACACACATGCACACAACGCACGCACACTGCGACGCGACCGCCTACCTACCCCACGCGCGGTGCACCGTAGAAAACCGACCCAGCCCGCGCACAACGACGCAAGCACGCGTACACGCCCAGCCACGCACGCGGTACACCCCTGCCGCCCGTCGCGAGCCTAGCCTGCGCGTGTTAAACACCCCGCGAGAGAGACCTCCTCCTGCACGTTTCCCCCCCCGACAACCGCCCTGGCGCGATTCCCCAGGCCGAGGCTCGCCCGCTCCACCCTCGTGCGGCCGCGTGGCCCCACCATCTCTCCTCGGTCCGATCGCCGCGCCCACCTGCCGCTTTTCTTGTCGCTACCAACACTGCCCCGCTCCCGGGCCCACCACATCTCCCTCCACCCGCATGGGACACGCACCCTCCGTCCTCCTCGCCTCGCTCCTCCACCCCGCATCCCCATCCCGAGTGCCGCCAGGGTCTCTCCCTTCCCTGCATGGCACGCCGCCCCTGGCCACCTCCTCACCGAGCGTCGACCTCGTCCTCCATCAGCCGTACGTGAGCAGCCGCGCCCGCCTCTGTGCTCTCTCGCCACCACCGCCATCGCATGCCCCGACCGACCCGCGCGGCCGCCTCGTGGGCTCCCTCTTCCGCGGTCCCTCTCCCTCGGCCGCCCTCACCTCTATTCGCCAGCAACCGCCCCCGGCCAGCGCTACATCCGCATCGAGTTGTCCCTTCCTCGGCCCCGTGCTCGCTCATTCGCGCCTCCGCCCCTCTTTCGGGAACCGGACCTCCTCGCATCTACGCGACACCCGGCGCGCATCCGCCTCTGAATCTGACCGAGAGCTCCCCGCCGACGAGATCCTCGCGCCCCGCCGTACCTCGCCGCCGGCCCTGGACCGCCTTGCGAACGCTGCCTTCGGCGCCATTGGCCTCCGTGCGTCCCCGAGTCTCATGTGCTTAACGTCGCCGCTGGACCCCGTCCTCTACTCTCCTTCCCCGATGCCGCACTGCTGTTCGAGCATGGCCACGACCACCTCCTCTGCTACAGCTCTGGCACAAGCACACCGTGCGACGCGTTCCCAAGGTCTTTGTTCCTCCCGTCCCGGTGGAGGCCCTATTGTCTGGTGTTTTCCTTCCTGCAGTGTTGCTAGCTGGTGGGACTCTGCGTGTTGTGCCAGTAAGTTGTGGTCGAGGGTTACGTGGTGTTATTCCTGGCTACTCGAAGAGCGATGACAAGGCCTCTGCCACGACCTATTTGCCCATGCAAGATCAACTGTGGCCATTCATGTTCATCGACAAGATCGACCGTGCATGACAAGATCTCCTACACCAAACCCGAAGTCGCCGTGTACAACCAGAAGGGACCGAATACATCATACCCGGACCCGGTGGTGTCGGAACCTCGTGCTCTTCGGTCCGCACCGAAGAAGACTAGACCGTCGACATGATATTCTTCATGGACGCCGAGACCCCGACCCGAAGATCTCTGGAAGCGAGTTCTCCGGTATGGATGCGACAAGATCTACTTCCCGGAGTCCGAAGACCGATCCCAGAACCGCTCCGAGACCACCAAGATATCCAATCGAAATCCAAGTTCGCCGAGGACCCGGACGCCAAGGTCGCCGACACGGAACGCCAAGTTCTCCATCCCGGACGCCATGACCATCTACACGGACCCGAAGAGCACTGGTACCTGATCCATTCAAGTTCGTCATCGACAATAAGTTCGACCACTGGGAACCCAAGTTCTCCATCTTGTATCCGAACCTCGCGTCCCCGTCGATCCCCGGAGACTGAACCCCGAACACCCCCGGAACCCAGGATCTCCCGAACCCAGATGTGTGAACCTTTTCCTGAGCCCCTATTTTATAAATGCTATATATAAAACTTGTTGCATATTAAATTGTTCATGCATGCATACTTGTCTGTGATTTGGGGGCATTATGCTGATTCACCTCATAATTAAATATGGAGTGTTTATGCGGGATATCTTTGTTTTATTCCGGACTCCATTTAAATTTATGTAGCGAACCGATGCCATGTTTTGCCTTGCTAATACAACATTTAAATTGTGGGGGTTCTAAATAACTTGAACCGTTTAATTAATTGTCGGGACCCCGGTTCCGCTTAATACTGCCTAATTGCACCGCATCTGCATCATATCATAATCGTGCCGGATCTTCTGCCATAGTATTAAATATTGCATCCGGTGTTTCTTCTAGTGTTTGCTTCTTCACGGATTAGGCCGATGAGTTGATGCGAGATATGATCCTTCGACAGTGTTTCCCAGGCGAGCATCTCTCCCCCTTCTGCCTATTTTGCATTTATAGTCTTTATTTCCTCCTTTTGATCTATTGCTATCCGTGTCCCGATGCTTTAGTTTCCGTGCACCAGTTATATCCTGTGCAGCCTCTATATTGCCATGGACACCTCCTAATACCTGTTGTTTGCTAGATAGCTGGCCTTGCGAGTCGTAGTTGCTTGCTCAGGTGCAATCTCGTGTTGTCGAGTACCACAGTTGTTGGAATGCTGGCAGATGTTTATGGTGGAGATGATCATGACTTTAAACACAACTATTTAAATTGCTAGATATAACTAATACAGAGGCATCGGTGGGCAATAGATGTTATTTGGTTCTTCCAAGCTCACTTGTGTCCCGTAGGACCCCGAGTACTTGATACCTGTTCCTTGATTTTTCGCACTATCCACATCCGGGAGGCCTTATGGACCCCCCTGAGCCAGAGCTTGATTCATTTCTATTTCTTGGGGCCACAAACTAGTTTGGGGTTTTATTACTATCCTGTACTTATGCCATGCTTTACTGCTTTATTTACGATTGTGTGTGGAGCACCTGTACTGTTTACGATCGTGACACGTTTTCGCTGTATCGACAAGCCCAGTCACACTTTCGGGTTCCCAGTCGTTTACCCCCATCCACACAAACCCTTGGTCCGTCTCGGAGCCGGCCAACTTCGTCGCGGGTAGCTTAGTGGGGTGGCCCCCTGAAATATTTATGAATCCTATCATCGCTTTGTCGTGAATGCCTCGTTGGGTTTTGAGTTGGTTTTTCCGAGGTTGATCGAGTGTGTATTGCTATTTGTGCACCCCTGCAGGGTAAAACTTTCTGAAAGCCGTGTCCGCGGTTATGGACGACTTGGAGCATACTATCTCGATCATAGACAAGCATAACTAAAGTAGTGTTATAAATCTGACTTAATATGTGACTAGTAATTAGATTCACATACAACAGAATGGATATTAAAAATGCCAACAACTGGTGGATCTTGGTCGTATCGTGTTCTGATATACCTGCCTAGTAAGTATTGCAACTCCAATGGAATGTGATAAAAGTGTCAACAACTGTTGGGTTTTGGGATTCCTCAGGACAAATACATCTGACTAGTAAATGTTCCAACTACAACGGAATGGTGATTAAAACTGCCCACTACTTATGCTATCAGGATGACTCATGAAATCTATATCTAACTAGTAAGTGCTTCAACTATAATGGAATGAGTAAAACTGCCAACTGTGTGAGTTCCTTGGTCCGACTTCCTCGTTTGGTCTCGAGGGGGAAATACCAGGATGGGTATGTTTGGTGCTAGTATCAGGTAGGATCCGAATAGGTCTTTCTTACCCCTCTCTAATAGCTGCCAGTGTTATAGTGTCTCTATAGGTTGTTTAGTGCCGTTGCGCTGCCGCTTCAGTTCACCATACCTATGTAGGTGAGAGCCGCCGAATTCTAGCCTCGCCGTGTACTGGCCTCAGTACTGATGCTCCTCTTTTTCCTTTGCCCTTTGTCGGCACCCCTTTTGTTTTAGCAGGTTTGAGATCGACGTCGTTAGCAGGGTTACCCTTCCGGCTTGGCCTGGGTAGGGTTATGGACGCCATTGGTTATTCTTCAGGGCTCTTAGCCCCATTTGCATCTTGTCCGTAGTCGGACGCTCTATCGTTTTCAAGGTGATTTGGATCTTTGTATTGTATATCTGTATTCTTGGCTCGTTGAGTCGTTGTTGTAGATATATATGTTCTGTGGGTCCCATCGAGGACTGTTGTGTAATGGTATTACTTCGTTTTCCACCCGCACGAAAGTGCCTGGTGGGCGTCCTTGAATCTTTTCTATGCGGGTTTGGCGGAAAGGGCTAAAAACTTGCATAGGGCCGATTCGAGGGTGTTACAAAGTGGTATCAGAGCTCAGTAGTTACGATACCCCACTGGTCCAGCCTGTAGGATAACCTAGCTAACGGCCGAAGTAGAGTGTCAAAACTATTTTGCAAAATCGGTTGGATAGATCTGATTAGGTCTGATTTTACTCCTTACCCCTGCTATTCTCCTCTTACATCTACGTGATTTGAATATGCTCTCTCGTCTTTTCTTCAAGTCCAGGAATTCTCGTGGTTGGGTTTCTGTCGTACCTTCAGGGTTTCGCTTCCTCCTCTGGTAACGGTGCTTCTACATCCGATCTTCGTGCTATCTGATGAATCCTTCATCTGTTGGATTTCTCTCTATTCCTTGTTGTGCCTTCCGGTGTTTTCCGACGCGATGACATCATCTACGCCATATCTGATGCAGAGCCTGCATCACTCCTTTGTTCCGAACCTCGTTTGTCGAGATCTTCAATCTGATTCCGAGAATGGTTGCACGCTTTTCTACTGATTGTGCGGAGTAATAGTTTGGGTGCGTGATGGATTGGCCCCCATGCCGACTACTCCCTCTATTTGCTCGTGTACATTGAAGTGGATAAGAATGCATCATTTCTCTCCTTCTATCGAAGTTAGAGGTGGCTTTATTTGTGGATACCTTTACCTTCGTCCTTGTTTCTCTGGAGTGTTCTCTCAAAGATCATGGACAATGACCTCTTGTTAGTGGTGTCGCGAGGATCTACACGAAGCGAGAAGATTCAGATCGCCGACCTTCTTCCCGGTACCATGAGGCGGATCTCGAGGGCGAGATCCATTGTTAGTGGTGTCGAATTGTGGCATCCCGCTAAAACCACTACTAGAAAATCGTTGTGTTTTGTGCGTTGCATCATCATGACCGCATGCTCATGTCATCATGCCACATTGCATTTGAGCATCGTCATCATCATGCATGTGTTTGGACAAAACCATTTTCGAAAAGCTTGGTTTTGTTTTCTAAATGCCCCGTCTTTATTTTCAAATTAAAACCCCGGGTCTCTGGAATATTTTGTTTCATCTAAAAACAGATTCTAAAAGCCTTGTTGTTAATAAATAATTTTTTTAGATATTTTTAGGAGGCAGCCCGCCAGGTCCGAAAGCCCGGCCGGCCACCTCCAAACCCTAAAACAAATCTCTACCACCCCCATATCTAAACCCTAACCCCAACACCCACCTTACCCTAACCCCACCTACCCAGCCGCCGCCAGCGCCACACCCTGGCGACCTGCGTGTGCACGCATGCCCCTGCTTGGCCCCACAAAGCCCCATCCCGCTCCTCTCTCGGCCCCACGCACAGGCGCGCAAGGCAGCGACCCACCCCCAGACACATATGCACACAACGCACACACGCTGCGACGCGACCGCCTACCTACCCCACGCGCGGTGCACCGCAGAAAACCGACCCACCCCGTGCGCAGTGACGCAAGCACACATACACGCCTAGCCACGCACGTGGTACACCCCTGCCCCCCCCGTTGCGAGCCTAGCCCGCGCATCCCAAACACCCCGTGAGAGAGACCTCCTCCCGCCCGTTTTCCCCCCGACAACCGCCCTGGCGTGATTCCCCAGGCCGAGGCTCGCCCGCTCCACCCTCGCGCGGCCGCGTGGCCCCACCATCTCTCCTCGGTCCTATCGCCGCGCCCACCTGCCGCTTTTCTTGTCGCTACCAACACTGCCCCGCTCCTGGGCCCACCACATCTCCCTCCACCCGCACGGGACACGCACCCTCCGTCCTCCTCACCTCGCTCCTCCACCCCGCATCCCCATCCCGAGCGCCGCCAGGGTCTCTTCCTTCCCCGCATGGCGCGCCGCCCCTGGCCACCTCCTCACCGAGCGTCGACCTCGTCCTCCATCAGCCGTACGTGAGCAGACGCGCCCGCCTCTGTGCTCTCTCGCCACCACCGCCATCGCGCGCCCCGAACGACCCGCGCGGCCGCCTCGTGGGCTCCCTCTCCCTCGGCCGCCCTCACCTCTGTTCGCCAGCAACCGCCCCTGGCCAGCGCCCCATCCGCATCGAGCTGTCCCTTCCTCAGCCCCGTGCTCGCTCATCCGCGGCGCCGCCCCTCTTTCGGGAACCAGACCTCCTCGCCTCTTTCCTACGACGCCCGGCGCGCAGCCGCCTCTGAATCTGACTGAGAGCTCCCTGCCGACGAGAGCCTCGCGCCCCGCCGTACCTCGCCGCCGGCCCTGGACCGCCTCACGAACGCTGCCTTCGGCGCCGTTGGCTTCCGTGCGTCCCCGAGTCTCAAGTGCTTTATGTCGCCGCTGGACCCCGTCCTCTACTCTCCTTCCCCGATGCCGCACTGCTGTTCGAGCATGGCCATGACCACCTCCTCTGCTACAGCTCTGGCACAAGCACCCCGTGCCACGCGTTCCCAAGGTCGTTGTTCCTCCCGTCCCGGTGGAGGCCCTATTATCTGTTGTTTTCCTTGCTACAGTGTTGCTAGGTGGTGGGACTCTGCGTGTTGTGCCAGTAAGTTGTGGTCGAGGGTTACGTGGTGTTATTCCTGGCTACTCGAAGAGCGATGACAAGCCCTCTGCCACGACCTATTCACCCATGCAAGATCAACTGTGGCCATTCATGTTCATCGACAAGATCGATTGTGCATGACAAGATCTCCTACACCAAACCCGAAGTCGCCGTGTACAACCAGAAGGGACCGAATACATCATACCTGGACCCGGTGGTGTAGGAACGTCATGCTCTTCAACCCGGACCGAAGACGACTAGACTATCGACATGATATTCTTCATGGACGCCGAGACACCGACCCGAAGATCTCTGGAACCGAGTTCTCCGGCACGGATGCGATAAGATCTACTTCCCGGAGTCCGAAGACCGATCCCAGAACCGCTCCGAGACCACCAAGAACTCCAATCGGAATCCAAGTTCGCCGAGGACCCGAACGCCAAGGTCGCTGACACGGAACGCCAAGTTCTCCATCCCGGACGCCATGACCGTCTACACGGACCCGAAGACCACCGGTACCCGATCCATTCAAGTTCGTCATCGACGGCAAGTTCGACCGCTGGGAACCCAAGTTCTCCATCTTGTATCCGAACCTCGCGTCCCCGTCGATCCCCGGAGACTAAACCCCGAACACCCCCGAAACCTAGGATCTCCCGAACCCAGATGTGTGAACCTTTTCCTGAGCCCCTATTTTATAAATGCTATATATAAAACTTGTTGCATATTAAATTGTTCATGCATGTATACTTGTCTGTGATTTGGGGGCATTATGCCGATTCACCTCATAATTAAATATGGAGTGTTTATGCGGGATATCTTTGTTTTATTTTGGACTCCATTTAAATTTGTGTAGCGAACCGATGCCATGTTTTGCCTTGCTAATACAACCTTTAAATTGCGGGGGTTCTAAATAACTTGAACCATTTAATTAATTGTCGGGACCCCGGTTCCGCTTAATACTGCCTAATTGCACCGCATCTGCATCATATCATAATCATGCCGGATCTTCTGCCGTAGTATTAAATATTGCAACTGGTGTTTCTTCTAGTGTTTGCTTCTTCGCAGTTGTTGGAATGCTGGCAGATGTTTATGGTGGAGACGATCATGACTTTAAACACAACTATTTAAATTGCTAGATATAACTAATATAGAGGCATCGGTGGGCAATAGATGTTATTTGGTTCTTCCACGCTCACTTGTGTCCCGTAGGACCCCGAGTACTTGATACCTCTTCCTTGATTTTTCGCACTATCCACATCCGGGAGGCCTTATGGACCCCCCTGAACCAGAGCTTGATTCATTTCTATTTCTTGGGGCCACAAACTAGTTTGGGGTTTTATTACTATCCTGTACTTATGCCATGCTTTACTGCTTTATTTACGATTGTGCGTGGAGCACCTGTATTGTTTAGGATCATGACACGTTTTCGTTGTATCGACAAGCCCAGCCACACTTTCGGGTTCCCAGTCGTTTACCGCCGTCCACACAAACCCTGGGTCCGTCTCGGAGCCGTCCAACTTCATCGCGAGTAGCTTAGTGGGGTGGCCCCCTGAAATATTTATGAGTCCTGTGATCGCTTTGTTGTGAATGCCTCGTTGGGTTTTGAGTTGATTTTTCCGAGGTTGATCGAGTGTGTGTTGCTATTTGTGCACCCCTGCAGGGTAAAACTTTCTGAAAGCCATGTCCGTGGTTATGGACGACTTGGAGCACAGTATCTCGATCATAGACAAGCATAACTAAAGTAGTGTTATAAATCTGACTTAATATGTGACTAGTAATTAGATTCACATACAACGGAATGGATATTAAAAATGAAAACTACTGGTGGATCTTGGTCGTAGCGTGTTCTGATATACCTGCCTAGTAAGTATTGCAACTCCAATGGAATGTGATAAAAGTGTCAACAACTGTTGGGTTTTGGGATTCCTCAGGACAAATACATCTGACTAGTAAATGTTCCAACTACAACGGAATGGTGATTAAAACTGCCCACTACTTATGCTATCAGGATGACTCATGAAATCTATATCTGACTAGTAAGTGCTTCAACTATAATGGAATGAGTAAAACTGCCAACAGTGTGAGTTCCTTGGTCCGACTTCCTCGTTTGGTCTCGAGGGGGAAATACCAGGATGGGTATGTTTGGTGCTAGTATCAGGTAAGATCCGAATAGGTCTTTCTTACCCCTCTCTAATAGCCGCCAGTGTTACAGAGTCTCTATAGGTTGTTTAGTGCTGCTGCGCTACCGCTTCAGTCCACCATACCTATGTAGGCGAGAGCCGCCGAATTCTAGCCTCGCCGTGTACTGGCCTCAGTACTGACGCTCCTCTTTTTCCTTTGCCCTTTGTCGGCACCCCTTTTGTTTTAGCAGGTTTGAGATCGATGTCGTTAGCAGGGTTAGCCTTCCGGCTTGGCCTGGGCAGGGTTATGGACGCCATTGGTTATTCTTCAGGGCTCTTAGCCCCATTTGCATCTTGTCCGTAGTCAGACGCTCTATCGTTTTCAAGGAGATTTGGATCTTTGTATTGTATATCTGTATTCTTGGCTCGTTGAGTCGTTGTTGTAGATATATATGTTCTGTGGGTCCCATCGAGGACTGTTGTGTAATGGTATTACTTCGTTTTCCACCCGCACGAAAGTGCCTGGTGGGCATCCTTGAATCTTTTCTATGCGGGTTTGGCGGAAAGGGCTAAAACTTGCATAGGGCCGATTCGAGGGTGTTACAATTCATTAGAAAGGATCCATGCTTGATATTGGTATTCATTGGCTTGGAAGCTTCTAGAAGGGATTAACTCCAAGTTGATAAGGTTAAGGAAAAAATATGGTCACCTTAGTAGCTGGAGATAAGATCAGGCTTGAGTAACTTGCTTGGGATTAGTATTATTGGATTTGCTAGATTCTAGAGGATGAGCTCCTATGGTAGCTCATACTACTTCCTAAGAAGATAGCTCAAGCAGCATATCAAGGAAATTCATCTTAGCAAGCAACTCAACTAGTACTAGGGTTACCATCAAGCCTAGCTGGGGATAAGGAAGGGTATTTTGAAAAGGTTTGAGTTTTGAAGAAGACAATATTTCTCGATACTTCAACCAAGAATAGAATTTAAAAGCTTAATAATAGGTTTTGGAAAACTTAGGGGCAAGAGTAGTTGAAAGTTCTTTCCTAAAAACATAGGGAGATTATATCTTATAGATCTCCATAATTTTATCAATAGAAGCTACTAATATGTTTTAGGGTTGCAAGGCATCTTGGCTCAGCTTTTTGAAATGCCAAAACATTTGATAATATGCAAAATGAGCCAAGACAATTTTGTTAAATAACTTTTGTCAACTAAGGGTGAGGTAAGGAGTATATCTTATAACACATAGTTAGATGCATAAACACTAACAAGCAAGCAAGCAAGGAAGCAAACATTGTACTACTCAACAAGAAAAAGTTTTTGTTCGCCCTGATTTTTGCATTCTAGACAACTAATACGAGTTGCTGAAATTGGGATGTTACAGACCATTCCCCCTTAAAAGAATCTCGTCCCGAGATTCGGGAGAGTAGAGTTAGTGGATTGTGAGTCCGGGAAGTGTTAAGTGTCTTAAGTGTACTCACTTACGGACTTTGTCTTTGAACATGGGTATTGTGTCTGTTTAGTTGCACTTCAGACTTCTCAGAAGCACGAAGGGCTGATCAGCTTCAGACCTGGTTGTGATGGATGATCTGTTGGGGATATAGTTTTCGGGTATCCTCACAGTTTCTCACTGACCAGGGTGGCCCACTTCGGGTTAGAGCTTTGCTTCACGGGTGGCCCAGTCAGGGAGAAGAACAGAGTCCAATCTGGCTACCGGAAGGCCCAGAAGACTTATCGACATAGGCCCATAGTCTTACTTGTAGTTCAAGATGTACTCTGTAACGGACTCTTAGTTGTAGCCGGATAGATCTCTCCTATAAACCCTAGGCCGGATATCTATATAAGCTGTCCTAGGGAGAGCCTTTAGGGCACCCTCACAATAGTCTACAATCTCAACTCGCATAGGCAAAACCCTTGTAACCCATGGCTTTACCGTATTGCTGGATTGCTAGTAGGAGTAGGATCCATCCAAAGCCGGTGGATTCCAACCTGGGTAAACTTGTGTGCTCACCATCCCGGAAACCCGTACGACTCACACCCCTCTCTTCCACACGCCTCGAGGACCCCCTCATGGCATACTTGTCATCAATCCGACGACAGTTGGTGCCCACCGTGAGGCAAGTGAGCTTCAGATCTGCGTTCCGAGCAGAATCTGCAAGAATTAGAATCGGCGAGACTATCGTCGTTTGTCGCATCCTCTATGCCAGTGACGTCCCGCTCATCGTTCTCGACGAGACTTGGATTCCGGATAAGGATGCCATGACCACCTACACCATCATGTCTTTCAGTGAGATCGATGTTTACATCGGTTTTGCTGAACCTGTCCCACCCACCCAGTGGTGATGATAGAGGCAGAAGAAACTTCTGGTCCCCTTTGTTCGTGGAGGCGGTAGAGTTCCGGATCTTAGAAAACCCTAATCCCACCCAGCCCGCACCAGTTGCGGAGATAGTGGAGAAAGCTGAACTTGAGGCAGATCTCGCAGTACAAGTCGGATCTAGAGTAGATCTCCCTAGCGAGGTCGAATCCTAGATCGACCCACCTGCGGAGGTCGAAATCTAGGAGGAGCAAGAAAACAACCTTGGTCTCGGCTCTGGTAATACCGGGACTGATAGACCTCTCCTGAGATACACGTTGAGGCGCATGACAATGCAAGACACAAGCATGGACAATATTCTCGAGACCATCAGGTGTTTCGAGGAAGCCGATCGTGAGAACCGCAACTATCTCAGGAGGCATGCGTCACACTTCGTCGGATATGTTTGCTCCGGATCCGGCTCTGCCCATGCTGGAGACAACACTGACTCTTTGCTGGAAGCTATCGAAACAAGCGTCGAATTACCGGCATCTTCGGATGACTCCGTGTTGTCGGAAGACTTCCGGAAGTTCTCCGCAGAATATGAAGAGGAGCTTAACTCCACAACTGCGGCAGCAGGAGAAGACATGGATGAAGGATCCGGAGAAAACTCTCCCAAAGCGTAGGACAACATGGATCTCGGAGATGATCCCGAGAACCAAATGGCCGAAAGTACCGATCAAAGTTTGACTCCGGGAAACGGGCCCAAAGCCGTCTTTTCTACCGGTGCTGGCAAGAAGGCAAAGAAGAAGAACAAGAAGAACAAGACTCCGGCAAAAGACCTTCCGGCAGAGGAAGTGATTGCCAGGGAATACGAAGAAGACTCGGATGGAGCACTTATCCCAGACGAGCCAAAAGAAGAATCGGTGGATGGACACATGATCAGTGAAGGTGCGCGTAAACTCATCGATGCTGCATTAACCACGCCTATCCCTACAGCTGCAGACGTTACTGCTGAAGAATTGGATGAAAGGGCCCAGGCTCTAGAAGTGCGTCGTCAAGTACTCCTGGATGAAGCCAAAAACATCGAGGAGGAGAAGAATTGCATGGCAAATGCGGAGAAGTACACCTCTCGGCAACATCAGAAGACCTGGAAGCGTCACACACGTGACGATCAATTCCTAGAAGTGCATAAGGTCCTCTTTGAAGGATACCCAGGGATGCCTCGTCTCGACAGCAAAGGAGATCTGGTGTATCCAACACCGGTACAGAACACTCTTGCAGCTCGAGATATCCTATCGAACAATCCAGGCCTAGAACAGGTTTGATTGGGCATTAAGCTACTCACCAAGGGTCTGGAACAGCAAAGGGCCGCGAAATCCAGAAGCGGAAAACTGGTCTTGAAATCTGACCAATGTTGCACGGACATGGCCTAGAATGATATAAGGCCCCAGCGTGTTCCGGAATAGCATTACCGTTCCGACCGTCGGGAAGACAACTACTCAAGAACCAGATCTTCAAGACAACATTACAGAACTTGACGTGACTGGCGCAATGTCACTCTAGCTGCCGAGCAAGAAGCAATTGTTGCACTGTATCCGAGAAACCCTCCCCGACGAGAGTCGAATGATCGTAGGGGAGAAGACAAAGAGAAACGTCGGGAGGAGGATCGTCAAAGAATGCCACCTCCTAGACCTACAAACCGTCCAGCCGAGCCCCATCATGGTGGGAGTGATGGACAAAGAAATGACGTAAACCATGCCGAGACAAGCCGGCAGGGGGCTCGTCGCAATGAAGACCCTCCCCAGAACCGGAATAATGACGCTCTGGACGGAGGCCGGCGATCAGCAGGAAATAATCTAGCTACCCCACCCTCTCCACCAAGCAGCCATCATAACGGCTCTCAAGGAGGCCAAGGAGGACGTCGTGGCGGAGGAGGTGGTGGTAGAAGCCAAAGTCCATCCCCAAGGCACCGCAGCCGTAGCCGTCACTCAGGAAGATAATCTTTGTCTCCAAGTGATGCGCGACACCGGATTAACGACAACATAGAGGCGCGGCTCTACGAAAATGATGATATATACATGGGCCCAAAATGCTTCGGACCACACATAAGAGCCACAAAATTCTGGGAAGGATTCACTATCTCAAGACACATTCAGGCCTACGACGGTATAGCTCGGCTAGATACTTAGCTCCAGGATTTTTTCCAGGCTTGCTACATCGCCAAAGGCGGAAATAGCTTGGTCGCAACCCAATATCTCCCACTCATGTTGAGGAAGACGGCGCGATCATGGCCCAATGAACTTCCGGAGAACACCATCCATAATTGGTATGACATGCAAAGTGCATTCTTTTGGAATTTCGAGGGGACATATCAGAGGCCCTGTACGGTAGGAGACCTACAACATTGCACCCAGAAACCCGGAAAAACTTGCCGATATTATCTCAGACGATGGATCAACACCAAGAACTCCTGTGAAGGAGTAAATGACCAAACTGCGATTGAAGCTTTCATTGCAGGGCTCCCAATTTGTTTACTACGTCATCGCTTGAAGTGTGACAAGGTCACTGATTTGGGAGAGATGATAGAAACAGCAAGCAAGTATGCAGATGCTGACGACAACGCAGAGGGATTGTCGAACGCCCTAGCTGTGCCACAGTCGGCAAAACAACCAAAGAAACAAGCTCGGAAGCGCAAGAACACCTCAGAAGAAAAACCCAACGCGGAAACATCAGTGGTTACTACTACTTTCGGGTCTAGAGGACGAGGAGGACGTGGCGGTGGCCACATATGTGGTCGTGGGACATCAAGAGTTCATGGTAGAGGAGACCAGCAACCTGGCAAAACCTACTCTTGGGCCGACATTGCCAATAACCCATGTGTGCATCACCTCGACGCCAATGGGGGCTCATCTCACACAAACGCCGAGTGTCGTTTCAATGACGATATCAAGAAAGATGACACCGCTGGCTACAGGGCTAAGCAAAAGAAGGGAAAGAAGAATCCCCAAAAACATAAAGAGACCAAGGAAGATTCCGACATGGAGGAATCTGATGCTTCAAATCCCAAGCCGGAGGGAAAGAAAACCTTTCCCACAAAGAAAGACACCTATATCACCTTCCTCGGATCTCAACCAGCTAAGGTCAAGAAAGCAGTTCTGCATGATCTCAATGCGATAGTTCCGGCTGTCCGTCAGTATCTGGACTGGTCGGAAGTTGCAATCACCTTTGACCATGCTGATCATCCGCCTAAGTTGCACATGCGAGGAAAATACGCCTTACTCGTCAATCCACTTGGTGACGGCTATGGTTTCTCCAAGACCCTCATGGACAGTGGTAGCAACATAAATATTCTATATGTCGAAACGCTACGCCGGATGCGAATCTCGGAGACCCAGCTGAATCACAGCTCTGTGATATTTCACGGGGTTGTCCCAGGAAGACAAGCAAATTCCCTGGGAGAGATCACTTTGGATGTAACTTTTGGAACTCCAAAGAACTATCGGACAGAAGCACTTTCCTTCGAAGTGGTCCCGTTCAAGAGCGCGTACCACGCTATATTTTGACGTACGGCTTATTGGGCTTTTATGGCTCGTCCGTGTTACATTTACAATATGATGAAAATTCTAGGTCTCAACGGCATGATCACAATCAGGGGAGACCCAAAGAAAGTGCGAGTGTGCGAGGATGGAAATACCGCCTTTGCTGAAGTTGTGCTGCATGCCCAGGAGTACCAGGAAATCAAGAAGACCATCGATCCGTCCGAGATACCCGCAACAAAGAAGGAGGTGACAAAGCCGAATCCGGAGTTCAATGCATCGGAAGAGACGAAGAAGACGCTGTTGAAGGATGATGACCCCTCCAAGGTGACCCAGATAGGCGTAGGCCTAGATAGAGCATATGAAAGCGTGATCGTCAAGTTCCTCCAAGCTAATCAAGATATCTTCGCATGGCAGCCATCTGACATGACCGGAGTACCTAGGGAACTTGCCGAGCACTCTATAAATGTAAACCCGAACACTAAACCTGTCAAATAGTCCCTACGATGCTTTGGCGATGTAAAGCGTAAGGCAATAGCTAAGGAAAATAGCTAAGGAACTAGCCCGGCTCGAGTTATCCGGATTCATAGAAGAGGTCATCCATACTGATTGGTCGGCCAACCCTGTAATGGTCCCTAAGAAGGACAACACTGATTTAAGGATGTGTGTTGAGTATACCGCCTTGAACAATGCTTGTCCTAAAGATCCGTTCACTCTGCCTAGAATTGATCAAGTTATTGATTCTATGGCAGGCTCGGAACTCCTCTATTTTCTTGACGCATATTCCGGTTATCACCAAATTCGAATGAAGGAATCGGATAAAATCAAAACTTCATTCATAACCCCCTTCGGAACCTTCTATTTTGTTACGATGCCCTTTGGGCTGAAGAACGCAGGAGCTACGTACGAGTGCACTATGCAGCGTTGCCTCCACGATCAAATCGGACGCAATGTACATGCATATGTGGATGATATTGCGGTGATGTTTAAAAATAAGGAAACATTAATTTCCGACTGGAGGAAACATTCGCAAATTTATGAAAATACAACATAGTGCTCAATCCGAAGAAATGTTTCTTTGGAATCCCAGCCGGAAAATTGTTAGGTTTCATCGTGTCTCAGAGGGGCATAGAGGTGAACCGAGACAAGATCAAGGCTATACTCAACATTTCTAGGCCAACTCTCCTGAAGGACGTTCAAAGACTAAGTGGTTTCTTTGCTGTAGTCAGTTGGTTTGTAAGCCGGCTCGAAGAAAGAGCCGCACCACTTTGCAAGCACCTAAAAAGACCAAGAAATTTGTTTGGACTGATGAAGCTAAAGCTGCACTACATGACTTGAAAGAAGTACTCTCGTCTGCTCCTATCCTTGCAGCACCGGAACCAAGAGAACCGATGTTGCTCTATCTCGCTGCGACAAACAGGGTCGTCAGTATCGTCATGGTAGTGGAGATACCAGAGGAAAATTAGGAACAACTGGTGCAGCGTCCAACTTACTATCTTAGCGAGGTTCTAACTGAATCGAAACAGCGGTATCCGCACTATCAAAAGCTGGCTTATGGTGTATTCTTCGCATCTCGTAAGCTACGACACTATTTTTAGGAACATTCAATTACCGTGGTGAGCACAGTTCCCGTGAGAGATATAATCAACAACAGCGAGGCTACATGACGCGTCGCAAAATGGGGCATAGAGCTTTCAGCTTTCGATATTGAGTATAAACCTTGGACTGCAATCAAATCCCAAATCCTTGCTGACTTTGTCACTGATTGGATAGAGACAAAGGAGAATATGACCCTCCCTGAGTCGGAATATTGGACCCTATATTTTGATGGGTCTAAGGCTCGTGGGGGCTAGCGTGGTGCTTAAATCACCCCAAGGAGATAAACTTCTATACGTGTTGCAGATCCACTTCACGGCGACAAATAATATTGTCGAGTATGAAGCACTATTGCATGGAATCCGGATTACTAAGGATATCGGCATCCGACAATTGATGTGTTACAGGGATTCAGATCTTGTTGCTCAACAAGTGTCGGATATTTGTAATGCAAATAAGCACATGGCAGCATATAAGGCTGTCGTGGGTGATCTATCTAAATCGTTCAAAGGGTTGGAGGTTCAACACATCCCTCGAGCAAAAAATGAGGAAGCATATGCGTTATCTCTGATAGGCTCTGCATGGAAAGAAGACCCGGATGGCGCTTGTTTAGAGCACCTCAAAGTTCCCTTAATAAAGGGAGTAGACGAGGAATATCCGACCAAATCCGACTCACCTTTAGTAGCAGTTCTGGCTATAATTCCTGGACTCAACCCTACCTTGATTATATGGTAGATGGCAAATTACCCGAAGACGAGGTTCTGAGCCGACAGATCGTCCGACGAGCAAAATCCTACACTATAATTAGTGGTGAGCTCTACAAGCGGAGGGTATCTGGGGTTTTTCAGCGTTGTGTATCTCCAAAATAAGGAGTGAAAATCTTAAGAGAGATCCACGAAGGTGAGTGTGGTCACCATGCTGCAGCCAAATCTTTAGTGGCAAAAGCTTTTCGACACAGTTTTTTCTGGCATAAAACCAAGGAAGATGCCGAACGGCTGGTCAAGACGTGCAAGCGTTGCCAAAAGTACGCCAAACGAGCTCACGTTCTGGCTGATCAGCTGCGAACAATACCTATAACATGGCCTTTCGTGGTCTGGGGCCTTGACATGGTAGGACTGTTTAAACGGGCTCCAAGTGGATTTACACACCTCTTAGTGATGGTGGATAAGTTCACCAAATGGATTGAGGCTAAATCCCGTCACTAGTTGTGATGGAGCAACATCCAGAAGATTTGTCGAGGATGTTATAATCCAATATGGTTATCCACATAGCATTATCACGGACAATGGGAGTAATTTCTCTATGGCAGAACTTGCCGAATTTTGCAATGAACAAAGTATCCGGCTTGACATTGCATTAGCCACACATCCACAGGCTAGTGGACAAGTCGAAAGTACAAATGGTTTAATCTTACAAGGCCTAAAACCAAGACTCAAAGCACCACTTAGACGTGTTGCGGGGCTTGGGCAGAGGAATTACCATCTGTAATTTGGAGCTTACGAACAACTCCGAACAGGTCAACGGGATACACACCTTGCTTCTTGGTCTATGGTGCTGAAGCAGTTCTTCCTAGTGATTTGATTCATAATTCTCCTAGAGTTGCCACGTATATCGAAGAGGATGCCGAGATTTCTCGACAAAATGATCTCGACTTAGTCGAAGAAGTTCGCGTCGTTGCTGAAATGAGATCAATAGCCTATCAGCAGAAGTTACGCAAGTATCATAGCCAGAGAGTCAGAAACCGGTGTGTCAATAAGGGCGATTTGGTCCTCCAGCTTGTGCAACAAAGAAAGCACAAACTTTCCCTAGTATGGGAAGGGCCTTTTCTGGTTAGTCGAGTAATGCACAATGGTTCATACTACCTAACTAATATGCGGCCAGTCAAGAAAATACCTGCTACTAAGAAGAGAAAGAGAGCTGGAGGCAGTACAAATCCGGAAGAATTAGACAGACCGTGGAATATTGCTCAGCTACGTCCCTTTTATTCTTAGTTTATCTTTCTTTGTAATCATATATGTGTACATGTTCAGTGAGAAATAAAAGTATTGGTTTCCTCAAATTTTTTCTGAGAAGTTTTTTACCATCTTATTTCCGAATGATCATGTCACAAGTCGAAAATCCCAGAATACTTGAAAGTACTTTATGCTCATGTTTGTTCTGGTTTAGATTTCCGATTCTAAAAATGCTACCTTCGGGTATAAGTCTAAATTTTCTAATCTATACTTTGGTTATTTGTCTGATTGCTGGATGCGGGCATTTTCCGAGTTGTGAATTGTTGGTACTGGAAGCCGACTTTGTTTCCGAGTTTAAACTAGTTTAGCAATTGAGCTCCGTTGCTCGGCAAAGTTCCGTGCTGAAAGTTGCCCAGCTCATGAAAGAGGCGAGGCGGAAAGCCAGATAAACGATAAGTGTAGACAAAAAACACAAGTGCTTATGCAAACATTTCAGGCACATAAATATCTAAGCCAAAAGTGCTAAATAGATAAAAACTTAGCACTAGCAAAAGTATTATACTACTTATTTACATACCCAAATTGTTTTCAGAATAACATATTATTCGTCTGATACTCTATGATGCAGGAGGAGAGGTAGGAGCTGCCGGCTCGCTGGATACATCGGCCTCAGCTTGATAGCGTTCCGAGATGTTCAAATCTGATATGGTTTGATCATCGTTGAAAACTTCAGCAGTTTCTTCGAAAGGAGGAGGCGGAGTGTCCACGCGGGTGAAGAAGGGAATGTCATAGCTGGTCAAGTCAGCTACGTGGCACCCATATCCGACACAGGAGTCAATGATGGCCTTGATGTCTTGCTCCTGTCCGTCTTCTTCCACCTTGCAGTACCCTCTGGTTACTTGCCAGATCTCCATGTTTCCATGGTGGGTCATAACGATGGTGTGAGCGTTCTGCGCAGCAGTACGTGCGTAGGACATGTTCTAGTCCTGGATGAGCTATGGCATCTCCTTGGCCTTGTCCCGCACCTGAAAACCGGACATGCCATGCATATCCGGAACCTTGAGAGCTTCGCCAATATCCTCGATGGATTGGCAAAAATCATGGAGAAGATCGCCGACTTGTGTAAGCCGGCTGGTGCGAGACTTAGCAGAGGTGGAGTCCAGTAAGTTCAGAGGACCTATGCATATAATGCAAAGGGTAAGTCAAACAAACTCGGACTCTAAAGAGTCGGAAGATGCATATAAGTCAGAGAAAGGAAAACATACCAAATATTACATCATCGACTTTGGCCTTCTCTTTGCGAAGGCTCTGAAGTTCAGCCCGAAGCGCCTCGGAAATGTCCTCTGAATAGCTCATTGTTGAGATCCAAGATTTTTTGGTCTTGAAGCGCAATCTTGCGATCACGCTCATCGGTGGCCATGGAGGTGGATTCAAGAATTTGAGCAATACTCTTCTGATGGTCCGCCGTAAGCTTATCCAGCTCTTGACGGAGTTCCTTGTTCTCCACCACCAAGGTCTTAAGATTCTCGGCCTCTTCGATCATAGCGCAGGACTGTTTTACCAGTGCTGCAAGTCAAAAGAACAACAGTTCAATTTGACTATGAAACAAAAAGACAAGGTTTGAGTTTCAGAATGTTTACCTACAGCCTCATCCTTGGAAACCTTCAGCTGTGCATTTTTAAGCCGGAGAGCTTTGATCTCTTTCCGCTTGTTGCAAACATTCTTCAACAAATCCTGGTTATAGGAATATACTTTCTATAAGTCAGAATACCCAAAGTCAGAAGTCTACTAAAGACTCGGGCTAATATTTATACTAATATCAACACGAGCCTTGGGGGCTACACTAGTTCATTCTTTGGCATCCTAAGGAAGCATAAAACCAAATTTGATTGTTCAGCTTCATGCTTGGGGGCTAGAGGATATGATATGAAATAAGGAAAAACGGGATTTGGAATTCTGACTTACAGATTATTCGCGATTGAGTTTGTTCAAACTCGCATTCACTTCAATAGCAACCTTCTCGGCGAGGGTCAGGGGGACCACTAGCATAGTTGGAAGTTCGCCGGTCCTCAGCCTCTCGTCGTGAAGACGAACTTGTTCAAGAATATCAGAGCATTTGATATCTTCTACTTCTTGTGCTTCTTCTTCGGCCGAAAGATTTCAGCTTTCTAAACATTGTCGGGCTAGCCGCTGGATTTCTTCTGCAGATTTCCGAGACAAGCCAAATTTGGCAAGTCCCGGATTGTTCAGGAGATTTTCGGCAAAGGTTTCTGTCGAGGGATCATTACCCGAAGAGGGTTCACACTTATCAACACCTGAGTCACTCATGGTGACATCAGTTTGCGACTCAAGGATCGCTGGCTCTGCTGGTTGAGCCAGATCTTCTACAACAGTCGGAGATGGAGTAATCTCCGGTGCTGTAGAAGGCTGAGGAGCGGGAGTCGGAGGAGCCACGGCAGGAGAAGCTAGTTTGTGCTTCGACTGACGCAGAGGCTTCACGGCAGCTTCCTTCCCCTTGCCCTTGATGAGCTGTTTAGCTCTGAGAAGATAATAGAACAAAGAACATTACATCTCAGAAGGAATTACAAGTAAAATACAATGACCTTGTGAGGAAAGATTACCTCTTTACAACAGACACTTCTTTTGTACCGATGGCCAATGTCAGAGCCTTGCATTTCTGAGGAATGACATCCGGCATTGGGACCAACTTAGCTTGATCCTGAGAAAACTCAGGAGGGTATCCCTCGATAGGAGCGAGCTCCCACTCAGGGAGGTCAACAAGCTGAAAAGGAAAAATCATCTCAGTATTGCAAAGATAACATATAGATGAGCACATAAAAAGTGTTACCGCTGAAGTTTACCGGCACAACGGGATCTTCCGCTGTATGCATGTCCAGGGACAGCTCCGAAATCTTCCTCTCGATCCACTCCCTTATCATCCATTTGATTTGGCATACATAATCTTTCGGCTTTAAGGTCTTGGAGCTGATACGGAGGCAGTCATTCTTCGACGACGTGATGGAATGCATCAGTCGATCTCCATGATGTTGAAGGGGTTGGATCCGGCGTGCCACCCAGCAGTGAACTAAGTCGAACCCTTTCAGGCCCTTGTCCTTCATCAGGTATTCAATCCGTCTCTGGGCGAGAAACAGATCGTCACTGAGAGTCGGAGCAGCCTCGTCCCAAGACTCTTGGGGCGTGGCGGCTCCATCGACAAAAGCCGGCAAAGGTGTATCTTTGCCAGGAGCGAGGATATCCTTATGGCAGAAAAAAGTGGACGACCATTGTTTGACCGAGTCACTTGCCATGATCTAGGGATAAACGCGCTAATGCCTAACCGAAAAACTAATGGTACCGGTAATATAAGGATTACCGGCAGTAACAGAATTTCTCCGGACATGAAAATAATAACGGAAAAGAGTGAGGCTCGGCCTAATGCCGAGATACCCCTCGCACAAAGAGGAATACACACTCATCTCTAAGATGGAGTTCGGGGGGGAGATGATGGAGATGAACACCATAATGATCTATAACCTCGGAAAATAAATCCGAGGGACGAAAGGAAAGACCTCTGTCAAGGTAAGTGCCGAAGTGCACTCGCTCGTCGTCACGGGGGTTGGGGATGGTTTCGCCGAAGTCACTCTGCCAGTCGCCAGCGTGGAGGAGCCCTTCGTCTTGAACGACCTAGAGTTTGGGATCGTCCAGTACGCAGGGGATCCAAATTCCACGGTGGCTCTCTTTTTCTGCCGCCGCCGCCGCCGCCGCCGCCGCTGCTACCAAGCCGGAGGATGAGGAGGAGGCCATTCTCCCGGTACGCCGGTGACCTTGGATGGGCGGCGCTGGAGGTTTTTTCTAGAGGCAGTAGAGCGCTAAGTGCGTTGGAGGCGTAGAAGAGAAGGAAACGTTGCTGAGCACTGGTGAGAAGTTAAGGGAAAGAATCCACACCACTTATATCCGCCAAACGCGTCAAGATTCGTGTAAACACTACAATAAACATGCCACGCGTCATGGAAAGGACGGGGAAACCTTCGCGCGATGATTATGCCGCCTCGATTTCCATGCACGCATTAAAACAGTGCCTCGATTCCGCGAAAGGCGGACCCACCAACAGTCGTGCTGACAGGAAATGTTTGTCAGTGACGTGACTTGACCATGGCTGGTGTTAGGATACGTCAGAGACCAAGTTCCGGCTTAGTATGAATTTCGAGCTGGAAATCCGAATAACGTATTTACAGGTCTAACTCATTTTTGAGACTCGGATCGTATCTTTTCTTGTGATGTTTCAGGAACCCTTCAAGATTCTGCAAGCCAAAGATCATGCTAGACAATGATGAATCTGACTTTGGATCTTGGAGGCCTCCGGGGGCTTCTGTTGGGGATATACTTTCTGGGTATCCTCATAGTTCCTCACTAACTAGGGTGGCCCACTTCGGGTTAGAGCTTTGCTTCATGGGCGGCCCAGTAAGGGAGAAGAACAGAGTCCAATCCGGCTGTGGGAAGGCCCAGAAGACTTACCGACATAGGCCCATAGTGTTACTTGTAGTTCAAGATGTACTCTGTAACCGACTCTTAGTCATAGCCGGATAGATCTCTCCTGTAAACCCTAGGCCGGATATCTATATAAGCTGTCCTATGGAGAGCCTTTAGGGCACCCTCACAATAGTCTACAATGTCAACTCGCACAGGTGAAACCCTTGTAACCCGTATCCGGCTCTACCATATTACTGGATTGCTAGCAGGAGTAGGATCCATCCAAAGCCGGTGGATTCGAACCTGGGTAAACTTGTGTGCTCACTGTCCCGGAAACCCATACGACTCACGCCCTCTCTTCCACACGCCTCGAGGACCCCCTCATGGTGTACTTGTCATCAATCCGACAACATGATCTTCTATTCTTTCCGCACTCGATATCTCGAGGGCTTAGGCTAGACGAACTACCTCTAAAAGGAACTTTACGAGGTGATCTCTTAGGGATAGAGTCTATAGCTTGAGATCTTCAATATAGGGATCCATGTTGTTTTTCCTTGGAAGCTTATCATATGCTATTTGACGAGTTAGGTTAAGAACTCCTGAGGTTGTTTCTGGTGGGTGGTTACTCTATTTTGTGGGAAAGACTGTCTTTCCCCTTCAGATTAAACTAAGGTAAGTCGAAGATGACACTTGTTATTCCTTCTTGGAGTCGTAGGGTGATGTTTTGAAGATTGTCTTGAACCTTCCGTCGGGGTTGAAACCTTCAAATGAAGTCCACAGACTATGTACTATGAGGCTGATATTATTGTTATTTGTACTTGTCCTATCTGGGTAGTTGAATTTGCGGATCTTCCAAACATGTTGGAACTGATGGAGTTAGCAATTTTGTGGTTCTTTAGGTGGATCTTCAGCTAAGGTAGCAGAGGAGCTTTGTAAAGCTTAATTAATTGTCTCATCTAATGAATCATGAGTTGAAGCTTGGTGAAAAGACGTCGGACCTAGAAATCTTTCTGAAGTATTTTCCAGTAGAATGTCTTCTGGATTTGAGTGGAAAGACGCAGTGTCTCCACCTTAGAGCTTTACTAAGGTTTGTCGAGACTAGTTTATATCTTCTGCTTTGGAGTGCTGGAGGAAAGCTAAAGAAGTTTGTATATCCTTGAGTCCTGAGTTGAGGTCCCTAGGTGACGTTCTATTGCGTATATCTTGTCGGGGTGGTTTCCTAACTAAGCCTAAAGGGGTTAACCCTGGGCAGGTTAGCGGTTAGCAACACATATTGCTAGTCTTTCGTCAGAGTAGAGGCATCCAACTTCGGAGGAATTATCTTTACTTGAATTCCTTGCGTTGTTTCTGATCTATGGAGGAGTAGACTCGTTACCTTCATCCATCCTTATCTTCAGGATTTTAGAATAATCTAGCCTTCTGGCGAGGAACTTCCCGTTGGTTTGGGTAGGGTCGACTACAATAGCTAATCTCTTTAGGGCTGTCAAAAACTCTAATACACAGAAGGTTAGTGTAGTTAGGTCTTCACTTATTGTCTTTGTTAGTAAGTCTTGCGGTTTCTGATGGATACTGAGGATCCTTCGGTGGTAGACTTCCGGCTTTGATGGAATTCTTGATACTGTTGGCAGGTGAATGATGTCGTATAGTGTGGATGACGAGTCCTAAGAGTTGAGTTTGACTAAGTATGCCATCCTGCTGAGGAGAAATCTTCGAGAGGTTCTAACTTGATGATTTAGAAGTCCTGATTCTTGGGGTGCTCTTCCTCTCATAACTCTTGGGGTTCGTGAGGGTCTAGTTAGCGACAACTAACATGGGGTGATTGAGTGCTTAGGTGGTGTATTGGTTCTCAAACACATTTGAATAAGGTCAAATAAGCTAAAACATACATACAGGGTGAACATAGAGATAGAGTCGCAGGGTGCTTCCAAATCTAGAAACGCAAACAACACACATCAAGCAACACATGATGCACTTAGGCAAGCAAACATGGCCTACTATAGTGACCAAGGAGTAAACCGCTCGTGTATAAGGGAAACCTATCTTAGGACTATTGATCCTAAGTATCATTGTTATTGTGGTCTGAGTCACTATCTTGCAGATGAAGCCGCTGCAATAATATGGGATGCTTCTTGGTAGTGTCGCACTTGATTTCTTCTGATTATGAGGATTCTGTTTGTAGGGCGATCTTGTAGTCTTCTGGTGTTTGTTGGTTGTTGTTTCTCTTTATCTCGTTCTTGTTGTCTTCACTGGATTCTAGATCCTAGTTATTTGAAGTCCGCTTGTTTGAAAATTGGACGAGAGATGGAGGAAACCATTTTTGAAATCATTTAAATTAGGAGATGAATAAGAAGTAGAACTTTTCAAAAATAAACTTTTGAGAAAGTAGTTTTCAAAAGCCGGTGTCTCCAAAATAGTTTTCATGTCTAATGACCATGCTAACTAAGGTTCTCCTATAGTCAGGATGGCTCTGATACCAAGTCTGCAGGCCCCCAGATTAATCCTCCGAGATTCCCTGTTATGCATACGCCATGATCCCATGATCAGTTTGTCATGGGACATAACTGACAAGTATCAAAGTAAACATCCATTACTTAAGCATATACATGTCATACCTTATTTGCTGTTATGGATACATTAATCATCATTAGAGGAACATCATTAAGCATAGAGCCCGAGCCATGCCTTAACCTACATGCAACTAATTGAGAGAACATCCTAGCTCTCATAGTCATCATAATCACCTTCTTCTTCAATTCTGACCAAGTTAATAGCCAGGGACAATGCCAGTGAGTACTTTTAATGTACTCGCAAACCACCTTACGAGAATAATAGTACAAGAAGACATGCAATATGGCTATGGTAGTAGGAGGGCTCCAAAAGAGGTTCTTTTCTCAAATAGTTTCTCTTGTAGATATAGCATCTACATATATTTGTTGAAAACTTTTGTAAAAGATTTTGGAAACCTTTTTGAAAAGTTTTGTAGAAACACTAGGATTGGGTCACCCATTCATTTCTTCCTTCCAGTCATCTCATGACCAAACTCCTTTCCTTCCTTTCCGACCATCTCATGGTTAAAACATTTCCAAAGCCTTTGCTTTTCTGAAAGCCTTTTTGAAAACAAAACCAGCGCTGCTCTACAATAACCTTCCCAATAGATTTACACACTGTAGAGGTTATACACTTTACCCACAAGATTTTATACATCCACCGGGATCAACCACGGATTGTCATACAAAAGTAAGGAGGTCTTTAATAATCAAACAAGACATTTGGAATGCCCACTCCAGTATAAGAGCCAACCCTATGAGCTATTCATAGTAAATGCATGGAGGCCCGCAGACCCTTTGTTCCTTCTCCTGGGTGCTAAGTTACATTACAGGGACCCGGAGAAGGCCCACCCTCTAGGGATCGAATCCCCTGTAGTAGTTGTGAGACAACTTATACCAGAACAGACAAACTTCCAGTCCAACCCCTTCCCATATTAGGAGTGATGTGGTTGCACGGGTTAATTGTTCTAGCAAACTGCAAAGAAACAGGTGTGTTTTCAAAAAAAATCCTCCGCTTTCTTTTGTAAAACAAAATCTTTTTCTTTTGTCAAACTTCTCTTGGTAGGTCAAACCTCATGAAGGTTTTGACATAAAACATTTTGTAAATATTTTTTGGGGGACTTGTCATCCTATAGTTTTGCTTCGGCTAAAACAGGGTCTCCAAAGGGGTATGGTGTTATACACCATCTTCCATACTAGGGAAAGTAGGCTACATTAAGGGGATTGTACTTAGTAGTACAAATGTGTAATGGTTTGGAGGAGCCAAGCCAATACATGATATAAAACATAGATATATAAAACAATGCATTTGTATAAGCAGTTAAAACAAGATATGCATAATTTAAACAAAATAGGACGAGGCTTATGAACAAAAAGGTGGCTTTCCTGTGACCAGCAATATGGCAATATGTCCCTGGGCATCTTCTTAGAATACCATAATAACCGAAAAATAACCATCTTCTTCGGGTCTTCGATATAATCACAACTATCATCGTCAAAGCAATAAATGGAAGAAAACAAAGCCACATTCACACAAGGCATACAAACACCAATACAATACAACAAGAAAACATTCAACACATTAATAACTTTAGTAGGTTTTGATAGATTGAGAACATAGCACTTGGAAATACCTTGATTGCCCTTGTGGAATTTCTCTTATGGTTTATTTGCCAAATACTACTTGATAAAGGGGTTTTGGACTAAGGCTTGGGTATGTATGATATCAATGTAGAAAAGGATATCAACATGTAGATGTTGAAATAACAAGGCCAATAAAAGTAGTTTCATGATTTTATCACTTTTCTTTAATTATTTATGGACTTTATAGTGCAAATATCCCTAGCTTAGGTGAATAATTCTCTAGAAAAGATCTATAGCTCAAATAAAATTTTCCTCACAGGTTTTTACATATATTTTAGTTTGTGATCTGTGAGAGTTTGAAACACCTCCAAATAATTACTAGAATTCCCTTGGGAAATTCCCAAAGTCCAATCTGTTGGTAGTTTTTCTTTTTCACCAGATTTAATCTACATGACCTATTGATATGAATGCAAAGAGACATGGTAGGTAAATTGAATACCTTTCCATAGAAATTGGAATCACAATGTTTGGAGTTGTAAATCTTCCGACATGATTCAACTAGTAGAAATACCAATGCAGAGGGTTTTAAATCACTAAAAATCCTCAGAAGATCAACAATTTTTAACCCTTGGGTTTTGATAGAACTTGATGTACTACATCTCTGCGAGTTGGACTCAACCCAATATCTGGTGTGGATTTACCTAGAGAAATTCTAGAAAACATTTCTGAATTGATTTTGTTATTTTTAGTTCAGGAAAAATATGGTTGTAGTTGCCATGGGGTCAAAATCTATATGTTGGTATAATGAACATCTGCCAGAGGAATCATGTTTCATCACTTTTGGATCTATAAAAATCTCTAAGTGATTTATTGATTGAGATAGATACCTTCTAGTAGATAAATTGCCAATAAATAATATAAATTATTTTTGACAGAGGAATCTTTCTTCATCTTTGATAAAACAAGGAACACGCGGGAATTTATATCTGATCAAATCTAGCAGTTTTACATTTTCAAAATAAATTAAGGCTAATAGTCAATTTCCTGATCTGGAAAAATAGGTTAAAATAAAAGGAAACCCGGAGTACCTGGGCTAGATCTACACGGATTTGGGCCGCGTGGAGGGGAACCGGCCCACCTGACGAGGGCTAAGTGCAGGACTAGCAGGATTCCAAAGCCAGGGCAGGTCCGGCGATCAGTGGCGCTGGGGGCCAAAGAAGTACGCGCTACCGTTGGCTGTCTGATCAAGTTTGGATGAGCGTCGTCTTGCTAGCGACAGAAAAGGCCACGGGGAAACCCTAGCGGTTGGAGAGGCTCGTCGGGAGGGTTCACCGAGTAACAAGGGTTTAACTCGTCAATTCCCATTGTTATGGGCTTGGGTTTTGGAGGAGGGATCACTAGAGGCACCAGTCGGCTAGCAAACAAGCACACATGGATGCAAGATTTACACAGGTTCAGGCCTCATAGAGGTCCCTACTCCTGCTTGTCTGCTCTTGGAATTAACGAAGGAATCGAAGATTACAAGGGCGCGTAGATGCAATCTGGCAAGAGTTGTGGAAACTAGGCTTGCGTGTGTCCTCCTCGCTGCCCCCTCCTAGCCTTTATATAGATAGTCTAGGTCTCGGATAGCAGGTCGAGTCGGTTACAGATTAGAGTTTTCCCTTTGAACTTTCTATCTTAAGTTTCTTCTTGTCTCGCAAGCAATCGAGAGTCCATGGGCTACTCGAATTCTCCACTGGGCCTTGGCAACACCGTGGGCTTCTGCCGTATCTGGACCGTATATACCAAACTCAAGTACCTGTAGGGTATACCCATGTAAGTATCCCCTGAGTACCCAGTGGAATCGCATATTCGTTTGGGGACTTTATGAAGCCTTTCGAGTGCATGACTAGGCATTTTCCGAGTGTTCTGTTTATGTCATAGGGATTGTTGATATACGTGCCTGATTTATCTGATGTATCGGTATCAGTTAAAGTGTCTTAGGGCAAAACAACGCAATCTACTCAAACTTGAGTCCCCGGACTCAAATTCGGAAAAGTGCTGGCGTAAATTCGACTCAGGCCATGGAGGTCTTACAGGACTCGAATTCCAGTGTATAAGTGTGAGCACTCGACGCATCCGTCAAGGCATGTTCATCACACCTGTAGGCACAGATATATTTCTGGTAGTGCGCAGAAGATGCGTTGCCAGGCCTTATTCAGGTTTTATGTTCATGCTGTAAGCGATGTATCCGAATTTTGTGATCGCGGAGATGATTCGGGTGGCCCAGGAGACGCAGTCTCTCTGTAGGGAAAGTATGAGGCAGAGTCGCCACAGCATTCGAGTGTGGACGTTATCAACACACAGTATGATGTACAAATAATCATAGGGTGCGCGACCAGCGCTCCCTATCGGAGTAGCCCCCGAGTGCCTGGTTGAGTCGAAGACTCGAGCGGGGACTAAAAACCTTTTGTGACTACTATCTTCTTTTGTTGCTTGTTTCAGTCGAGTTTGCTTCCGGCGCTCCCTATGGGAGTAACCCAGATTTCACAATCGAATCACAGATTCGAGTGATAGGTTTGTCTTGAATGCTTTATACACCTACATAAAAAATAATCATAGGGTGCGCGACCAATGCTCCCTATGGGATTAGCTCCCGAGTGTTTGGTTGAGTCGAAGACTCAAGCGAGGACTGAAGTAGTCGAATTCTTCTGCTGCTGATGTTGATGACGTTAGTGCTGACGATGTGATGACCTTAGTTGCCCGCGTGAGCGGCTTTGACGGGACGTGACGAGCGGTGGGTCCGACTTTCTGACTTTGATTTGACCGAGCGTGTGTAATCTTCTGTTTTAACTGTGACTCCTCGATTTCCGCACGTAATGGGAATAGTGGGGGGACGGTTCGTGCTTCGGCTTCACCAGGTGTCGATGGCGATGTGCGCCATGCGTGTAGTAGGGTTTCTGCTGGCCATTGGATGGTATCTACGATGAGGTTAAGTAGTAGCACATCAGCAGTAATTTCCCCATCCGTCTTCGTTGTTCTTGCCTCCATTGCCATTTCTGCCGCTCTTTGCTTCCTTGTGCACTTTCTCATTGCGGTGCTGGACCAGCCCCGTATCTTCCCCAGCTACTTCCTCCATTCTCATCGCCATCGGAAGATGGGCAAGAAGAAGGGAGGCACCGCCGCTGGGTCCGCCGCCGCCATTGCTGCCACCAAAAAAAAGGGCGGCACCATCACTATGGGCACCAGTGCCGCCGGTGCTAGGAAGAAGAATGGGGCGGGCACCCGCATCACGAACGATGCTTGGAGCATGTCCATCATCAGGCCCGCCGAGCTGAAAATTCATCGTCGAGATGGAGTTCTTCCGTCCACGGAAGACGACTCACGAGTGCCCCGCGAGGAGGTAATTCCTTGTCCTCCTCCTGGTTTCCGGGTGATGTTCCTTGCGTTCATCATCCGAGGTCTTTCTCTTCCTCTACATCCTTTCTTTCGTGGCCTCCTTTGTTTCTATGGGCTCCATCTTCACCAGCTGTCCCCAAATTCCATTCTCCAATTCTCCTGCTTCATTACTCTTTGCGAGTGCTGGCTCGGAGTCGAGCCGCACTTTGGCCTCTTCAAGAGGCTTTTTAAGCTGAAATGCCAGTCATCGTCTGGATCTATAGTCTACGATGTAGGAGGCTCCGGAATCCATGTCGACTCCTCTGTCACCTAGTTTGCCATCAACCTCACCGCGTTCGTCCAAGGGTGGAGGGACAAGTGGTTCTACATCCGCGACCAGAAGGCCGACGGAGAGCACTACGGACTTGCGCCCTTCGACCCCGCGGTGACTTGCAAGAGGAGGCGCTCCTGGAAGAATGTCATTATGCCCCGCGAATCCGCGGAAATAGAGGTGCTGTATGAGCGCGTCTGCAACCTCAAAATCTGCATTGGCAAGGAAGAAGGTGGCGCTGCCCTCATTCGCACCTGGTTGCGCCACCGTGTTCAGCCTCTGTAAGCTAGAGTGCATCCTATGTTCCGCTGGACCGGTGCTGATGATGCCACTCGCGTGTCTGCCAAGGGCATTTCCGCGGGTGAAGTTGATAAGAGGGTGCGACTGGTCACCAAATACACCACCAATGAGGATCTCCCGGGCGAACCAGTCATGCCTCCTTTCGACGCCTCTAATCCTCCTCCTGAGGTAGAATTGTACTGTGAAGTAGTTTATGTTTTCGATTTCCTTTATGATGCTTTGATATGTAATGTTGTGTCTTCCAAATGCAGGACTGGAAGGTGTCTCCCAATTTTCCCCCTTGTCCTGAAGGGGTTATTCCTCGCGAAGTGGATGAAGAGGACGAGTCGGAGTTGACCGTCCCAATTGAAGAGGAGGGAGCCCCCGAGTATAATGACCCGGACACTCGCAAGCGTTCTCGCACCAAGGATTCAGATGCTTGATCACCGACAACGCCAGCGGGCCCTTCTGTTGTTGCAGAGGAGCCATTTCCTGCCGTTCCTGTGCGCTCCATGGCTCCTCCTGCCCGGAAGAAACTGTGACTACCAAAGGAGTCGTTGGAGTCGGAGGAGAAATCCTTCGACCTTGATAGATTTGACCGGTAAGTTTTCTACTTTGCCTTGGTTTCTTTTCTAGAGTTGTGTTCTCTGAAGCTTTTGCTGGATGTGCTTTGTAGTCAAGCTGCATCGCCGTCTTCTGGCGACGTTCAATTTGTGAAGGAATCCGGAGTCGCAGACTCCAAGGCGAAAGAAGTGGCCGAACGATCTTCCTCTCCTCTATTGGTGGCCCACTCCGGACACAACTCATCGAGTTCCCCGCATGCCGGGGGACACTAGGTAGTTGCCCGGATGATTGTTCAACAATAATCTTCCAAGTCTCTGGAGGACCATGTAAGCGTCCCTTTGCTGCTTTTGCAGTCAAATATGTACTTGTTGCAATTGCTAAACTTTATTTTCTTCTGATGCAGCACATCGTGAAGGCTGCCTGGCTGGCGGAGCAAGTTCTGGACATGGGTCGACAACATGTGTGCCTGGACAATCGCCATCGCGTTGTTAAAGGTTAGTTTTGGCTTTGTGTTTGCCTTTCGTGAAGGTTCTTGATTCGATTGATGATATATCTTGTGCTTTGTAGTTGAGCATAACGAACTTCTGCGTCATGCTGCTTCCCTCGAAAAGGTGCTTGCTGCAGCGGCGAAGAGTCGTGATGAAGCAATCGTGACCCTGGAGGAGTCGCAAAAGAGCGAAGAAGACTTGGGAAAACGCGAAGAGGACTTGCGCGTCTCCAACGGCGAGAGGGAGAAGTTGCTCGAGGAGCAACTTTTCTCGAATTCTAAGTCCCTCTCAGGTATTTTTTAGCTGAATTTTCATTCTTTCTTGCTTCGACATGGTGTTATTGGTGCTAAAACTTTTGCTATATGTAGATGCTAGCGGCCTGAGCTTTGATGCCTAGGCCCTTCATCACGACGATGCGTTGGCCGGTGTTGTCGCTGCAGTCGAAGACCATAGCGCTTCCCTTCAGGGGACGGTGACGAAGGCCAAGGATGTGCTCAGTCGCATACGCAGGGACCTGACCCCCAAGGCTGAGCTGATTGACAATTAGGAGGACCTGGTGGAATCCCTTGTTGGCGGTATTCCTACGGACGTCAGGAAGTCCCAACGGTCTGTCAGCGGCACCATGGCACTCGCGATGGTGTAAGGCCATGGTGTGGAGATGGACCCCGCCGTGATCTCCAAGGCGATGCCCGTCGGCGCGGATGGCCAAAAGGTAGTGTTTCCTCCCTTCGCTACTGGCTGTGGTAAATATAGGCCGCAGCTCATCAATACAGTTGCCAAATACTCCGAAGAGCTACAACAGGCGAAGAATGTGGCGAGGGCTTCGGCATCAGGGGCTGGCACGGAAAAGTCTATGGCGTCAGAGACCGCCATGGATTCGATGAGGCCTCCGAAGCCCAAGTCGAAGTCAAAGAAGCAGATTGCTCCTCAGTAGCTATCCTGTAATAGTTGTAGTTTTACTTTCTTTGTTGAAAACATGCTTTTGTGGAAGTGTCTCTGTTGAGACTTTTTGCCGTGCTTGAATGCATTTGAGCCTTTATCCGTGTATTTCTTGTTCCCTTATTTGCTCTTGCTTGGTTTGTGATAGGGTACGTCGAGTGGTCCTTCAAGTGATCCTCGTGATCCTCCACCCACCTTTGAAACCTTGGCACGGCCGCGTTCGAAGGTTGATGAGTTGTCCTTGCTTTCGCGACTATTCAATTGCATTAAGTAGCTGGAGCGTGAGTTGCCCATCCTCCGCGGTAGCGCGGAAGTATGGAAGTCGAAGGCGGAGAAGGCTACCGCCCGTGAGCAATATCTCTTGGAAGAGGTGGCGCAGCTGAGTGAGCAGTTCAAATGTTAGATTTCTACCCTCTTATCTTTTCTTTTAGTCAGCTGCGGCGATGCCTTGTCTTCATATTTTTCCCTTTTCCTTGGTGTAGTTGTTAGTGCTCGTCATCCGCAGGATGAGAAAGACCGGATTGCCATTCAAATGACCGGCCTGATCCAGGAGCAACTACATGCGAGTGGGTACTTTTGGGTGGACCATGATCGTGCGGTCGCGCTTGCGATCCTGGAGGATCGTGCTTCGCGAGTACTTAATTTTTGAAAGAAGGTGCAGTCATGCCTTGGGCATATCTATCAGATGATGTTTCCGCTGGACGCCGTCCCTTCAAGCCTGTTGGCTCTTCTGGCAAAGTTCCAGGACCTGAGTGCAGTTCGCGAGTGCGTGCGACAGTAATTAGTTTATCTATGACATGATTCCGCACTACCAAGCGGTTGATCGCTCAGCGGAAGAAATCGTCGACTTCTTTGAGGAACAAACGAACGTTCTCCTGTTGCAGGAGTAGTATGACTTGTATCCGGCACATGTTTTTACAAGTGTTGCAAAGTTTATCTGAATATGTTGGATGTAATTAATACTCATTAATATGTGAAAAGCTTGTTAGATATATATATTTTTCGAGTGCGTTGCATTCTGCGATTCCTTTTTGTTAGCCTGACGTGTGTTTATCTCAGCACCTTGCCAACCTGTCAGGTGTGTTGCAGCTGGGTGATTGTTTGTCAAGGGTTCGACTAGTGCGTCAGCTACTCAGGATATCGTGATGAGTTCGTAGAACAGGTGCGTAAAGGGTCACGCAGCCCTCGAGTGATAAGATTGCGAGAAAATAATGGAGAACACAAGGTTTTGGGGCAGTTAGCTTTATTTATTCACAGAATAGTACGAGGTACAATGTGTGGCTAAGTAGCCTGGCTGAATAGCCTTATTTTGTAAATGTAAAAACGACTAAGGGTAGAAGTGGTGCAGCTGCGCGACGTTCCAGGGGTTGGAGTATGCGACTCCTGTCTCGAAATCTTTGAGGCAATAGGCGCCACCTGGTATTACTTCTGTAATCACTTAAGGTCCTTCCCAAGGGGACTCGAGCTAGAGATGCCCTTGTTGCTTTAGTCGCAGGACCAAGTCTCCTTCGACGAAGAATCTGGGGCGTAGCCTTCTGCTGTGGTAGTTGCGGAGATTTTGCTGGTAGATCGTTGATATCTCCGCTGCGATTTCTCGTGCTTCATCGAGGAGGTCGACGGATTCTTCGAGTGCGAGAGTGGACTCCTTCTCGCTGTACGCGACCACCCATGGGGCTTTATAGCGTACTTGTGTGGGTAGTACGGCTTCAGCACCATGCACCATGAAGAATAGGGTGTATCCCGTGGCGCTGTTTGGAGTTGTGCGCAGGCTCTAGAGTACGGATTGCAGCTCGTTTGGCCAGCATCCAACAGCTTGTTCGAGTGGTCGGAGGAGTCGTTTCTTGATTCCGCCGCAAATGAGGCCGTTGTCCTTTTTGACTTGACCGGTGGTCTGCGGGTGAGCCACCGAGGCGTAGCTTATGTTGATCCCCATGTTTTCACAGAATTCCTGGAATTCCTTAGAGGTGAAGTTCGTCCCGTTGTCCGTGATGATGCTGTGTGGCACTCCGAAGCGGTAGACAATGGACTCGAAGAACTTGACGGTGTTGGCCTCTGATTGATTTGTCACCGGCGTGGCCTCTATCCACTTGGTGAATTTGTCGACTGCGACTAAGAGGTAGACGTAACCTCCTCGTGAGGACCTTGGGAGCTTGCCAACCATGTCGAGTCCCCATTGTGCGAAGGGCCAAGCCAAAGGTATTGGCCTGAGTTCCGCACCAAGTGTGTGAGGTTTGTCCGTGAATCGCTGGCAAGCATTGCAGTGTTGGACGATATCCTTGGCGTCGCGCATGGCCGTGGGCCAGTAGAATCCAGCTCGTAGAGCTTTGGCGACAAGGGCGCGACTGCTAGCATGATGCCCGAGGTGCCTTCGTGTATGTCGAGGAGGACAGCCCATCCATCCCTGTTGGAGACGCATCGTTGGAGTACTCCTATAATGCTACGTTTGTATAGTTCATCGTTTATAACGGCGGATTCCTTGGATCGTCGCACGATGTGTTGCGCGTCAGTCGGATCATCTGGCAGCCTTTTGCTGAGTAGATATGTGATGTAGGGTTGTGTCTAGGATGGCTCGATCATCATGACGCCCATTGGTCCTTCAAGTCCCGTATCCAGCTCCAGGTCATCGAGTGCCATTGGCTCGTTGGGTGGCGTAGCCCCCGAGTCCGTTGATGTGCCTGCTTTCTTCTCTGGAGCCTTTGGATGGATGGAGCGTTCGCTGATGCGCTCGAGAAATACCCTAGGTGGTATGGGGGCATAGGTGGAGCCAATGTTGGCGAGTGTGTCCACCTCTTCGTTGCTTTCGCGGCCTACATGCCGCAGCTCACAACCGTCGAAGTCCCCTTCGAGTGTGTCATAGAGGTCGTGCTAGGCGATCATGTTGTCACTCAGTGTGTCACACTCGTGCATCGTTTGGTTCACCACCAATTTGGAGTCGCCGTAGATGATGATCCTCTTGGCGCCGCAGGCTTTCGCCATCCGCATCCCATGGATTAGGGCCTCATACTCAGCTTCATTGTTGGAGGCCGTGAACTGCATTCACAGAATGTATTTCAGCTTGTCTCTCTGGTGCGATGTCAGTATGACACTCGCGCCGGCCCCATCCTTTCGTTTAGACCTGTCGAAGTGCATTTTCCAGAGATAGGACATATCTGGCTTTTCGGGGAGCTGGTTCTCCATCTAGTGCATGAGGAAATTAGGGAGGACTTGCGACTTGATCACGTCGCGCTTTTCATATGTGATGTCTCATGGAGATAGCTCGATTACCCAAAGCGTGACTCGCCTGGTGGCATCAGGGTTGTTGAGGATATGTCCAAGCGGGGCGTCATTGACTACCATGATTGTGTGCTCCTGGAAGTAGTGGTGTAGTCACCTGGCTATCATGAAGACGCCGTACGTGAGCTACAGGTAGTGCTGGTACCGCTGTTTTGTCGGTGTGAGCACCTCGCTGAGGTAGTAGACTGGGCGCTGTACCCAGTGGACCTTGCTTTCTTTGGCTCGTTCCACTACGAGCACTGTGCTGACCACCTGGTTGGTGGCGGAGATGTAGAGCAACAACGGCTCTTTTTCACGTGGTGTCACCAGTAATGGCAAGGTGGATAGTAGACATTTAAGGTCTTCGAATGCTTCTTGCGCCTCGTCTGTCCACTCGAACTTGTCAATTTTGCGGAGAAGTTGGTAGAAGGGCAGTGCCTTTTCGCCCATTTGACCGATGAATCGACTGAGCGCCGCGATTCACCCATCCAGCTGTCTTTTATTTTCTTTGGGCAGTGCCTTTTATTTTCTTTGGGTTTGCCTCGATCCCTTGCGCGGAGATGATATATTCGAGTAATTGCCCAGATGGCACGACGAAGGCGCATTTATCCGGATTGAGCTTGATCTGGTAGCGGTCGAGGTTGGTGAAGGTCTCACGGAGATCATCGATTAACGAAGCTTCCTCCTTGGTTTTGATGACGATGTCATCAACGTAGACTTGGATATTGCGACGAAGTTGGTTCTTGAGGCAGGCATGGATGCACTGCGGATAGGTAGCTCCTATGTTTTTTAGCCCAAAGGGCATGGTGTTGTAGCATAACACACCAAAGGGCGTTAGAAACACCGTCTTCTCTTGATCTTCCTCCTTCATTCGAATCTTATTGTAGCCCCAGTAGGCATCGAGGAAGCAGAGACGTTCACATCCCGCGTTGGAGTCGATGATTTGGTCGATTCGCAGCAGCGGGAAGTGATTCTTTGGACAATGCCTATTAAGGGAGGTGAAGTCCACGCACATCCGCAGTATATGCGTGTCTTTTTTGGGCACCTACACTATATTAGCGAGCCAAGTGCATTCCTTGATCTCGTGTATGAAGTTTGGATCGAGGAGTCTGTTGATCTCCATTCCGACCGATTTTTCTCCTAGTTCAGACAGTCGTTGTATTGTCTGCTTGACTATTCTTGTATCTAGATTTACATTGAGTGCGTGCTCGGCGAATTCCCTGGAACCCCTGGCATGTCCGCTGGACAACAGGCGAAGATTTTCCAGTGCTCATGGAGGAATTCAAGGAGCGCGAGTTCCTATGCGGAACTCAAGTTGTTGGCGATGAGGGCCATTTTGGCCAGGTCTGTTGGGTGGACCTGGAATTTCTTCGTGTGCATCGATGAGTCAAATGATAGGTCGGGTGAGCTTGGCCTGCTTAGGGGAGGCAGACTATTGTCTGTCGACTCCTTCAATCTTGCGAGCTCCTCCTGCATGCCGAAGGACTAGGAGATCCGGTTGAATTCCCTATCGCAGCTGTCGGACCTTTCGAAGCTTTCGTTGATTGTAATGATGTCGTTTGGACCTGACATTTTCATTTGCAAATAGGCGTAGTGCGGCACTGCCATGAACCTAGCGAACGCGACACGTCCGAGGATGCAGTGGTATTGTGAAGGCCAGTCGACGACTTTGAAGTCGATGCGTTCACGCCAAATGTTTTTCGGCATGCCGAAGATGACATCGAGGTTGATTTTGCCTAGGGGATATATGCCCTTGCCTGGGACGATGCTGTGGAACATCGTGTCTGAGACCTCCAGACATGTCAGAGGGATCCTCATTGCACACAAGGTACTTGCGAACATGAGGTTAATGCCGCTTCCACTATCCATGAAGCCGTGACTCATGTCAAAGCCTCCGATCTGCACCTCGAGTACAAGGGGACAGTGGCCTGGACGAGGGACTTGGCGTGGATGGTCGTGCTTGTAGAAGGTAATGCAGGAGTCGCTTCCACTGAGGTACTCAGTGGTGGAGGGCGGGGAATTTGTCGCTAAGTTGACTTGGCGAGTGATGGGCTTCACTCGATTTGAGGGGCGTCCTTTTTAGATCATCATGTTGCCTACGGCTCATGGGTACGGCTCGCCTCCGTGGTGCTGGACTGGCGCAGCCGCGGGTGGTGGTGGTCCGGGCGGTGGTGGAGGAGCTCCATGTGCTACAACGCCTGGGGCGGTTCCAGAACCCCTGTTGACTACGTCGCGATTCATCCGAGCCAGGCCCTCATGGAGTTTGAGGAACTCGCGACAGTCCTTGATGAGGTGATTGGATTTCTTCTTGCCGTCATGTTTGTCGATGTAGAAGTGCACATTGCATGGTCCGGACAGTTTGTCCTCGATAGATATTGTGGGTGCCTCTTCGCGAGTGCGGCACTGCCATACTTGCGTGGTTTTCCCGGCGTCGCATTATCCACCGCCGCGATAGCCGCTGTTGCGGTTGTCATCGCTTTTGTCGGCGTAGCCGGCTACGACCATATTGACGTCGTTGCGGTCGTCTGTGTCTGAGGTCGTCATCATTGTCGGAGTGAACGCGGTTTTTCATCGAGTCTTCTCCGTCCATCCACCGATTCGTGATTTCCATCAGGTGGTCAATTGTTTTGGGCTTCGAGCGGCCCAGCTCCTCCCTGAGCTCTATGCGGCAAACACCCCCGTTGAACGCGTCGATTGCGCGATCCTCCGAGATGTTTTATGCGGAGTTCTCGATGTTGGACCACCTCTGTTTGTATGAGCGTAGCGACTCGCTAGATCTTTGTTGGCAACCTATTAATTCTTTGATTGACGCGGGCCTTTTGTAAGTTCCCTTGAAGTTACGAACAAAACTGTAGACTAGCTCTTCCCAGCTGCGAATGGATCCGTGCGGGAGGTTGTTGAGCCACGCGCGAGCGGTGCCCTGCTGCTGTAGCTGCAGGCATTGCATGGCCATGCTTTGACTCCCCCGTGGAGCTAGACAGAGGAGATGTGGTCCTCCACAGATTTTCAAGACCTGCAGACCGTCAAATTTTGGGATCTTCGATGGGAGTTTGAACCCCTTAGGCATTTCCTTTTGCCTAATGGCTCTGCTGAAGCATCTGGCGCCGCAGAGCTCCACATCTTCGTCCTCTGAGTCAGTCGAACGAGCACGTCGTGCACGCATATTGTCGACTTTGCATTGTGTGATGTCATCACGCGCGTCGTGATCGTGCCGCCATAAATGGCGATGCCGAGATAGGTCGTGGCTATCATCGTTGGACGAGGGCGAGGAGTAGCGTTTTGCTAGAGCCCTGCCTTTCTTTGGCTCTGGCATTGGCTCTTTTGAGGGCGGCTTCGATTAGCCCCAAGCCCATGATCGTAGATTGGTGCATGGTAGCTCGTGGATCTCCAGCTGGCGGCTGGTTGTGTAGGATGTACATGGTGGTCGCTGTTACTGTGGCTTGCGGTATGTTCAGGAGCACATTGCCACGCGTATCCACCGTCATGGAGCTGAAGTCGAGGACATTCGCGGCTTCTACGCGCTCTTGCATGGTGAGGTGGGCCAGTCGAGATCGTCTCTTGTTGGCGACGTACTCGTTGCCTTTGGAGGAAGATCCTCCGTGGGAGGAGAGCCCATCTCGTCGAAGGCTCGACTCGTCTGTCGCCTTTTTACATGCTTCGAGTTGCACGATTGCATGTAGCTGGCGTCTGTATTCTTCCGTCAACAGCCAATGGTAGCCCATCAGCAGGTTCTACGGGGAGTTGAAGGGTAGGGGATTGCCTCGTAGGGCTTCTCGATAGCGGGCCCACTCGTTGAGCCTGATCACTATGTGCTCTCCAGTGTTTTCGTTTACAATGGTTGGCGGCTCTCCTCCCGCTCCATTGTTGACGGGCGTGTTGTTGCCACGGTTCTTGGGGCCACCGATAGGGATGCCGATGTTGGGTGGGCCGCCGTTCGGTATGCCACCGTTTGGCGGCCCAGTTCTAGATCTGTTACTAGTGTTATCGCGATTGGCGGTGGTGTCACCAGTGTTGATGACGGCGCACATGAAGTGGTTGGGCAAGCTGTTGCTCCCACAACATTCAGATCCGGAGCCGTAGGCTCCGTCTTTAGTGGCTAGGTCAACCAGATTGGATCCGCGACTGTTGTCGCTATCTGTGCTCCCAGTTGTTGCCGAGCCGTTGAGCTCGCTGAGGGTGCCGATTGGCGGAGGGAACCATGATGCTGGAGCAATCGATGGTGTTGTCGGCTGGTCGGGCATGCAAAGCGTGCCTAACTGGCCCACCTGGAAGCGAAAGCTCCCGATTGCCAGGCCGATCCCGTCGCCCACGGACTCGAAATCTGGGAGAGTGGCCGGCGTGTGGACGGTGAATTCGAACGCGCCTAAGAGCTGGCGAATCTCCACAGTTACAGATTTGTAGATCCCGGTTGATGAGGCTGAAGAAGCCGCAACATCCGCACTCCCAATTCCCATAAACGGTGCCAATTGACGAGGGGTTAACTCGTTAATGCCCATTGTTATGGGCTTGGGTTTTGGAGAAGGAGGGAGCACTGGAGGCATCAGTCGGCTAGCAAACAAGCACACAGGAACGCAAGTTTTACGCTGGTTCAGGCCTCATAGAGGTCCCTACTCCTACTTGTCTACTCTTGGAATTAACGAAGGAATCGAAGATTACATGGGCGCGTAGATGCAATGTGGCAAGAGTTGTGGAAACTACGGTTGCGTGTGTCCTCCTCGCCGCCCCCTCCTAGCCTTTATATAGATAGGCTAGGTCTTGGGTAGCAGGTCGAGTCGGTTACAGATTAGGGTTTTCCCTTTGAACTTTCTATCTTAAGTTTCTTCTTGTCTCGCAAGCAATCAAGAGTCCGTGGGCCACTCGAATTCTCCGCTGGGCCTTGGCAACGCCGTGGGCTTCTGCCATATCTGGACAATATATACCAAACTCGAATACCTGTACGATATACCCAAGTCACCGAGGCTCGCCGGCATCACAGGGGTGGCGAAGGAGGAGCGGCGTGGCATGGCGCTCCAGGAGAGGGGAAGCAGATGCCGATTCGATGTGGATCTTGAGAGGCGTGTTTCACAGCGATGGAGAGCGCTCAAATGCTCTTCGGGGTACCCAGGGGTAGCGCTGCATATCGACAACGAGGGGGCAGAGATGAGGCGGTAGATGATGGTGACCAAGAAGAGGGGCAACATGGTGGGGTTTATTGCTAGGAGTAGTCTCGCACAAAGGCATCTGAGGGGTCGTGCTCGGGAACTCACCGAAGTTGGAACCTACGGTTACCCAGAGAAAGGAGGAAGGGTAGGGTTAGGTAGGAATCGTCGAGGAGGTTACTTGCATGTAGAAAAAAGAGTACAGGAGAGGGGAGATGACCTCCAGCCTGCGGTGGCCGAGAGAAGAACTCCTCCCTCTACAGGGTGATGGAGAGCTAGGAAGCGAGATCCAGAGCTAGGGGTGAGGGATGTGGCAGTGAAGGAGTGGAATGGAAGTGTGGAGGGGAGCTTGGACATGCTCTGTCTATTTATTTGGAAGAGTGGAGGTCCATGATGGGCATTGTCCATCGAGAGCAAGGAGAGAGGGTGAGAGGCAGGCATTGGCTGGGTTGGGCGGTGGGGGTCGTGGTATGGTCACAAGGGTGCTGCAAAAGGACTAAGAGGGACTGGGGCCGCATCAGCTTGGAAAATAATGGGCAAGATATGACCTATGCTTGGTCTCCTTCTTTTCCAGGAGCAAAGGGAAAGAGCTAGGTTTTCTACATCGCTAGGGCTATAGTGTGTTTCGACCAGAGGGAGAGTGGATGTTGTGGATGATTGTTGGGCAAGCCTTGATGAGGTTTTAGTGGTGTTTTAGATCATGACCTTGATTTATTTCAATACTTGGCCACATGGATGATAATGAGGAACTTCTTGGACTCGATCATGTCTGGACAGGGTAATGGTACTAGTAGCTTGATGAGGTCAATATGCACCTCCAGTAATTTATTGAGATTTTTCATATGATTTTTGGTGCACATTATATTGGTTATGCAAATAGTGCTGAAACTATTTAATTGAATTTATTTGAGATTTTTGAGTTGGGAAAGTTGGGTTTTTGGTTTTAGATGGTCCCAAATATGAGGACACACTTTGGAGAATTTTCCCAAGATTTATTAAAGAATAAAACCATTTAAAATATTTATTATTCCAATTTAGCCATTTAAGAAAATAGGCAAAAATAAATATTAAAACTATTCAAAAATATTTATTTCTGAAGTGGGAAGATAGGTTATAATAAGTAAGTCTCAATTGTGCCTAAAGATGGACAAGTATTTTGGAAAAAAAGAAACTTCCTTTGTAGGAGAAGTTTTGGAGTTTTTGTTTAATAAAAGAATTAAATTGTTTTTGGGCTAGAACAATTATGGAACTCATTGGATAAATTTATGTCTCCATGATATATGATTTCCTATTGATGTATGAATTCTTTTCAACCTTGGGTTTTGAGGTTCCAACTTTATTTTTGTAGAAAACAAGGAAAAGAGGATCTGGGGCCATGTTATTTTTATACCTTCAAAACCTTGTTGGATCCTGGAGCTGGGAGGTCCCCTTGGATCATGGGCTATATGGATAGATGTACCAAGTGATGTATATCACCATGGTATATAGGGTTGAGGTTGATCATGATTGAGCTCTCCAAATATCGATGCCAAACCTTGAATAAAATAAGGGTGTGCCAAAATAGATTATCAAATAGCTTTCTAAATCATGTGGATTTTAGAAGCACAGAGGTCTAATTTAAACAAGTAACATAGGGATGGATAGTAATTCATTATTAGATCACAATAATGCAAATAATTGGTCCAAAGAAGATAGTATGGAGATGTGATCTTCTGCCAAAGTAGGCTAGTTGATAAGATTTGCATAAAAGATTATTTTGTTGCATGTAAAACCATCAAGAACAAGTGTGTTGGAGGATGATCTAGCTAAGGGCAAGAGTGGTATTTGGTATTCCTTAATATGGTCTACAAGATGGTTCAAGTGCATTTCAAAAAATGCACAGGGGTTTAAAAGGAGGGAGGTTCAAAGATGAGACATTGATAACAGTCTTCCAGACTTAGTCATTTTTTGCAAATCTAGGTTTTTAGAAGGGATTAACTCCAATGTTATGTGGTTCAGGAAAAACTATGGTCACCTGAGTAGCTGGAGATAAGATCAGGCTTGAGTAACTTTCTTAGGATTCGTATTATTAGATTTGCTAGATACCTGAGGACGAACTCCTAGGGTAGCTCAGACTACTTCCTAAGCAGACAAGTCAAGCAGCAGATCAAGGAAATTCATCTTAGCAAGCAACTCAACTACTACTAGGGTTACCATCAAGTCTTGCTGGGGATAAGGAAGGGTATTTTTAAAAGGTTTGAGTTTTGAAGAAGGTAAGATTTATTGGTACTTCTACCAAGAATAGAATTTAAAAGCTTAATAAAAGATTTTGGAAAAACCTAGGGGTAAGAATAGTTTAAATTCTTTCTTGAAAACATAGGGAGGTTATTTTGTCAATTGAAGCTACTAAGATGTTTTAGGGTTGCAAGGAATCTTGGATCAGCTTTTTGAAATGCCTGTACATTTGAAAATATGCAAAATGAGGCAAGATAGTTTTGTTAAATAGATTTGGTCAACTGATGGTGATGTAAGGATTATTTTATCTAACACACATTCAGATGCATAAACACTAACAAGCAAGCAAGCAAACACTGCATTCATAACAAGAAAAAGTTTTAGTTTCCCCTAATTTTTGTATTCTAGACAACTAATCAGAGTTGCTGAAATTGGGATGTTATATTAATTAAATGTAATTTAAGGGGAGATGGGTGCATCTTCTCTTGTAGTAAACAATGTCTTCGGGGTGAGTGTCCAACTATTAGGAAAGGCCAATCTCAATTTTCCAGGTGATGGTGGGATCGTTCGTTTCCGTCAAGAAAAGTCTAAATAATATTGGATATGAATGCCACAAGCCAAATTTACAGACATATATAGTGGAACAACATGTTGTACCGATGATTCCCATGTTTTATGAGTTTTCAAACTACCTATCTAACTCCACCTACTTGAATTAATTTATGTCGATTTATCCAAATTAGGTCAAATTTGAAACTATAAGCAAAATTGTAGTTTTTTCTTTGAAAATGTCATGGAAAAGCTTTTGGAGGTACCCATCCGAGGGTCACAATTAATATATGAGAAACCACCGAGAATTTTGATGATGAGTTCAACTTTTGCTAAGATTTTGCATCTTTTTTGTAAAGAAAAGTTTGAAGAATATTGGATCTGAATGCCACAAGCCTAGTTTACAGACATTTATAGTAGACCAACATGTTGTACCGACGATTCCCATGTTTTATGAGTTTTCAAACATCCTAGCTAACTTTGTCCAATTGAATGACTTTATGTCGATTTATCAAAATTAGGTCAAATTTGAACTACTACAAGTAAATTTTAAGTTGTTCTAGAAGTTTTACGAAAAAGCTTTTGGAGGTACCCATCGGGGGGTCACAATTGATATATAAGAAACCACCGAGAGTTTTGATGATAGGTTCAAATTCGTTCTTACTAAGATTTTGCATCTTGACAATTTAACAAAATTAGGTCAAACTTTAGCTACAAGTAAGCGTGATACATTGCTCTTGAATTAAATGTATTTTAGGAGGTAGATAGGTGCATTGCATTGTATTAAACAATGCCATTAGTATGAGTTTCCAACTATCTAAGGAAAGAACATTCTCAATTTTCCGAGTGATGACGAGATTGTTCTTTCCCGTAAAGCAAGTCCGAAAATATGGATCAGAATGACACATGACCCAAGTTTTCAGACATATATAGTGGACCAACATGTTGTACTTATGATTTCCCATGTTTTATGAGTTCTCAAACTTCCTAGATCACTTCGCCCACTTGAATGACTTTATGCCAATTGATCAAAATTATTAGGTTGCTTTGAAAGTTTGACGAAAGATCTCTTGGAGGTACCCATCGGGGGGAGGGGGTCAATTAATATATCAGAAACCACCGATAGTTTTGATGATAGGTACGGTTCAACCTCTTGGTAAGATTTTGCATCTTGACAATTTAGCGAAATTAAGTCATACTTGATCTATAAGTAAGCACGATAGATTGCTCTTGAATTAAATGTCATTTCAGAGGTAGATGGGTGCATCTTCTTGTAGTGAACAATGCTGTCGATGTGAGTTTCCAACAATTAGGAAAGAACATTCTCAATTTTCCGAGTGATGGTGAGATTATTCTCTCCCGTAAAGGAAGTTCGAAGAATATTGTATCTGAATGCCACAAGCCATTTTTTTGCACACACACACACACTCACATATATATAGTGGACCAACATATTGTACTTATGATTTCCCGTGTTTTATGAGTTCTCAAACTTCCTAGCTAACTCCGACCACTTGAATGACTTTATATCGATTTATCAAAATTAGGTCAAATTTGAACTACTACAAGTAAATTGTAGGTTGTTGTGGAAGTTTTATGAAAAAGATTTTGGAGGTACCCATCGGGGGTCTAAATTAATATATGAGAAACCATCCAACAAGAGTTTTAACAACAAGTTCAAATTCTTGCTAAGATTTTGCATCTTGCCAGTTTAACAAAATTAGGCCAAACTTTAGCTACAAGTAAGTGTGGTAGATTGCTCTTGAATTAAATGTATTTTTCGGGGTAGATATAGGTGCATCTTCTTGTAGTAAACAATGCCGCTAGTGTGAATTTCCTACTATCTCAGGAAAGATATTCTCAATTTTCTGAGTGATGATGAGATTGGTCTTTGCCGTAAAGAAAGTCTAAAGAATATGGATCTGAATGCCACAAACCAAATTTTCAGACATATATAGTGGACCAACATGATGCACTTACGATTTCCCATGTTTTATGAGTTCATGAATTTCATAGCTAACTTCACACACTTGAATGACTTTATGTTGATTTATCAAAACTAGGTAAAATTTGGACTACTACAAGTAAATTGTAGGTTGCTTTGAAAGTTTTACTAAAAAGCACTTGGAGGTACCCATCGGGGGGTCAATTAATATATATTAGAAACCACCGAGAGTTCTGACGACAGGTTCATCTTCTTGCTAAGATTTTGCATCCTAACAGTATATTTCTTCTCTTAGACATATGTTCACCTCTATCCACGCGTTGTACATGCTGAGAGAATAAAGCATTGGCAGGGGAAGAGGGAAGCAGTCAAGAGGAGTTGAAGGAGGTTCCATGTCAGAGCAAAGTTATGATGGGTTTCTGACACAAGGTACTCATGCAACCTTACAGTGTACACTCTACTAGTAGTAAATTTCAGGACCTATGCACGCAAAACAAATTGTGTGTTTGCTCTCTGCTTCGCTATCTTCCATCTCTCCTCCTCTTTTCCCTCACGCACCGACCCCACTGATCTCTCCCTCGTCCACAGCATGGCGCTGCACACGTGTGCCATGGCATGGCGCCTTTGTGTCTATGGCATGTTCGGCAGCCGCGTTGGTTTATAGTAGGGACGAGGAGTACATAGGAAGGAAACCACTTTGGTCCTTGGCGGCCAAAAAATTCAAACTTTTCTAGTTTTTTAAATTTTCACTTGCTTCCCAAACATTGGAAGGGAAGGTTATTCAAAAGATCAGCCATTCGCAGTACTGCTTATCTTATCTTTATCTTGTCTTATCTCTTACAATACCATGCCAGTGTATAGTGTACGAAACATTGACCGTTTGATCAAGACTGGCAAATCCAAACATCGGTAAACGTTGGATCTTCTTTTCCATTCTTAGCATCTAGAAAGATTCTAGTGATAGTCTTAGCACGATGAACTCTAGTATGTGCAAACCTCAAAACACACAGTTCATCGTTGTTCTAAATGCATGGGCTTGGATGCAATTTTGATTTTTATGAGGTCCTTGATGTAACTAGTACTTCCACCGACCGTGTTAACTCTCAAGCACCTCGCTCCTACGAGACCTACCATTAGATAGGCCATTCGCCGTACTTCTTATCTTATATTTATCTTGCCTTTTCTCTTACAATACCATACCACTTTATAGTGTACGGATTAAATTTGAACATTAACCGTTGGATCAACACTAGAAAATCCAATCATAGCTAACTGTTGGATCTTATTTTCCATTCTTAGCATCTAGAAAGATGCTATTGATAGTCTTTATCATGATGAACGCTAGTATGCACATACCTCAAAACACACACTTCATTGCTCAATTTCAGGGTCGTTGTGCTAAATGCATGGACTTGGATGCAATTTTCATTTTATATGAGGTCCTTGATGTAACTTGTACGTCCATCGACTGTGTTAGCTCTAAAGTACCCCACTCCTATGACACCTACCATTAGATAGGCCATTCGCAGTACTTCTTATCTTATCTTTATCTTGTCTAATCGTTTACAATACCATACCACTATATAGTGTGCGGATTAACTTTGAACATTGAACGTTGGATCAAGACTGGAAAATCCAAACATTGCTAACCATTGGGTCTTCTTTTCCATTCTCAGCATCTAGAAAGATTCTATTGATAGTCTTTAGCATGATGAACACTAGTATGCGCAAACCTCAAAACACACTTCATTCCTCAGTTTCAAGGTCCTTGTGCTAAATGCATGGACTTGGATGGAATTTTCATTTTTATGAGGTCCTTGATGTAACTAGTACTTCCACTATCCGTTTAACTCTCAAGCACCTCGCTGATGGTCCAAAATATATCGATCTCGTTGGGGAACCCTAAGAGGAAGGTATGATGAGCACAGTAGCAAGTTTTCCCTCAGTACGAAACCAAGGTTATCAATCCAGTAGGAGCAAGGAAACACCCCAAAGGTGTTGCTAGCTGAGCCTTGGCAAGGCGCACTACTAGTGCTAGTAGCAACATGGAGACCTACACAACAAAACCACATAACTTTGTCCCCAACTTGCGATGAGGTTGTCAATCTCACCGGTTTTGCTGAAAACAAAGGATTAAACGTATCGAATGGAAGGAAGTAATAGTTTGCAGAAAGTAAACACAAAGCAGTAAATAGTTTGAAGATTGAATGTAAAAGAAAGGACCGGGGTCCATAGTTCACTAGAGGTGGCTCTCCTTAAGATAGATAACATGTTGGGTGAAAAAATCACAGTGGGGAATTGACAAACATCGAGAAAGCATACAAGCATATACTACTCATCTTGACTCGTTTGAGATTCGATTGGGCATTACAACATTATACATAGACCGCTATCCAACTGCATCTATGACTAATAATCCACCTTCGGGTTATCATCCGAACCCCCTCCAGTATTAAGTTGCAAGCAACAGATAATTGCATTACGAATTGCGTGAAATGTAAACAATACGATTGTTCTATGAACAAAGGATTGTTGTTTTCTCCCTAGTAGAAACAGCACATCTAGTACCTTAGAGATTTCTGTCACTTCCCCAGATTACTAGAGGCATGAACCCACTATCGAGCATAAATACTAACTCTTGGAGTTGCTAGCATCTACTTGCCAGGATAACTACTAAAAACGGAAAGCATGCAAGATCACAAATAACAAAGACATGATAGAATCAATAATAAATCTGAAATAGCATCTCAATATCCATCGGATCCCAGCAAACACAACATGCAGAATTACAAATAGATGATCTTGATCATGAACGGAGCTCACAAGATCTAGACTTGAAAGCACAAAGGAGGAAAACTAGCCATCTAGCTACTACATGGACCCGTAGTCCAGAGATGAACTACTCACGCATCACACCGGAGGCTTGCATGATGATGAAGATGGACTCCAGGGTGTACTCCCCTCTCCGGCAGGGTGGTGGGTAGAGCTTCAGATCGCTCCCGATCTGGAGATAGAGACGATGGTGGCTACAGACTCTTTCGTGGAATTTTGATCGGTTACTTAGGGTTTCCGTATCAAAGGCAATATATAGGCGGAAGGAGAGACCGAGGGGGTACCTGGGCTGGCCACACCACCCCCTGGCGCGAGCTAAGCCTGGCCGCGCGGCCAGGTGTTGTGGCCGCCCTGTGGCCCTTCTCTGTCTTGTATTCTGGCTGCAAGTGTCCCCTGGTAAAATAACGACTTTGGCTCTTGTCATGTCCAATTCTGAGAATATTCATTTTCTGACTTTCCTGGAACCAAAAACAGCAGAAAATAGGCAGCTGGCACTCTAGCTCTTGTTAATAGGTTAGTCCAAGAAATCATATGAAAAGTACTCCAAAGTGTGGACAAAACATAAGAAAGTAGATAAAACCAAGCATGGAACATAAAAAATTATAGATACATTAGCAATGTATCAACATCCCCAAGCTTAACTCCTGCTCGTCCTCTTGTAGGTAAGTGATAAAAAGAAAGAATAATTTTTGAGGTGACATGCACCATCATAAACTTGATCAAAGTATTTTGTAAAACATTCAAAGCTGGGATCATAGTACTTCAATCATAACATGAAAGGCAAAATTCTAGCAATAAGGCAAAGAAACTATGTTTCAACATGAAAAGGCACCAACAAAAGATTCATGAATAACAATGCTTTGCAAGACGTTTGTTTGTTTCACATAAAGAAAACATAGCATAGTAGTATTCAGCTTGTCCCTCATAGAGTAGCAAATATAAATGCATAGGACACCTTCAAAGTTTATAAGAGTGACTAGATACAAATAGTTTAAAACAAGCAATATCAAGGTATGCATCAATCAACAAGTCTTGGGACAATGCAGATAGAACTAAGAATGGCCACTATTCTCTCAAAGTAGGTGCGTAAATATAGAAGGTGGAGACTCTATATATAAGTGGAAGAAAGGCCTTCATAGAAGGAAGTAGGGATTCAAGTTTCATAAAGAGCTTCCAAAAATTATGGTACTTAATAGCTTTCAGATCTCATTGCCCCTATCATAAGCATATTGAAGTGATTAAGGTTAAAGTGAACAAACTATGGTGTACATTCTTGACGAAGTATAAGTTAGAAATCTCATGTCCCTTGAATATGAGGGACGCTCCTCATGCTACTCAAGTTTAGTCACCAGTAAGTTCTTTTCATCGTAAGTACATGTGTATCATAGAGAACCGCCAACGGGGTACCCCTTTCCTGATGATACAGAAGAATCCCCATATCAAAATGACAAGGCAACCAGACAACGAGCATCTCAGCAATCTTCTTATTTACCATGGGAATATGGTGCTTTTTTCTCTCTTTCCTCTTTTCATAATCTCTTTTTTTTCTTTTTCTCTTTTTTCTCAATATAGGACTCTTTTTTATAAGAAGAATGCTTCATAGACAGCTCATTATGGTTACGCTGCACGTTTCCACCATGTCATCATGGATTAGACCAGCGGCCCAGACGTTTCTCTAACACATATACATAACTCCATGGACTCACAAGCTCCCCTTTCATTTCACACCGACGACATCCATAGACAAAAGAGAATGATATCAACTAGGTACAAAGTACCCATGCAATGTTGAAAGCATTCCCCATGACAGCATGGTTCTGCTAAGCCCCAAAAAATAAGTGCAAGCATATACAACATAGACGACACAATGGTTCAAGTTTATTAAGGGCAAGAAAAGTAAAGTGTGCCATCAAATTCATGAGAGCTTTAGTCACTAGTTTTCTCACAACAAGTTTAATTCGGAAGGTAGATAAAAACATGAATATACTTGGAATGGCATATACTAGTAGGTAGGTATGGTGGACTCTTTGGAATAACTTGGTTTAAGGAGTTAGATGCATGAGTGTGACTCATACTTAGTTGTGGAGGCTAGCAAAAGACTGGGAGCGACAAACTAAGAGTGCAATAATTGCCATAATCATGCAGAGCGACAAAACATCATTGATCAAAGCATAAAGTGACACTACAAGTTGAAAACTAAAGGATCATAAATGCTTATGGTGACTTGAGATAGTCATAACATGGTGTGAGCATGCGCCAAGTCAACCCAAATAAAGCATCAAACGAGAATACCACAATACTATGCTTTAATATTTGCTAAAACAACGCATGATTCATCCAAGGCACATTAAGAAATCTCAATTGTTTATAACAAGTCATGCAACAGCAAAGAATACTAAGAATAAATACAAAACAATATAAAGTATGGCATGACAAAGCATAAGCCACAGTCAAAAACAAGCTCTCTTTACCACTTAAGCATGAGCTTTCCTACTCTTTTCCAGTCGAAATCAAACTATTTTAAAACCAATGTATGAAAGAGAGGGTCCAACCAATTTATTTAGCAAACTAAGCAAAAAAATCAAATGAAAAACCAAAATGGAAACGAAAAAGAAGACGCTCCAAGAACAACACAACTCTGCATGAAACATTAAAAATGAAGCGTTTGGAAGAAACCTGGGATTTTTATTGATGAAGAAGGGGATGCCTTGGGCATCCCCAAGCTTCGATGCTTGTACTTCTTGGATATTTCTTGGCGTGACACGCGTGGCATCCCCAAACTTGAGCTTTAGTCCATCCTTCATCTCATTACTCATTCCTTCCATACACCTGAAATTTTCCTTCATACAAAACTTCACACAATCTTTATTAGCAACATTAGTGCACTCAAGATAATAGGTATTTAGGTTCAGTTCTAACACGAATTAAACTTACATTAAAACACTAGATACTGTAGCACTTCCCTCAAAAAGCTTAATTCCCCAAAAGAACTCAAAAAGTAACCAAAAAGAAGCAAATGCAGAAAATGGCAGAAATCTGTCAAAACAAAACAGCAGGTAAAGACGAATTCTTTCGAAGACCTTTTGTTGCTCAAATGAAAAAGTGTTGAACTAACGAAAGTTAGATAACAACTTGGGGCAGAAGCACAAAAATTCACGCCTCAAAAGGACGTACAGATATTTTACCCGAATTTTTACGGTGAAGCACATAAATCTGTTTCGGGACAGCAACTTTCCCAATCATTACTTCTCTCTCATTAGAGGTTATTCTTGGCATAAAAAGCAAATAAAAAGGATAAGGAGCGGTTTTTACAGATGTAATAACTTCCAAGACTCATCTAAAACTTTTGGGTTATCTCCCAATAAGTACTTTTCTTTAACGCCTTTAAGTTAGGCATAAGAAGCAAGAAAAAGGATCAAGTGTTCTCAAATGAAGAAGCATTAAGATTAATACCAGAAATATCTTCAACAAGGCAAGGTATCTTATCCAAATAAGTTCTAGAGGATCCTCTCTCAATACTCTTGGGTTTACTACTTTCATCAAATGGATTTTCAGGAAGAATCCAATCAAGATTCTTTTCTATGGCTTCATGCATTGCTACAAGTTTAAAAGGTATTGGTATCTTAGTTTCCTCCCTATTAGGTTAAGTTTTGTCTATCTTTTCTTGTGTACCAATAACATCTACACATGAGCCTAGCTTATTAAAACGTTCAAAAACTTTCCTAGCATCCTTGGCAACATCATAGATTTCCTTAAGAAAACTTTCCAGAATAAAATCTCTCTTTTCAGGGTCATCAATTTGTTTAAGTTTAAGAAACATTGCTTGCATTAAGGGATTAAGGTTAACAAACCTAGCCTCCAACATCTGAACTAAAGTGCTGCAGCAATTTCATAATTTGGAGCAAGTTCTGCAAGGGATCTATCCTCAATATCCTCATGCTTACTAACATGATTAAATAATTCTTCAATATTATCTTTTCCAATTATAGAGCCACTACCTATTGAAAGGTCTTTCAGGGTGAATTTAGGGATCAACATGGTGAGCTAGGAAAGAGGTAACAACGATAGAAAGACTTAATTTTTTTGTGTTTTTAATAAAGAAAGCAAACTTGTAAAACTAATGTTTTTGTGTTTTTGATAAAGAAACAAGCAAACAAAGCAAAAGTAAACTAAGCAAAAAAAATAACAAAGTAAAGAGATTGGTTATGAGGGACTCCCCTTGTGAAGATGTCCTTGACTCCCGGGCAACGGCGGCAGAAAAGATGCTTGATGGCCCAAAATATATCGAGCTCGTTGGGGAACCCCAAGAGGAAGGTATGATGATCACAGAAGCAAGTTTTCCCTCAGTACGAAACCAAGGTTATCAATCCAGTAGGAGCAAGGAAACACCCCAAAGGTGTTGTTAGCTGAGCCTTGGCAGGGCGCACTACCGGTGCTAGTAGCAACGTGGAGACCTGCACAACACAACCACATAACTTTGTCCCCAACTTACGATGAGGTTGTCAATCTAACCGGTTTTGCTGAAAACAAAGGATTAAACGTATCGAATGGAAGGAAGTAATAGTTTGCAGAAAGTAAACACAAAGAAGTAAACAATTTGAAGATTGAATGTAAAAGAAAGGACCAGGGTCCATAGTTCACTAGAGGTGACTCTCCTTAAGATAGATAACATGTTGGGTGAACAAATGACAATGGGGTAATTGACAAACATCGAGAAAGGATACAAGCATATACTACTCATCTTGACTCCTTTGAGATTCAATTGGGCATTACAACATTATACATAGACCGCCATCCAACTGCATCTATGACTAATAATCCACCTTCAGGTTATCATCCGAACCCCCTCCAGTATTAAGTTGCAAGCAACAGATAATTGCATTACGAATTGCGTGTAATGTACACAATATGATTGTTCTATGAACAAAGGATTGTTGTTTTCTCCCTAGTAGCAACAACATATATAGTACCTTAGAGATTTCTGTCACTTCCCCATATTACCAGAGGCATGAACCCACTATCGAGCATAAATACTAACTCTTGGAGTTGCTAGCATCTACTTGGCCAAGATAGCTACTAACAACGGAAAGCATGCAAGATCACAAATAACAAAGACATGATAGAATCAATAATCAATCTGAAATAGCATCTCAAGATCCATCGGATCCCCGCAAACACAAAATGCAGAATTACAAATAGATGATCTTGATCATAAACGGAGCTCACAAGATCTAGACATGAAAGCACAAAGGAGGAGAACCAGCCATCTAGCTACTACATGGACCCGTAGTCCAGAGATGAACTACTCACGCATCACACCGGAGGCTTGCGTGATGATGAAGAAGGCCTCCAAGGTGTATTCCCCTCTCCGGCAGGGTGCCGGGAAGAGCTTCAGATCCCTCCCGATCTAAGGGCAGAGACGATGGCGGCTACAGACTCTTTCGTGGAATTTTGATAGGGTACTTAGGGTTTCCGTATCAGAGGCAATATATAGGCAGAAGGAGAGGCCGAGGGGGTGCCTGGGCTGGCCATACCACCCCCTGGCGCGGGCCAAGCCTTGTCGCGTGGCCAGGTGTTGCGACCGCCCTCTGGCCCTTCTCCGTCTCGTATTCTGGCTCCAAGTGTCCCCCGGTAAAATAACGACTTTGGCTTTTGTCCCGTCCAATTATGAGAATGTTCATTTTCCAACTTTTGTGGAACCAAAAATAGCAGAAAACAGGCAGCTGGCATTGTGGCTCTTGTTAATAGGTTAGTCCAAGATATCATATGAAAAGTACTCCAAAATTTGGACAAAACATAATAAAGTAGATAAAACTAAGCATGGAACATCAAAAATTATAGATACATTAGCAATGTATCACTCGCTCCTACGAGACATACCATAGTTAAAATAAAATGCAACCGCCCTAATTATCACACAAACAGGACCACAGCTTCTTAAACGTAATTCCCAAGTTTTAAGTACTAAGATTTTTCAAGCTTCCTAGCTAACTTCACACACTTTAGTGACTTCTTGTCGATTTAATGAAATTAGGTCAAAGTTGAGCTACAAGCAAGCGCGATAGATTTCTCTTGCATTAAATGTCTTTTCGAAGGTAGATGGGTGCATCTTCTTGTAGTAAACAATGTCATCGGTGTGAGTTTGCAACTATCAGGATAGAAAATTCTTAGTTTTTTGAGTGATGACGAGACGGTTGTTTTCCATAAATAAAGTCTGAAGAATATGGATCTTAATACCACAAGCCAAGGTTCTATACATATTAGGTGGACCAACATGTATTACTTACGATTCCCAAGTTTTATGAGTTTTCAAACTCCCTAGCTAATTAACTCTGCCCACTTGAATGAGTTCATGCCGATATATCAAAATTAGGTCAAACTTGAACTACAACTAAATTGTAGGTTGCTTCTAAAGATTTACAATTTTTTTTGGCGGTACCCATTAGAGGGTCAATTAATATATCAGAAACCACCGAGAGTTTTGACAACAGGTTTAACTTCTTGCTAAGATTTTGCATCAGGAATATTTTATGAAATTAGGTCAAACTTGAGCTACAAGTAAGCTTGATAGATTTCTCTTGAAATAAATGTATTTTAGAGGTAGATGGGTGTATTTTCCTATAGTAAACAATGTCATTGGTGTGCGTTTTGAACTATCAGGAAAGAACATTCAATTCTCAATTTTCCGAGTGATAACGAGCGAGGTTGTTCTTTTCCGTAAAGAAAAGTCCAAAGAATATTGGATTCGAATGCCACAAGCCAAGTTTATAGACATATACATATATAGTTGACCAACATGTTGTACCAATGATTCCCATGTTTTATGAGTTTTTAAACTTCCAAGCTAACTATGCCCATTGAATGACTTTATGTCAATTTATCGAAATTAGGTCAAAATTGAAACTACAAGTAAATTGTAGGTTTTCTTTGAAAGTTTCATGAAAAAGCTTTTGGAGGTACCCATCAAGGGGTCACAATTAATATATCAGAAACCAGCGAGAGTTTTGGCGATAGGTTCATTTCTTGCTAAGATTTAGCATCTTGACAATTTAATGAAATTAGGTCAAACTTGAGCTACAAGTAAGCGCGATAGATTTCTCTTGAATTGAATGTATTTTCATTGGTAGATCAATGCGTCTTCTTGTAGTAAACAATCTCGTCAGTGTGAGTTTCCAACTATCAGGAAAGAACATTTAATTCTACATTTTGCGAGTGAGGATGAGCGGGGTTATTCTTTTCCGTAAAGAAAAGTCTGAAGAATATTGGATCTGAATGCCACAAGCCAAGTCTACAGATATATATAGTGGACCAACATGTTGTACCAACGATTTCCATGTATTATGAGTTTTCAAACATCCTATGTAACCATGTCCATTTGAATACTTTATGTCGATTAATCGAAATTAGGTAAAATTTGAAACTAGAAGTAAATTGCAGGTTGCTTTGAAAGGTCTATGAAAAAGCTTTTGGGAGTGCCCAACGGGGGCATAATTAATATATCTTAAACCACTGAGAGTTTTGATGATAGGTTGAACTTCTTTCTAAGATTTTGCATCTTGACAGTTTAACGAAATTAGGTCAAAGTTGAGCTACAAGTAAGCACGATAGATTGATATTGAAATAAATGTCTTTTAAAACTACTTGGAAAGAAAGTTCTCAATTTCCCGAATGATGACGAGATTGTTCCTTTCCGTAAAGAAAGTCCGAAGGATATGGATCTGAATGCCATAAGCCAAGCTCTCAGACATATATAGATGACTGTCATGTTGTAATTATGATTCACATGTTTTATGAGTTTTTAAACTTCTTCCAATAGCTAACTCTGCCCAGTTGAAAGTGACTTTATGTTGATTTATCTAAATTAGGTCAAGATTCAAATACAAGTAAATTGTAGGTTGTGTTGAAAATTTTATGAAAAAGCTTTTGGGGGTACCCATCGGGGGTTGAGTTAATATATCAGAAACAACTGAGATTTTTGACAACAGGTCAAACTTCTTTCTAAGATTTTGCATATTGAAAATTTAACAAAATTAGGTCAAATTGAGCTATAAGTAAGTGCGAAACATTCATATTGAAATGATTGTCTTTTCGGAGGTAGATGGGTGCATCTTCTTGTAGTAAACAATGTTGTTATCGTGAGTTTCCAACTATGAGGAAAGAACATTCTCAATTTTCTGAGTGATGACAAGATTGTTCCTTCCTGTAAAGAAAGTCTGAAGAATAAGGATCTAAATGCTACAAGCCAAGTTTTCAGACATATATAATGGACCAACATGATGTACTCACAATTTCCCATGTTTTATAAGTTCTCAAATTTCCTAGCTAACTTCGCCCACTTGAATGACTTTATGCCGATTTATCGAAATTAGGTAAAATTTGAACTGCTACAAGTAAACTGTAGGTTGCTTTGAAAGTTTTACGAAGAATCTTTTGGAGGTATCCATCGGGGGGTCAATTAATATATCAGAAACCACCAAGAGTTTTTATAAAAGGTTCAACTTGTTGCTAAGATTTTGCATCTTGGCAATTTTGAACCCGTTTGGAAAAGGATCACAAGAAAAAAAGGAATAACAAAAAACAAAATATTTATGCATGATGTCCTATCATGTCGTGTGCACCACGTGCCATGAAAATGGTAACCATGGGATTAGACAAGTTTTGGAAAAAAAGCTTCACAATATTGTCCAATAATGGCACGTGGTGCACACGACATGGCTACCATTATTGGGTTTATTTCAACCCAAATGACCAATGTCATCAAAGCCATATCGACATCATAGTTTACAATTTGATAGAGTCCCCACAATAGTTTGGTAGATGGGTGCACCTTAGCATAGTAAGCACTGTTGCATGTGGGAGTTTCCAACAAATAGGAAAAAATACATTAAATTTTCCCTAGTGACAACGGTGATGTTTTTCTCTGAAGAAAGTCCAAATAATATGGTTCATAATGCCACAAGCCAATGGTTTCACACATAGTTGATCATGGTTCCTATCTAACTTCGGACTTAAATGGCTTTATATCGATTTATCGAAACTAGGTCAAATTAATTTGAAGTACAAGTAAGTGGTAGATTGCTCTTAAGATTTTACACATGGCCTTTGGAGGTATTGTACCGACCAGGCAATCCATATACGAGAAGGACCAAGAGCTTTGAAAGATTCAACTTCTTGCTAATAATTTTAGTGTCGATAATGTTGACCCTATCTTGAAATCAATAGAAGAAACTAAATAAAAATCCTAAAAGCAAAGATTTACCCATGGTATCCTTTTTTGTGTATTACCTGCGATGAAAAATGAGTTTTGACAACTTTGGAAAAACCTGCCTCACAAAATTAGCCTAGCATGTATGTGAACAAGTTTCAAGCCAAAATACCAAGGTCATGTCCATATCCAACATCATGTTTATGATAATGTCCCATATTAAGTAGATTGGTGCATGTCAACACCCGTATTTTTAATCCCAGATGCCTGTTATGCCATACATCGCAATACCAGGATTACCATTTTTGCGAGACATAACAGATTGGATATCATAGTACATCATTCATTACAAACCATCATAATGTTTTACATGAATAAAGGATCTCATGATCCAGTCTTAATACAACAAGCAGCGGAAAAATAATAAGCATGGCAGTGGGGTCCATCTTCAGGATCACAGGCAATGCTGACGATGGAAGATAATCCTAGTTATCATAGCCATCCTACTGTCCTTCATCTTGGTAGTCTCCTTCATAGTCTGGCCATAGTAATAGCTAGGGACAAAATCCATGAGTACTCTTTAAGTACTCGCAAACTACCACTAACAATTTGGATAGTTCTAGTAGGAAGTGCTAATTCTAAGTTTATTTGTAACGTTAAGTTTGAAATCTAAGCTGAGTTCAGAAACAAAGAAAGATAAAATAAAGTTCTAGAATCACTTAAGTTGGGAAGCTAGTTTCATAGTCACAACCCTGTTGTGGTCAAGTCAAGATTCATCATTCATATCATAAGTCATTCTGAAAACATCTGACAATGGAACAGTATGGCCACTCCAACAGTCCCTAACCGCGGACGCGGCTATTCGAATATTTGACACTCTGCAGAGGTGGTACACTTTCACCACAAAATTTGATACATCTGTCAGGGATAACCCTGAATCATCATACTTAGTATGCAGATAATCAAACATAACCTTTCCTTTACACACCCTAGTATAAGCACCTCTCCTATGAGCATGGCCTCCCAACCATGAACATATGTCATCTTGGGCACTACATAGGTGGACAACATTGAGAGGTAGCCTCAGCTCAAACCTCTCCCGCGAGGGAACTAATACTAATGCATATAAACTTCCGGCTAAGCCTTACCCAGTTCAGCTATTGTGGTTGTATGGTAAAATTGGAATGGCATCGCATCCGAACCCAACCATCAGTTTTGTAAAAAGGGCTAAAGCTCATGCCTCAACATTTTCATCATCATAAACCATCATGTTTCTCAACACATGTCAAAACATCTCAATAGAATGACTCATCATTCCAAGGTTTTCACAAGTCATTTTCGCCAAGTACTCCCATCTAAAGTGACTCAAGTTTTGATTTAGCTCTAAGCTACTAAGTTAAGAGTGTTCACTAATGTGGGATGCTAAGGTCAATCTCATGCCATAGAATGACCTCTAAGTTTATCTAGATAGGTCAAGTTTTATACTTTTTTATGCTACCTTCAAACAAGTAACGGATTTTGGTAAAGTAAAGAAAGTATAGCCTGAAAAAACAACTTGGGGTAGGTATAAGTCAAAGGGTATAACCAAAGCATGCCTAATGCATCTTGCTTAGGTTATCTAGCTTAATTATAGCTTGCCAACAATAGCTTGCTCAGTTTACTTGAAGTGCTAGGCTTGCAAGTAAAACTTGCAAGGGTTAACTTGTATAGGGCTAGCTTGCCAATAATAGCTTGCCTTGAGTAGTGCAGTGGTTGAAGTTTTCTTCCTCCTCCTCTTGGTAGAACTCCTCCTCCTCGAAAGCTTGGTCGGTACTATCGTCTATAAATACATACGGGATACACAATCACCAAACAAAGATTAACTAGGCTACTTAGCATACTTTTGCACACATTTGATGATCTATTATGATCACAAGCATCACAAGGTTTAATTAACTAGCTTCATTCTTTTTATTTGAGAAAAGTAATTTCTACTCATTGAAATTAACTAAGATTTAATATTCTCCAAATAAAATATGGGATCATGTGGACACATGTCATCACCACATATTCTAACATATGGGAATGTGATTTAAAGGTTGGATCACATTTTAATAAGTTTAAGTTGAATATTTAATGATTTAAAGTGACTAGAAATGCCTATATAGCATTATTTTGGTACTAGTCCAAAGTCATTGCATGCAAACCTTAATATTATTACATATTCAGATAGGTATGGTTAAATGTGATTTTTGCGAGTTGGAATCAACTCGAAAGCTATTATGGTTGATTTTAGAAAAATATTTGAATGTGCAAATGCTTCTGTCTTGTTATTTTTACTAGGAGAGATATCTAACTCTAAATGATTTAAATGCAACGGTCTAGGATAGATATTTTCATTACCTTTCCAAAAAAATTGGAATCACTCCATTTCGATTTGTAAAACTCCTTGAATTGATTTTTGAACTAATGGACATAATTGATTTTCAACCTAAATAGAAAATTCCTAATTTGAATTACTGGGTCAACGCGGGAAAGTAAATGGGCCGGCCCAATGACGCTCAGCGGCGCAGAGGGCGACTGATAGGTTGGTCCCGCATGTCAGCGATACATAAAACCAAAAGCGGTATGGGACGATCTGGGCCGCACGATTAGAACCTAGATCAACGGTCCACAGTCGTCGTCCACGAAGGAGTCGTCGCCTGCGAGACTAAACCCTAAATGGCCGGTGGGGGTCTACTGGGGACGCACCGGGGCTCCAGCTAGTGCGGAGAGGCGGGCGAACAAATTGGACGGCGACGGCGAGCTCAGGCAAAGTCGCGGCAGGGGCTGAGGTGGACGAAATCGACCGCAACTTCTCCTCCTCTGCAATGGCTGCCTCCGGTGGAATTCTGGCGATGTGTTGCTCGAGCAGCTCCGACGAGAGAGGGGAAATGATCAGTGGAGAGAGGGGAGTGAGATGGTGTGAAGAATGGTGCTGCGGTGGCCTCCTTATATAGGCTCGACGAGAGGACCGACGGGTATGGGCTGGCGTCTCTAGCGAGGGCGGTACAGAGGGCGACCGATGTGGGCGAGGTTGGCGGACAGTGGGCCGTCTGCTGGCGGTCAGCTACGGCGCAATGGCGGGCTAGGGGCAGTGGCATGTGGTTGGGGGCTTCACACGCTCTGGGAGACAGAGGCGGTGCTCGACGGTGGTCATGGTGACTATGGGTCGCGCGGCGGTGCACGACTGTGTCTGGTGGGTTGCTGGGTTCAAGGCGGAGCGGCGTGTGAAATTTGGTGTCGAGGCGTAGTCTATGGCATGCCGGCGGCGATCGCGCTCTAGCGTGCGCTGGCTGCGTGCAGAGAGAAAGGGCTGGGAGGCTGTGGGGTGGTCTAGTGGATGGGGTTGATCAAGGGGTAGACCATGGGTGGTGGTGAGGTCATGGCTCACTCCCTGGAGCGGCGGAGAGGGGCTGGTGGTCGCTTGTGTCTTGCGCACATTTGGCCGGCGATCATGGTGTCGGGGCGACATGGCACTGGCGCCAGGGGCTAGGGATAGGTGTGGTTTTGGTCTGGTTGGGCCTAGGGGAGACGAAGGTGATCAATGCAAGCCAAGTGGCTCGAGAAGATTAGCTCCAAAACAGTAATAGTTAGGCCATAATGATTCTGCTCACAAGGTGCTCCCTCAAATGGCCCCATGTATAAAAGTTTTGAATTTTTGAAAGATTTTTGGTGGAGTGGTGTATCTTATGCTTGAGCATCTAGATTTGCTTGGTTTTTTGAAATGGAGTTCATTTGAGTGGTTTTGAATTAGTGTGATCTTGATACCTACACTAGATTCAATTTTCAAATGCCATTTAAAATTAGTGTTTGAATGTTTTTGGGAGATCACAAAGTGGGCCTTGGCACATCACTACTTGTACTAGCAAGGGGTGAAAAGATGCACAATTGTCTCTATTGGCATTTGAGTCCTAGGAAGACCCAAAGTGTCCTAGTTAGTTAAAATGGCACAAATGACCATTTCCTTATTTTATTCTTTTTGATTTCTTTTTCTTTGGGATTTGTTTAGGAATGATCTAGATGATGTTTAATTCACCTTAGAATCATTTTACAACCAATGGATCACTCAAACATGGCAATTCAAATCAACTCCTAAATTAAATGCACACACATATGAATGCTTAAATATTTTAAATGGAAAAGTTTTTTTGTGAACCCTAAATTGGGTACATTTGATCTTGATTAACTTTGGATTAAGTTTTGGGATGTTACAAACCTTCCCCCTTAAACAAAATCTCGTCCCGAGATTTATGAAAGAAAACTAGGAACTAAAGAGATCTGGGAACTCAGTCCTAATGTAATCTTCTCGCTCCCAAGTGGCTTCTTCTTCGGTATGGTTGCTCCATGGAATCTTGAGAAATTTGATACTCCGGGTCCTGGTGGTTCTATAAGCTTCTTCCAAGATATGGATGGACACTTCACGATACGTCAGATCCTTGTTGATATCAACAACTCGGTGATCGATGTTCTTGAAAACTTCGGTCTTCTCCGGCACTTCTAGGCATTTGCGAAGTAATAAGATATAGAACACATTGTGGATGGCTCACATCCCTTCTGGCAGTTCTAGTTGATATGATACTTCTCCTCGGCGGTTCAAAATCTTGAAGGGCCCGATATATCTGGGGGCTAATTTTCCTTTCAGACTAAAGTGTTGCGTTCCCTTCAATGGTGAAACATTGAGATATACAAAATCTCCGATATTGAAAGTCAGGTCTCTCCTTCTCTTGTCAGCATAACTCTTCTGTCTAGATTCGGCGGTCTTGAGGTGCTCCCGGACTTTGTGAACCTTTTCTTCAGCTTCTTGGAGAATGTCAGGTCCAAAAATCTGACTCTCTCCTACTTGCGACCGATTCAAAGGGGTACGACAGTTTCTTCCATATAGGGACTCAAATGGGGCCATTTGCAAACTGACTTGGTAACTATTGTTGTATGAGAATTCTGCGAAAGGTAGGCAGTCTTCCCATTTTGATCCATACTCCAAATCACAAGCTCTCAACATATCCTCTAGGATTTGGTTGACTCTTTCAGTCTGTCCATTGGTTTGTGGGTAATAAGTTGTGCTGAAGTTCAGTTTGGTTCCCGATCCGTCTTGAACTTTCTACCAAAATCTCGAGGTAAATTGGGTTCCTCGATCTGATACTATGGTCTTGGGGGTTCCATGCAGACTAACTATTCTAGCAATGTACAACTCCGCTAGTTTCGAACTCTGGTAGGTAGTCTTGATAGGTATAAAGTGAGTTACCTTGGATAGTCTATCCACGATGACCCAAATTGAGTCATTTCCCCTACTAGAAGTAGGGAAACCGGTGATAAAGTCCATTCCAACGAAATCCCATTTCCATTCCGGAATCTACAATGGTTGCAACAGTTATGCGGGTCTCTGATGTTCTGCTTTGACTCTTTGACAGATGTCACACTTGGCGATGTAGCTTCTGATTTCTCTCTTCATCTTGTGCCACCAGAATTGCTCTTTCAAATCTTGATACATCTTCGTTCCTCCGGGGTGGATAGAATAAAGAGTATCATGATCTCCCTGCATGATAACTTGCTTCAACTCCGAATCTGCTAACACACAGATACGTCCTTTGTACCAAAGAACTCCTTCTTCGTCTTCGGTGAATCCAAGTACCTTTCCTGTACCAATACGACGTTTGATTCTGTTGATACTTTCATTTCCTTTCTGGGCTTCCTTGATTTGGCTAATCAAAGTGGGTTGAAGTTCAATGCAAGCTAAAAATCCTTTGCTAACAAGCTTAGTTCAAAACTACTCCAACTCCTCATACAAACTGGGTTGCTTCTCCTTGATCATGGTGTTTAGCCTACAAGGCAATCTGCTAAGAGCATTTGCTACCACATTGGCTTTGCCGGGGTGATAGTGAATGTCAAGGTCATAATCCTTGATTAACTCTATCCATCGCCTTTGCCTCATATTCAGCTCCTTCTGAGTGAAAATATACTTCAAGCTCTTGTGATTTGAGTAAATCTCACAGCGATTTCCCATAAGATAATGACGCCATGTCTTCAATGCCAAAACTATGGCTGCTAATTCAAGATCATGGGTTGGATAGTTCTGCTCATGCTGCTTCAGTTGTCGAGACAGATAATCGATGACTTTGCCCTCTTGCATCAATACACATCCGAGACCAATCTTGGATGCATCACAATATACATCAAACATCTTCTTGATATCTGGCATGATCAATATTGGGGCTGAAATCAATCTCTTCTCCAGTTCTTAGAAACTGGCTTCACATTTGTCGGTCCATTCAAACTTCTTTTCCTTCTTCAACAATTGGGTCATGGGTACGGCTATGCTCGAAAATCCGTCTACAAACTTGTGGTAGTATCCCGCTAATCTGAGAAATGCACGGACTTGGGTTTGAGTGGTTGGGGCTTCCCATTCTTCGACATCTTTAATTTTGGCGGGATCAACAAAGACTCCTCCAGCAGACACAGTATGTCCTAGGAATCCTACTTCTTTTAGCCAAAACTCACATTTGTTGAACTTGGCATACAACCGATGCTCTCTCAGGGTTTACAGGATGATTCTCAGATGTTGCTCATGCTCTTCTTCTGACTTGGAGTAGATAAGGATATCATCGATAAACACAACGAAAAACTTGTCTAGGAAAGTCATAAAGATCTTATTCATGATATTCATGAAATAAGCAGGGGCATTGGTTAATCCAAAAGACTTGACCGTATACTCGTACAGTCCGTAGCGAGTAGTAAAGGCGGTCTTCGAAATATCCGTTGCACGAATCTTAAGTTGGTGATAACCAGTCCTAAGATCAATCTTTGAGAACACTTGGGCACCAGTGAACTGATCAAATAGATCCTCTGTCGTTGGCAGTGGGTACTTGTTTTTTATGGTGACGTCATTCAACTTTCTGTAATCGGTGCACAAACGGTTGGCTCCATCTTTCTTGTCGACGAATAACACTGGTGATCTCCATGGATATGCGCTTGGTTGAATCAAGCCTGTTGCTAACATAGCATCCAACTACTTCTTCAATTCTACTAACTCTGAGGGGTTCATGCTATAGGGTCTTTGGGCTATGGGTCCGGTTCAGGGATTAGTTCGATAATGAACTCAATATCCCTATCCAGGGACATACCGGGTAATTCATCTGGGAATACATCAGGGTATTCATAGACTACTCTGACTTGGTCTATGGTGGGTAGGGCTAGACTCTTGTTGCACTTGAATTGACGGGGTAAGGTTTCAGATACATGCTCTACTGTTACTCCAGAACTACTGGTCATGGTGATGGCTTTCTTAGCACACTCTATCAATCCTTTATGCTTTGACATCCAATCCATTCCTAGTACTACTTCCAATCCTTTGGTTCCAAGTACTATTAGATTAGCATAAAAATCTATCCCATGTATTCTGATAGGCACACTCTGCAAAATTTTCTAGCTTTTGTAGTTCAATCGGGAATTTGAACTATCATGACATGCTTCAAGTTGGTTTGGTGAATCTTACTATTTCCTGCAAATTCTTTGGTGACAAATGAGTGCGATGCTCTAGAATCAAACAACACTCTTGCTAAAACTGAGTTAACAGAAAACATACCCAGCACTACATCTGGCGCTTCTTGGGCAACTTCGGCATTCATGTGGAAGAGACGGCGGTTGCGGTTGCGAGGGTTCCCTGGGGCAAATCTTCTTCCTGGTTGAACACGACGCTGCTGTTGAGCTGGGGCATTCACATTGGCAGTGACGGCAGTCTTCTTGGGATACTCGTTGGAATAGTGATCCTTCACTCCACACTCGAAACAAGGAATATGGGACTTGTCTTTAGCTGCGACAAGCACAACATTGCTTCCAGTTTTGGGTGCAGTGTTGTTGTTGTTGCTGCTATTGGGATGTGCACGCTTGAAATTGCTGGTGTTGCTGGGGTTGTTGTTGTTTCCTCTGGACATCACATTGCCTCCGCTACGCTTGGGGTAGCTTGGGCGATACATTGGGGGTCGGTTGTTTCTTGGTGCATACCCTGTAGACGGGTTGGGACAGTACTTCTGGTGACTGTTGGATCCAGCATGGTGCATCATAGGACGTTTGTGGTTGTCGTTTGCCTGGTTAATCTTCCCTTCCATCTGAATGGCAGAGTCAACTAGCTCTTCGAGATCCTCAAAGCGGATGTTGATGAGGACAATTTGCATCTCATCATGTAGTCCGTTCAGGAATCTCTCTTTCTTCCTGGCCTCCTTGTTGATCTCATCAGGTGCATACTTGGCTAGGGACAAGAATCTGTCACGATACTCCACTACGGTCATTCTGCCTTGCTTCAATTCTCTGGATTCATCCCTCATCCTGGTGACTAGTCCCCGTGGCACGTGGGTGCGACTAAACTTGATTTTGAAGGCTTCCCATGTCATCACTTGACCGTGGTTCATCGTGCGGATACTGTTCCACCAGACTCTTGCATCTCCTGCCAAATAGTGGGTGGTAAAGAGAACTTTCTCGTTGTGATCAACTCTGGCTACTTCTAAATTGTTTTCCATTGTCTACAACCAGTCATCAACATCTAGTGGGTTCTCCGAAGTGCTAAAGATTGGGGGATTGGTATTCTGGAAGTTTTTTCAGCTTGGATCCTTGAGGATCCTGATTTCCATGCCCTTGGTTGTTTTGGGCCATTTGAGCTATCTTCTACAGAGTTGCTAGGTTGGCTTGGCGCTCTGCCCTGCTTGCTTCACGGTCTGCAACTAGCACCTGCATAATCTGCAGCATTGGGTCATGTGATGAGCTTCTCCCTCCAGGGTTTCCACGAGTCATCTGAAGATTGAGATAGATAAAGGGGTAAGAGGGAAAGTTCTAGGGTTCATGGTTTTGATTTCAAAGTTAAAACTTTGAGTTTGACTCAGGTTTTGCAACTAACTTCATCTCATTCATTCAAGCAAAGCACACGATACAAACACACACACACCACAACAACAAAGGAAAATAGATGGTTTGAAGAACCATTCTGCAAGCTACGATACAATGGGACCGATACTCCTCACTCTACGATAGTGCTCAAGTGCATCTACCCATCATGGATGAAGTCGAAGTCATCATCGTCGGTATAGAAGCCCACAGCATCCTCCTCATCGTCGTTGCTGAGGTAAGAGTCCATATCTCCCTGGATGTCTTCACCTTCCTCTTCTTCTTCCTTTGCTGCAAGCTGAGCTTCTTGCTCCTTGACGGTCTTCCCGAGGTCGGTTGTGGCATCCCGCTAAAACCACTACTAGAAAATCGCTGCGTTTTTGTGCATTGCATCGTCATGACCGCATGCTCATGTCATCATGCCACATTGCATTTGAACATCGTCGTCATCTTCCATGGTTTGTTTAAAAACTATTTTCGAAAAGCCTGGTTTTGTTTTCTAAACGGCCCGTCTTTATTTCAAATTAAAACCTAGATATCCGGAATGTTTTGTTTAGTCTAAAAACAGTTTACAAAAGCCCCATTTTAAATAATAAAATATTTTATATTATTTTTAGGGGCAGCCAAACCGGGCTGAACCGACCCAGCCGGCCACCCCCAGTAAACAAAACCAGAGCAGTCCTACCCCTAGCCCTCCCCAAATCCCCTACCTATCCCCGCACAGCCACACAGATACACATGCAACCGCCGCCACCTGATCTCCATCGCCACCTCACCCGAGCCAATCCATGCTCGCCACCTCATCCCACCTGGCCCCACTCCCTCTCAACCTGCCCCAACTCCCTCCCCAGCCGCAACCAACCCTACCACGCCCCTTTGCAGCCGCCAGCCTAAAGCTACACGCACGCACCCGCTAGCGACAACAGCAGTAGCGCTGCAAGCCGTCGTCTGCATGCCAGCCCCACACCGCGCGGCCCACCCACATACACCGCGTCGGGATCACCCGCCCCGACCCTTTCCCTCGCCTGACCTGGCCCCACCACCTACCCCCGCTAGCCCCGTGGCCTTCCATGCAACTCCCTCCCTACCGTGTCGCCCTCTCCCCACGATCCGCTCCCTCGCCTGGATCCTCTCCCCAACCCGAGCGACCGCCTCCACCCACAGATACCCTCACACGAGGCCTCGCTCGCCGCCTCGTTCCTCTCTCCGTCGAGCTCGCCCCAGCCACCGCCCTCTCCCCATCGCTTATCCTCACCCGCGCAAGGCCGCCTCCGATGACCCTGCGCTACCCCCGTCGCGCCGCCGCCCTATCTAGCTCACTTCGTCACCTCGCCGCCATCAAGCTCATGCGCCAGCGGCCGCCGTCCTCTGCGGTCGCCTGCCGCCGCCGTGGTACCTCCTTGCCCTGGTGTCCTTCGCCGCCATGTTCACGGGCCACCGTTGGCATCCCTCTTCGGCGCCTTCCTCTCAGTGTCCCCACCGGCCACCCCTTGAAGCGACATGCACTGCCAGCCCTCCTTCGGCCGGTCTCTGGCCTTGCCGCCTCCCCTTCCTCTGCGGCGTTCCCCAGCACCAACCGCGAGCCTACCCCACGTCTCCCGCTCGCTCTCTGCATCGAGCAGAGCATCGTCATCGGCCTCCCTCTACACCTCTGCCTGGGAACCTCTTCTCGGCAGCATCGTGCGCCCTCCCCGAAGCTCCTCCTTGCCGCAGCATCGAGCTCGCCGGTACCCCCCGTCCCCGAGCCCCGTTCCTCGGAGCGCAGGCCGTGCCGAGCTCGCCCGCCGCGGTTCCGTCTCCTCTGTCGCCAGGGCATCTCCCCTACAAGCTCGCAGCAGCCGTCCTCGTCCGAACCATGCCACCACCAGGGGCCCTTGGCCGCCTCGAGCCGCGTCCAGCCCGCGCTCTGTCGTGCCCGCTCTGGCCAACGCAAGTATGTTGCGTCGCGCGCGTGGGATCCTTTGAGTGCAGTCAGGCGCCCGGTAACACTGACCTCGTTTGGTCACCTATCATCGATTTGTGCTGACCCCGATGACAAGTCATGTACCATGGTGGCGTTAGTGTACATCCGTCTGTATGTGCTTGTGCCAAGACCACCGTCGGTGTTCCCAAAAACACCTGAGGCCAATACCAAGATCGACACGGGCAAAACCCAGTTCCAAGATCTCCTTCACGGGACCCCAAGACCTCCGTCACGGACGCCAAGACCTCCTTCCCGGAACCACCATGTACTTCCTCTCAGACGCCAAGACCCGGATCCGAATACGTCGAGATCCCCGGACGCCAAGGCCACCGACACGGAATGCCAAGTTCTTCATCCCGAATGCCAAGACCGACCCGATACGCGGACCCGACAAGATCTTCATGACGACAGGATCGACACCGACCAGGGCGAATCCGATGATCCTCCGATGCCAAATCAAGTCCTTCTTCCTGGAACGCCAAGCTCTCCTTCCGTTGTCCGAGAATGATCCCGTCGAACCAAACCCCTCCCGTTCCCGTCAACCCGGAGACTGAACCCCGTCGGACCCTCAGAACCCAAGATCGTCGAACCCTAATGTGTGATCCCCTGTTCCGAGCCCTATTTTATAAAATGTTATATAAAATTGTGCATATTAAATTGCTCATACTTGCATGCATAATATGGGTGTTTGGGGCTATTTCGATAATTCACCTAAATTAAATATGGAGAATATACGGGAGCTTTTATAGTCTTATATTGGCTCCATTTAAATTTGTGTAGCGAATCGATGCTATGTTTTGCCTTGTTAAGTCAACATTTAAATTGCGGGGTAGATAAATAACTTGATCCATATAACTAATTGTCGGGACACCGGTTCCGCTTAATATTGCCTAATTGCACCGCATCTGCATCATAGCATAATCATGCCGGATCTTTTGCCGTAGTATTAAATATTGCATCCGGTGTTTCTTCTAGTGCTTGCTTCTTCACGGAATAGACCGATGAGTGGATGCGAGTATCGACAAGTTCTCCGGATATGATCCTTCTGCAGTGTTTCCCAGGCGAGCATTCTCCCCCTTTCTACCTATTTTGCATTTATAGTCTTTATTTCCTCCTATTGATCTATTGCTATCAGTGTCGCGATGCTTTAGTGCTCCATACCAGATATATCCCTTGCAGCCTTTATATTGCCTTGGACACATCCTATTGCATGTTGTTTGATAAATAGTCGGCCTTGCGAGTCGTAGTTGCTTGCTCATGTGCTGCTTCACATCGTTGTTGTTCCACCGTTATTGGAAGGTTGGCACATGCTTAATGGTGGAGATGCTTAATGGTGGATATGATCATGACTTTAAATGCAAGTGTTAAAATGCTGGAAATAGATATAACTAATGCAGAGGCATCGGTGGGCAATAGATGTTATTTGGTTCTTCCACTCTCACTTGTTTCCCGTAGGACCCCGAGTACTTGATACCTGTTCCTTGACTATCGCACTATCCGCATATGGGACCATGAATCCCCTTAGCCAGAGCATGATTCATTTCTTATTTCGTGGGGCCACAAACTAGTTTGGGGCTTTATTACTATCCTGTACGTATGCCATGCTTTACTGCTTTATTTACGATTGTGCGTGGAGCACCTGTACTGTTTTGGATCGTGAAACGTCTTTGCTATATCGACAAGCCCAGTCACACTTTCGGGTTCCTAGTCGTTTACCGCCATCCACACAAACCCTGGGTCCGTCTCGGAGCCGGGCAACTTCGTCGTGGGTAGCTTAGTGGGGTGGCCCCCTGAAATATTTTATGAATCCTGTCATTGCTTTGTCGTGAAAGCCTCGTTGGGTGTTGATTTGGTTTTTCCGAGGTTGATCGTGTGTATGTTGCTATTTGTGCACCCCTGCAGGGTAAATCTTTCTGAAAGCCGTGTCTGTGGTTATGGACGACTTGGAGCACAATATCTCGATCATAGACAAGCATAACTAATGTAGTGGTATAAATTTGACTTAATATGTGACTAGTAATTCAGCTTCACTACAATGGAATGGATAATAAAAATACCAACAACTGGTGGAGCTGTGGTGATCTGTGTCATACTATACCTGCCTAGTAAGTATTGCAACTCCAATGAAATGTGATAAAAGTGCCAACAACTGGGTTTTGGGATTCCTCGAGACAATTATATCTGACTAGTAAATGTTCCAACTACCACGAAATGTTAATTAAACTTCCCACTACTTATGCTTCAGGATGACTCATGCTATCTATATCTGATTAGTAAGTGTTGCAACTATAACGGAATGAGTAAAGTTGCCAACTGTGTGAGTTCCTTGGTCTGACTTCCTCGTTTGGTCTCGAGGGGGAAATACCAGGATGGGTATGTTTGGTGTTAGTATCAGGTTCGAACCGAATAGGTCTTTCTTATCTCTCTCTAATAGCCGACAGTTAATCGAGTCTCTATAGGTTGTTTAGTGCATGCTGCGCTGCCGCTTTAGTCCACTATACCTTTGTAGGTGAGAGCCGCCGAATTCTAGCCTCGCTGTGTACTGGCCTCAGTACTAACGCTCCCCTTCTTCCTTGCCCTTTGTCGGCACCCCTTTTGTTTTAGCAGGTTTGAGATCGACGACGTTAGCAGGGTTACCCTTCCGGCTTGGCCTGGGCAGGGTTATGGACCCCATTGGTTATTCTTCAGGGCTCTTAGCCCCATTTGCATCTTGTCTGTTCTCGGACGCTGTAGCGTTTTCAAGGTGATTTGGATCTTTGTACTGTATATCTGTATTCTTGACTCATGGAGTCATGTTGTATATATATCGGTTCTGTGGGTCCCATCGAGGACTGTTGAGTAATGGTATTACTTCGTTTTCCACCCGCACGAAAGTGCCTGGTGGGCGTCCTTGAATCGTTTCTATGCGGGTTTGGCGGAAAAGGGCTAAAACTTGCATAGGGCCAATTCGAGGGTGTTACAGAGTGGTATCAATACCCCACTGGTCCAACCTGTAGGATAACCTAGCTAACGGCCGAAGTAGAGAGTCAAAACTATTTTGCAAAATCGGTTGGATAGATCTGATTAGGTCTGTTTTACTCCTTACCCCTCTGCTATTCTACTCCTACCTCTGCGTGTTTTGAATCTGCTCTCTTCCCTTTCTTCGAGTCCAGGAATTCTCGTGGTTGATTTCTGTCGTACCTTCAGGGTTTCGCTTCCTCCTTTGGTAACGGTGTTGCTACATCCGGTCTTCATGCTATCTGAGGAATCCTTCATCTGTTGGACTTCTCTTTGTTACTTCTCGTGCCTTCCGGTGTTTTCCGACGCGACGACATCAGCTACGCCAGATCCGATGCAGATTCTGGATCAATCCTTTCGTTCCAAACCTCGATTGTCGAGATCTTCAGTCTAATTCCGAGGGTTGGTTGCATGATTCTCCGATTCGTGTGCAGAGTAATGGTTTGGGTGCGCGATGGACTGATCACCATCCAACTACTCTTATCATTCTCTTTTGTATATTGAATCGGTGGATCCAGCAATTTTACTCCGTCCCTGGAAGTTAGAGGTGGCTTTATCTTCTGATACCTCTACCTTTGCCCTTTGTTCCCGGAGTGTTCTCTCGACGATCACGGACAACGACCTCTTGTTAGTGGTGTTGCGAGGATCTACACGAAGCGAGAAGATTCAGATCGCCGACCTTCTTCCCGGTACCATGAGGCGGATCTCGAGGGCGAGATCCCTTGTTAGTGGTGTCGAATTGTGGCATCCCGCTAAAACCACTACTAGAAAATCGCTGTGTTTTTGTGCATTGCATCGTCATGACCGCATGCTCATGTCATCATGCCACATTGCATTTGAGCATCGTCATCATCTTGCATGGTTTGTTTAAAAACTATTTTCGAAAAGCCTGTTTTTTTTCTAAACGCTCCGTCTTTATTTCAAATTAGAACCTGGATCTCCGGAATGTTTTGTTTAGTCTAAAAACGGTTTACAAAAGCCCCGTTTTAAATAATAAAATATTTTATATTATTTTTAGGGGGCAGCCGAACCGGGCCGAACCGACCCAGCGGCCACCCCCAGTAAACAAAACCAGAGCAGTCCTACCCCTAGCCCTTCCCAAATCCCCTACCTATCCCCACACAGCCACACAGATACACACGCAACCGCCGCCACCTGATCTCCATCGCCACCTCACCCGAGCCAATCCCTGATCGCCACCTCATCCCACCTAGCCCCACTCCCTCTCAACCTGCCCCAACTCCCTCCCCAGCCGCAACCAACCCTACCACGCCCCTCTGCCGCCGCCTGCCTGAAGCTACACGCACGCACCCGCTAGTGACAAGAGCAGTAGCACTGCAAGCCGCCGTCTGCATGCCAGCTCCACACCGTGCGGCCCACCCGCATACACCACGTCGGGATCACCCGCCCCGACCCTTTCCCTCGCCCGACCTGGCCCCACCACCTACCCCCGCTAGCCCCGCGGCCTTCCATGCAACTCCCTCCCCACCGCGTCGCCCTCTCCCCATGATCCGCTCCCTCGCCTGGATCCTCTCCCCAACCCGAGCGACCGCCTCCGCCCATAGATACCCTCACGTGAGGCCCCGCTCGCCACCTCATTCCTCTCACCATCGAGCTCGCCCCAGCCACCGCCCTCTCCCTGTCCCTTGTCCTCACCCGCGCAAGGCCACCTCCGATGACCCCGCGCTACCCCCGCCGCGCCTCCGCCCTATCTAGCTCACGTCGTCGCCACACCGCCATCAAGCTCATGCACCAGCGGCCGCCGTCCTCTGCGGTCGCCTGACGCCGCCGTGGTACCTCCTCGCCCTGGTGTCCTTCGCCGCCACGTTCACAGGCCACCGTTGGCGTCCCTCTTCGGCGCCTTCCTCTCAGCGTCCCCATGGGCCTCCCCTTGCAGGGACGGGCACCGCCAGCCCTCCTTTGGGCGGCCTCTCCCCTTGCCGCCTCCCCTTCCTCTGCGGCGTGTGCCAGCACCAACCGCGAGACAGCCCCGTGTCTCCCACTCACTCTCAGCATCGAGCAGAGCATCGTCATCAGCCTCCCTCTGCACCTCTGCCTGGGAACCTCTTCTCGGCAGTGTCATGCGCCCTCCCCGAAGCTCCTCCTTGCCATGGCATCGAGCTCGCCGGTACCCCGTCCCTGAGCCCTGTTCCTCGCAGCGCAGGCCGTGCCGAGCTCGCCCGCCGTGGTTCCGTCTCCTCCGTCGCCAGGGAATCATCCCTACAAGCTCGCAGCAGCCGTCCTCGTCCGAACCATGCCACCACCAGGGGCCCTTGGCCGCCTCAAGCCGCGTCCAGCCCGCGCTCCATCGTGCCCGCTCTAGCCATCTCAAGTATGTTGCCTCGCGCGCGTGGGCTCCTTCGAGTGCAGTCAGGTGCCCAGTAACGCTGACCCCGTTTGGTCACCTATCGTCGATTCATGTTGACCCCAAGGACAACTCGTGTACCATGGTGGCGTTAGTGTACATGCGTCTGTATGTGCTTGCGCCAAGACCACCGTCGGTGTTCCCAAAAACACCTGAGTCCAATACCAAGATCGACACGGGCAAAACCCAATTCCAAGATTTCCTTCACGGGACCCCAAGACCTCCGTCACGGATGCCAAGACGTCCTTCCCAGAACCACCAAGTACTTCCTCTCAGACTCCAAGACCCGGATCCGAATACGTCGAGATCCCCGGACGCTAAGGCCGCCGACACGGAACGCCAAGTTCTTCATCCCGAACGCCAAGACCGACCCGATACGTGGACCCGACAAGATCTTCATGACGACAAGATCGGCACCGACCAGGGCAAATCCGATGATCCTCCGATGCCAAATCAAGTCCTTCTTCCCGGAACGCCAAGCTCTCCTTGCGTTGTCCGAGAACGATCCCGTCGAACCGAACCCCTCCCGTTCCTGTCAACCCGGAGACCGAACCCCATCGGACCCTCAGAACCCAAGATCGCCGAACCCCAATGTGTGATCCCCTTTTCCAATCCCTATTTTATAAAATGTTATATTAAATTGCTCATACTTGCATGCATAATATGGGTGTTTGGGGCTATTTCGATAATTAGCCTAAATTAAATATGGAGAATATATGGGAGCTTTTATAGTCTTATATTGGCTCCATTTAAATTTGTGTAGCGAATTGATGCTATGTTTTGCCTTGTTAAGTCAACATTTAAATTGCGGGGTAGATAAATAACTTGAACCTTATAACTAATTGTGGGGACACCGGTTCCGCTTAATATTGCCTAATTGCACCGCATCTGCATCATAGCATAATCATGCCGGATCTTTTGCCGTAGTATTAAATATTGCATCCGGTGTTTCTTCTAGTGCTTGCTTCTTAGCGGAATAGACCGATGAGTGGATGCGAGTATCGACAAGTTCTCTGGATATGATCCTTCGGAAGTGTTTCCCAGGCGAGCATTCTCCCCCTTTCTACCTATTTTGCATTTATAGTATTTATTTCCTCCTATTGATCTATTGCTATCTGTGTCGCGATGCTTTAGTGTTCTGTACCAGATATGTCCCTTGCAGCCTTTATATTGCCTTGGACACATCCTATTGCTTGTTGTTTGATAAATAGTCGGCCTTGCGAGTCGTAGTTGCTTGCTCATGTGCTGCTTCGTGTCGTTGTTGTTCCACCGTTATTGGAAGGTTGGCACATGCTTAATGGTGGAGATGCTTAATGGTGGATATGATCATGACTTTAAATGCAAGAGTTAAAATGCTGGAAATATATATAACTAATGCAGAGGCATCGGTGGGAAATAGATGTTATTTGGTTCTTCCACGCTCACTTGTGTCCCGTAGGACCCCGAGTACTTGATACATGTTCCTTGACTATCGCACTATCCGCATATGGGACCATGAATCCTCTTAGCCAGAGCTTGATTCATTTCTTATTTCGTGGGGCCACAAACTAGTTTGGGGCTTTATTACTATCCTGTACTTATGCCATGCTTTACTGCTTTATTTACAATTGTGCGTGGAGCACCTGTACTGTTTTGGATCGTGACACGTTTTCGCTGTATCGACAAGCCCAGTCACACTTTCGGGTTCCCAGTCGTTTACTGCCATCCACACAAACCCTGGGTCTGTCTCGGAGCCGGCCAACTTCGTCGCGGGTAGCTTAGTGGGGTGGCCCCCTGAAATATTTTATGAATCATGTGATTGCTTTGTCGTGAAAGCCTTGTTGGGTGTTGATTTGGTTTTTCCAAGGTTGATCGTGTGTGTGTTGCTATTTGTGCACCCCTGTAGGGTAAATCTTTCTGAAAGCCGTGTCCGCAATTATGGACGACTTGGAACACAGTATCTCGATCATAGAAAAGCATAACTAAAGTAGTGTTATAAATTTGACTTAATATGTGACTAGTAATTCAGCTTCACTACAATGGAATGGATAATAAAAATGCTGAGAACTGGTGAATCTGTGGTGATCTGTGTCATACTATACTTGCCTAGTAAGTATTGCAACTCCAATGAAATGTGATAAAAGTGCCAACAACTGCTGGGTTTTGGGATTCCTCAGGACAATTATATCTGACTAGTAAATGTTCCAACTACCATGGAATGTTAATTAAACTGCCCACTACTTATGCTTCAGGATGACTCATGCTATCTATATCTGATTAGTAAGTGTTGCAACTATAACGGAATGAGTAAAATTGCCAACTGTGTGAGTTCCTTGGTCCGACTTCCTCGTTTGGTCTCGAGGGGGAAATACCAGGATGGGTATGTTTGGTGTTAGTATCAGGTTGGAACCGAATATGTCTTTCTTATCTCTCTCTTGTAGTCGACAGCTAATCGAGTCTCTATAGGTTGTTTAGTGCATGTTGTGATACCGCTTTAGTCCACTATACCTATGTAGGTGAGAGCCGCCTAATTCTAGCCTCACCGTGTACTGGCCTCAGTACTGACGCTCCCCTTTTTCCTTGCCCTTTGTCGGCACCCCTTTTGTTTTAGCAGGTTTGAGATCGACGACGTTAGCAGGGTTACCCTTCCAGCTTGGCCTGGGCAGGGTTATGGATGCCATTGGTTATTCTTCAGGGCTCTTAGCCCCATTTGCATCGTGTCCGTACTCGGACGCTGTAGCATTTTCAAGGTGATTTGGATCTTTGTACTGTATATATGTATTCTTGACTCATGGATTCATGTTGTATATATATCGGTTATGTGGGTCCCATCAAGGACTGTTGAGTAATGGTATCACTTCGTTTTCCACCGGCACAAAAGTGCCTGGTGGGCGTCTTTGAATCGTTTCTATGCGGGTTTGGCGGAAAAGGGCTAAAACTTGCATAGGGTCGATTCGAGGGTGTTACATCGGCCACCTTCTTGCGAAGATGGTCGATGGTGCGATCCTTCTTTGCACGTTCGTGACGAAGAGACTGACGATCCTTGACGAGTAGTGAGAAAGGCTGGGCCTTCTGGGCGGCAATGGCAAGGTTGTGGTTGGCGAACTCCCTAGCATTGTCCAACTCCTTCTGTCTGTCGTACAGCAGGAAGTCAAGGTTCTCCACTTGACGCTTCAAATCCGGGTGACTTTGCATCTCCATTGGTATTCCCATCAAGTCACACCTTGCATAGTGAACAAAGCGGGTTCCTTGGATTTGGTTGACACTCAGGGCACACAGACGTGTGAGAGCTTCATGCATTGCCCTGGCTAATCCATCTATCCAGTTGTTCTCTCTTACGGAGAACTGGATCCTCCAAGACGTTGGTTCTTCTATACTTCCTCGAAGATCAGCGGTGACTAGCCATTGTAAATCTCCTCCTGGGGGTCCAGGAAGTTGGGCTCCAAGGAATTCCGGATGTGGGCGTCCCATGTACTCCGATAGTGCGTCAAGATCCCTCTCGAAGATCAGCTGGCCTCCGTTGCCCAACTGGTAGACCTTGCTGAACTGAGTCTCCATCTATAAGAATTAAGGATGAGGAAGTTAGTGAATTGATCAAGTGTGTCAAATTTTATGTAGTAATGTAAGAATTGGGGGAACATGAATTTTTTTGAGAGAAAGAATTCCCAAGGGTAAGAGAGGAAATAGTTTTCATAAATACTCACTTGGGTGTTTGAAACTAAGTTTTTGTTCGGACGTCCATTCTAACTAGGGTCTCCTATGGTCAGGATGGCTCTTATACCAACTTGTCAACACACGGATTTTTAATCCCAAATGCCTGTTATGCCATACATCGCAATCCTAGGATTACCATTTTTGCGAGATATAACAGATTGGATATCACAGTACATCATTCATTACAAACCATCATAAGGTTTTACACGAATAAAGGATCTCATGATCCAGTCTTAATACAACAAGCAGTGGAATAAATAATAAGTGTAGCGGTGGGGCCCATCTTCAGGGTCACAGGCAATGCTGACGATGGAAGATAGTCCTAGTTATCATAGCCGTCCTGCTGTCCTTCATCTTGATAGTCTCCTTCATAGTCTTGCCACAGTAATAACCAGGGACAAAAGCCATGAGTACTCTTTAAGTACTCACAAACTACCACTAACAATTAGGATAGTTCTAGTAGGAAGTGCTAACTCTAAGTTTATTTGTAAAGTTAAGTTTGAAACCTAAGCTGAGTTCAGAAACAAAGAAAGATAAAATAAAGTTCTAGAATCACTTAAGTTGGGAAGCTAGTTTCATAGTCACAACCCTGTTGTGGTCAAGTCAAGATTCATCATTCATATGATAAGTCATTTTGAAAACATTTGACAACGGAACAATATGGCCACTCCAACTATCCATAACCACGGACGCGGCTATTTGAATAGTTTAACACTCTGTAGAGGTGTTACACTTTCACCACAAAATTTGATACATCTGTCAGGGATAACCCTGAATCATCATGCTTAGTATGCAGGTAATCAAACATAACCTCTGCTTTACACACCCTAGTATAAGAACCTCTCCTATGAGCATGGCCTCCCAACCATGACCAGCTGTCATCTTGGGCACTACATAGGTGGAAAACATTAAGAGGTAGCCTCAGCTCAAACCTCTCCCACGAGGGAACTAATACTAATGCATATAAACTTCTGGCTAAGCCTTACCCAATTCAGGTATTGTGGTTGTACTCTAAAATTAGAATGGTATCGCATCCGAACCAAACCATCAGTTTTGTAAAAAGGGCTAACGCTCATGGCTCAACATTTTCATCATCATAAACCATTGTGTTTCGCAACACATGTCAAAACATCTCAATAGAATGACGCATCATTCCAAGGTTTTGACAAGCCATTTTCACCAAGTACTCCCATCTAAAGTGACTCAAGTTTTGATTTAGCTCTAAGCTACTAAGTTAAGAGTGTTCACTACTGTGGGATGCTAAGGTCAATCTCATGCCATAGAATGACATCTAAGTTTATCTAGACAGGTCAAGTTTTATACTTTTTATGCTACCTTCAAACAAGTAAAGGATTTTGGTAAAGTAAAGAAAGTAAAGCCTAAAAAAACAACTTGGGGTAGGTATAAGTCAAAGGGTATAACCAAAGCATGCCTAATGCATCTTGCTTAGGTTATCTAGCTTAATTCTAGCTTGCTAACAATACCTTGCTCAGATTACTTGAAGTGCTAGGCTTGCAAGTAAAACTTGCAAGGGTTAACTTGTACAGGGCTAGCTTGCCAATAATAGCTTGCCTTGAGTAGTGCAGTGGTTGAAGTTTTCTTCCTTCTCCTCTTGGTAGAACTCCTCCTCCTCGAAAGCTTGCTTGGTACTATCGTCTATAAATACATACGGGATACAGAATCACGAAACAAAGCTTAACTAGATCTATTATCATCACAAGCATCACAAGGTTTAATTAACTAGCTTCATTCTTTTTATTTGAGAAAAGTAATTTCTACTCATTGAAATTAACTAAAATTTAATATTCTCCAAATAAAATATGGGATCATGTGGACACATGTCATCACCACATATTCTGACATATGGGAATGTGATTTAAAGGTTGGATCAGATTTTAATAAGTTTAAGTTGAGTATTTAATGATTTAAAGTGACTAGAAATGCCTATATAGCATTATTTTGGTACTAGTCCAAAGTCACAGCATGCAAACCTTAATATCATTACATATTCTCAAAAGCTATTATGGTTGATTTTAGAAAAATGTTTGAATGTGCAAATGCTTCTGTCTTGTTATTTTTACTATGAGACATCTGTCACTCTAAATGATTTAAATCCAATGGGCTTAAATATATATTTTGATTACCTTTCCAAAAAATGGAATCACTCCATTTGGATTTGTAAAACTACTTGAATTGATTTTTGAACTAAGGGACATAATTGATTTTAAACCAAAATAGAAAATTCCTAATTTGAATTACTGGGTCAATGCGGGAAAGTAAATGGGCAGGCCCAGTGACGCTCAGCAGCGCAGAGGGCTACTGACAGGTTGGTCCGGCATGTCAGCGGCACATAAAACCAGAAGCGGTATGGGACGATCTGAGCCACACGATTAGAACCTAGATCAACGGTCCATAGTCGTCGTCGACGACGGACTTGTCGCCGATGACACCAAACCCTAAACGTTCGGTGGGGTCTACTGGGGGTGTACCAGGGCTCCAGCTAGTGCAGCGGGCAGGCGAACAAACTGTATGGCGACGGCGAGCTCAGGCGAAGTCGCGACAGGGGCTGAGGTGGACGAAATCGACCGCAACTTCTCCTCCTCTGCAGCGGCTGCCTCCGGTGTAATTCCAGCGATGTGCTGCTCGAGCGGCTCCGGCAAGAGAGGGGAATTGATCAGTGGAGAGAGGGGAGTGAGATGGTGTGAAGAAATGGTGCTGGGGTGGCCTCCTTATATAGGCTCGACGAGGGGACCGATGGGTGTGGGCTCGCGTCTCTAGCGATGGCGGTACAGAGGGTTACCGGCATGGGCGAGGTAGGCAGACAGTGGGCGATCTGCTGGCGGTTAGCTACGGCGCAATGTCGCGGCTAGGGGCAGTGGCATGTGGTCGGGGGCTTCACGCGCTCCGGGAGACAGAGGCGGTGCTCGATGGTGGTCATGGCGACTATGGGTCGCGCGGCGGCGCACGACCGTGTCTGGCGGGTTGCTGGGTTCAAGGCGGAGCGGTGTGTGTGATTTGGTGTCGAGGCACGGTCTGGGGTGTGCTGGCAGCGATCGCGCTCTGGCGTGCGCTGGCTGCATGCAGAGAGAAAGGGCGGCGAGGCTGTGGGGTGGTCCAGTGGTTGGGGTTGATCGAGGGGTGGACTATGGGCGGCGGTGAGGTCACGCCTCACTCGCTGGAGCAGAAGAGAGGGGCTGGTGGTTGCTTGTGGCTTGTGCACGTTTAGCCGGCGATCATGGCGTTGGGACGGCATGGTACTGGCGCTAGGGTCTAGGGATAGGTGTGGTTTTGTTCTGGTTGGGACTGGGGGAGATCAAGGTGATCAATGCAAGCCAATTGGCTCGACAAGATTAGCTCCAAAACAGTAATAGTTAGGCCATAATGATTCTGCTCACAAGGTGCTCGATCAAATGGCCGCATGAATAAAAGTTTTGAATTTTTGGAAGATTTTTGGTGGAGTGGTGTAACTTATGCTTGAGCATCTAGATTTGCTTGGGTTTTTGAAATAGAGTTCATTTGTGTGGTTTTTGAATTAGTGTGATCTTGATACCTACACTAGATTCAATTTTCAAATGCCATTTAAATTAGAGTTTGAATGTTTTTGGGAGATCGCAAAGTGGGCATTGGCACATCACTACTTGTACTAGCAGGGGGTGCAAAGATACACAATTGTCTCTATTGGCATTTGAGTCCTGGGAACACCCAAAGTGTCCTAGTTAGTTAAAATGGCACAAATGACCATTTCCTTATTTTATTCTTTTGATTTTTTTTCTTTGGGATTTGATTGGGAATGATCTAGATGATGTGTAATTCACCTTAGAAGCATTTTACAACCAATGGATCACTCAAACATGGCAATTCAAATCAACTCCTAAATTAAATGCACACACATATGGATGCTTAATTACTTTAAATGGAAAAGTTTGTTTGTGAACCCTAAATTGGGTAGATTTGGTCTTGATTAACTTTGGATTAAGTTTTGGGATGCTACAGTGCATCTTGGCATGGCAAACAATGTTTCTAAGGGGAGTTCCAACCGGTATTAGGAAAAGAGACAATCTCAATTTTCCAAGTGAGAGGAATGTTTTTTTAGTAAACCAAGTATAGTTGTACTAGCCCCCCCCCCCACACAAAAAAGTACAGTAGTACTAGTACTACAAATAACATGGTTCGAAATGGAGGGGAAATTGAAGAGCTATAAGAGACCGTGAGAATAACGTAGGCAGCACGAGAGGAGTTGAAGGCGGTGCGATATAGAAAGAAAAGTTACATATTACGATGGGTTACTGGCATGCGTTACTAGTACACGTACTACTAGTACATTTTCTCTCTCCTTCACCCTCTCTCACCATCCTACCACCATCCTCCATTTCTCCTTCCTTCCCATGTATGCTTTTGCGCAATGATTATACTTCTAGTCTGAGATGTAGTGGTTCAGAAAAAGATGAGGCCCACACCATATCACCATCAATCAAGTTCGGTGACGCAACTTTGTGAAGAGAATATAGTACTGTAGATAAGCATGTAGAGACACTTAATTTTTAGCGAAGTAAGTAAGAGACACCGAGTAATTCAGCAGGTTCTGCATGATTCTCTTCATTTTTGGCTAAAGCGGGCGCCTCCTGAATTCTCTGGGCCAAGAAAAATCAAGAACCAGCGAGTCTGGTATAATATTTTTTTTGTTGACGGGACGAGTCTTGTACAATATATTTATGATATTTTGGGATACTTTTCAGGGTATTAACACAAGCACAACTCTAAATAGACAGTATAAATTACAATAGTATGCACCCCTCCTTTCACCCAAAACACCGAACCTGTCGTTGCTTAGAACTTGATCTCTCTCTATTTCCTTCCAAAATGTCGTATGAAAACTCTCTCCAAAACACATTGATCGACCTGACATATGGGAAAGGCCCCGAAACTCCGCTTAGAAGCCTAGACTCAGTCGACGGGCCATGGCTGCCGCCACTGTCGGACTCCTCTATTGAAGAACATATCCACTGGAAGCGCTTTTTCTAAGGGATGCCACCACCAACGCCGAGCGACTCCAATAAGATGGACGATGCGACTGAGGAACATGAGGAATCTAAGGTCAATGTTGAGGATGATGCCGAAGACGACGACATGGAGGAGGCTGAGGACAACGAGGAGGAGGTCTCTTCTCGCCCCTCAAAGAAGCGTTCCTAGGAGCAAAATTAAATGGCGTCCAGAGAAGAGGCGGTTAGTGTACTATATCTCGTTCTAGGAAGCATCTTCGCTTTGGTAAATAATGTTGTCAATGAGAGTTCCGAACTTTGAGAAAAATGCTTTTCAATTTCCAAGTGATAGGATTTGTTTTTTAGTAATTAAGTAGGTCCAGATAATTTGGCTTAGAGTGTACTCACTTTATTTTAGCAAAATGTAAATAATTTCCACCGTATGTTTGTACTATATGAAAATACTTATTTCAATGTCTGTAATGATACATAGTTTTTTGGGGGGTGTAATGATACATGGTTGAAACTTAAATGGTAATACTTTTTTGTGGTATTGGTCAAACTTGAGTCTATTTGGCTTTCCGCAAAAATTAATACTATACACCTTACTTTGTAGAATGAAGGTAGTATATTATAAGCACCAAGAGTTTTGAAAGGTTCAAATTCTTGCTATAAAGTTATGTGCCAACAATTTTAAACATGTTTTGTAAAAAATCAAAGAAATTAAATGGAAATGAAAAAATAAAAATCTTTGCATAGTGTCCTCTTATAGCTGTGCTTGTTTGGATGAATACTACAAACATAGATTTGGACAACTTTCAAAAAACTTGCTACACAGTATGGTCACAACCATGTATGAACATTGTTCACATTTTAAGCCAAGTTACCAATGTCAAGGTCATATCTGCATCACTCATCCACTTTATTTGCGATAAATTAAAGAAAAGTAAAGAAAACAATAAAAAGTTAAGCACTTTTGTATGGTGTCCTCTTCCGTAAATGATAAACATGAATTTTGACAAGGTTTACAAACACTTGCTTCATGATATGACCAGCGATGCGTTAACATACTTGGGTTTCTAGTTAAATAATGATAAAGGTCGTGGCCATTATCTACATAATTTATAATAACGCTTCCATTTCTGCTAGACGGGTGCATCTTGGCATGGCATACTAATGTTATTGACTTTTCTACTTTTATGTATTGAATTTATTTAAATAATTTTAGAAGTGCCACATATAATTATTTTTTAAAGAAAGTGCAAAGATTGTGGCTCTAAATGCCACAACACACTAAATTTGACACAAAATAGAGTATGTTTTATGGTTAACAAGTTTCATGAATTTTCAAGCCTTCTAGCTAATTTCGCATACTTAAATGACTTTTTTCTCAATAATACTAAAGTAGTTAAATTTTAACTACAAGTGCGTGATAGATTTCTTGTAAATTTGTCCGAAATTGGTATATAATTATTGCACCCACACAGTCTTACTGAAAAACAAACTATTATTTTGAAAGATACAACTTCTTTTTATGAATTTTCATGCTGACACATATGACCATGTTTCAAAAAAGTCAAAGAAAATAAGGAACACATGGAAATAATGACCAAGGTCATGGCCATATTATACAATAGTACTCCAAAAACAATGGTTCACATCCCAGGGGTGGAGGCGCAGAGCTGTCTCTAGAATAGATTGGACATCATCACCACTCAGAACAATTCCTTTTTTTAAATGGAGTAGAACCCTAGCCTGTGCGTCGGTTGATGCACACAACCTTTTAGTATTAAAAATTCATACTTGTAAAATAGTAAAAATGATGCTATTAAAGTTTCAATATAAGGGACCTAGGCACCTTCATCGGCCCTCCACAGTTAACCTTTCTTCCCCTTGCTCCTTTACGACTTTGCAGCTATGGCTCCGAAGACCAGAGCTCCCCGTGGGAAGAAGAAGAAGACCTAGGTGGCGGCGACAAAGGCCGTGGAGAAAAAGAAGACATGTCCCCATCTTCTGAATCCTGCTCTGGCAACTCTAGGTCATAGTCTCACACTAGGCAGCCATAGGAAGAAGCAAGTGTCGAGGTCTGTCAAGGCTAGGCTACATTTCCCCGTCGACCGGATCGGGCGCTACCTCAAGGAGGGTCGGTACTCCCAGTGCATAGGCTTCGGGACTCCTGTCTACCTTGCGGTTGTTCTCGAGAAACTCACTGCTGAGGTGCTGGAGCTCACTTGGCAAGCCACGAAGGACATCAAGAAGATCTGCATCATCCCGAGCACCTGATGCTCGGTGTCATGTGCGACGAGGATCTCAGCAAGTTATTGGCCAGTGTTACCATCGCGCACGGCGGTGTGCTACCCAACATCCACGAGTCCCTTCTTGGCGATGGTACCGCCGAGGACACAGCCAAGTTGCCCGTAAAGGATGCTGCCAAGTTGCCTGAGAAGACTTTGGAGTCCCCCTAGAAGTCATTAAGTTGTACTACTCGGTATGAGGTTGGGTTTCTTTGTTTGCAGTTTGGTTAATCATTAGTGTCAATGTAACATTCAGATCTATGATGCTAAGAAAAAGCTTGTGAGGGTTCTCAAAAAAAAATGTTGTTGTCCTTATCTTATCATGTACTCCCTTTATTTAATATTAGTCCGCATATTAGGTTTAGTCAAAGTCAAATGTTACAAAATTTGACCAACTATATACAGTATTAAAAAATATACTCATTAAAAAACAATAATATTGAAACACAATGAAACATACTTTAATATATCATATAGTATATGTCTGATATTGTAGATATTAATATTTTGTATGTTATGTTTGCTTAAACATTACAAAAATTGACTTTGACTTGGTCAAACGTGTGAGTAATATGAAACAGAGAGAGTACCACTATATAGTGTATAAATAACTTTGAATATTGACCGTTGGATCAAGACTAGCAAATCCCAACATTGCGAACCATTGGATCTTCTTTTCCATTCTAGCATCTAAAGATTCTATTGATAGTCTTCACTCTTTAGCACAATGAACGCTGGTATGCGCAAGCCCCAAAACACACTCCACTGCTTAATTTTAGGGTCTTTGTGCAAAATGTATGCACTTGGATGTAATTTTCATTTTTATGTGGTCCTTGATGTAACTTGTACTTCCACTGACCGTGTTAGCTAAATCACCTTGCTTCTACGGGACCTACCATAGTAATAAAGAAAATTCCACCGCCCCAATTATCAGACAAAGTGGACCATGGTTTCTTATAATTCCAAGTTTTTAGTACTAGGATTTTTCAAGCTTCCTTGCTAACTTCACACACTTTAGTTAATTTTTGCTCATTCAACAAAATTAGGTTAAACTTGAGCTACAAGTAATCACGATAGATTTCTCTTGAATTAAATTTCTCTTCGGAGTTAGATGGGTGCATCTCCTTGTAGTAAACAATGTCGTTGTTGTGAGTTTCCAACTATGAGGAAAGACCATTCTCATTTTTTAGAGTGATGACGAGATTGTCCTTTTCAAGAATATTGGATCTGAGTGCCACAATACAAGTTTTCATACTTATATAGTGGATCAAAATCTTGTACTTATGATTCCCATGTTTTATGAGTTTTCAAACATCCTAGCTAACTCTGCCCACTTGAATGACTTTATGTCTATTTATCGAAATTAGGTCGGTGGAGTTGAAAGTTTTATGAAAAAGCTTTTGGAGGTACCCATCATAAACCATCGAGAGTTTTGACGATAGGTTCAACTTCTTGCTAAGATTTTGTATCTTGACAATTTAGCGAAATTAGGTCAAACTTGAGCTACAAGTAAGCACGGTTGATTGCTCTTAAATTAAATGTATTTTTGGAGGTATATGGTTGCATCTTGTTGTAGTAAACAATGCCCTCAGTGTGAGTTTCCAACTATCAGGAAAGAACATTCTGAATTTTCCAAGTGATGATGAGATTGTTCTTTTCCATAAAGAAAGTCCAAAGAATATGGATCTCAATGCAACAAGCCAAGCTTCTAGACATATTAAGTGGACCAACATGTTTAACTTCTGATTCCCATGTTTTATGAGTTTTCAAGATCCCTATCTAACTCCACACACTTGAATGAATTCATGTCGATTTTTCAAAATTAGGTCAAATTTGAACTACAACTAAATTGGATGTTTCTTTAAAGATTTACGAAAAATCTTTTGGAGGTACCCTACGGGGGGGTCAATTAATATATCAGAAACCACAAAGAGTTTTGATAACATGTTGAACTTCTTGCTAAGATTTTGCATCTTGACAATTTAACGAAATTAGGTCAAACTTGAGCTACAAGTAAGCGCGATAGATTTCTCTTGAAATAGATGTCTTTTTAGAGATAGATGGGTGCATTTTCTTGTAGTAAACAATGTCATCGGTATGAGTTTCGAACTATCAGGAAAGAACATTCAATTCTCAATTTTTTGACAGATGACAAGCAAGGTTGTTCTTTTTCATAAAGAATGTCCGAAGAATATGGATCTGAATGTCACAATCTAGGTTTTCAGACATATATAGTGGACCAACATTTGACTTTTTGGAGGTAGATGAGTGCATTTTCTTGTAGTGAACAATGCCTCGATGTAAGTTTCCAACTATCAGGAAAGAACATTCTCAATTTTCCGAGTGTGATCATGAAATTATACATTGATGTAAGTCCGAAGAATATTGATCCAAATGCTACAAGCCAAGTTTTCACACATATATAGTGGACCAACATATTATACTTACGATTTCCCGTGTTTAATGAGTTCGCAAACTGCCAAGCTAACTCCGCCCACTTGAATGACTTTATGTCGATTTATCGAAATTATGTCAAATTTGAACTACTACAAGTAAATTCTAGATTGCTATGAAAGTTTTACGAAAAAGCTTTTGGAGGTACCCATTGAGGGGTCACAATTAATATATGAGAAACCATCCAACGAGAAGTTTTACGACAAGTTCAACTTCTTGCTAAGATTTTGCATCTTGTTAGTTAAAAAATTAGGGAAAACTCTAGCTACAAGTAATCGCGGTAGATTTCTCTTGAACTAAATGTCTTTTCGGAGGTAGATATAGATGCATATTCCTATAGTAAACAATGCCGTCAGTGTGATTTTCTAACTATCTCAGAGAACATTCTTAATTTTCCGAGTGATGACGAGATTGTTCTTTCCCGTAAAGAAAGTCCGCAGAATATGGATCTGAATGCCACAAGCCAAGTTTTCAGACATATATAGTGGACTAACATGATGTACTTATGATTTCCCATGTTTTATGAGTTCTAAAATTTCCTAGCTAACTTCACCCACTTGAATGATTTTATGCCGATTTATTGAAATTATGTAAAATTTGGACTACTACAAGTAAATTGTTGGTTGCTCTAAAAGTTTTACGAAAAAGCTCTCTAAGGTAGCTCTCGGGGGGGAGGGGTCAATTAATATATAACAGAAACCCCCAAGAGTTTTGATGACAGGTTCATCTTCTTGCTAAGATTTTGCATCCCGACAGTTTAGTGAAATTAGGTCAAACTTGAGCAATAACTAAGAGCGATAGATTTTTCTTGAATTAAATGTCATTTCAAAGGTAGATGGGTGCATGTTATTGTAGCTAGTGCCGTCTGTGTATGTGTCCAACTACCAAGAAAGAATATTCTCAATTTTTTGAGTGATGACGAGATCGTTCTTTTTCATAAAGAAAGTGCGAAGAATATTGGATCTAAATGCCACAAGCCATGTTTTCAGACATATATTGTGGATCAACAACATGTTGTACTTGTGTTTCCCATGTTTTATGGGTTTTCAAGCTTCCTAGCTAACCCCTCCCACTTGAATGACTTTATGCCGATGTATCGAAATAAGGTGAAATTTGAACTACAAGTAATAAATTGTAGGTTTCTTTGAAAGTTTTATGAAAAGAGCTTTGGAGGTACCCATGGAAAGGTCAATAAATATATCAGAAACCATAAAGAGTTTTGATGAATGGTTTGACTTCTAGCTAAGATTTTGCATCTTGAAAATTTTGAACCCCTTTTGAAAACGATCACATGAAATAAGGAGAGAGGGGAAATTATTTTTCTATTCTCTAGGGGAAACCCACAAGCTTGAGGTGTACCTTAGGCTTAAAGATAACTTTATTTTCTTCAAAATGTATAAGGTGACCCTTATCCGGATGCCACATACTAGGGCATATTAAGGTGTGTTTTTTTACACATTGCGTGAGTAGTATATTTATTTTCTTAGACATATGCTCACCTCTGTTCATGCACTGTACATGCTGAGAGAATAAAACGTTGGTAGTGGAAGAGGGAAGCAGCGAAGGGGAGTTGAAGGCAGATCCTTTTTAGAGCAAAGTTATGATGGGTTCCTAACACGAGGTACTCCTGTGTGCTTACAATTTACACTCTACTAGTAGTAAATTTCAGGACATGTGCACACAAAAGATGTGTGTTTTCTCGCTCCTTCCCTATTCTTCATCTCTCTTCCCCTTTCCCCTCACGCACCGGCCTGGATGATCTCTCCCTCGTCCATAGCATGGCGCTACACACGTGTGCCTTGGTACAGCGGCTCTGTGTCTCTGACATACTTGGAAGCCACGTTGGTGTGGAGTAGGGATGAGGAGTAGATAGGAAGGAAACCACTTTGGCCATTGGCATCCAAAAAATTCAAATGTTGCTAACCGTTGGATCTTCTTTTCCATTCGTAGCATCTAGATAGATTATACTGATAGTATTTAGCACGATGAATGCTAGTATGCGCAAACCTCCAAACACACACTTAATTGTTGTGATAAATGCATGGACGTGGATGCAATATTCATTTTTAATGAGGTCCTTGATGTAACTTGTACTTCCACCAACCGTGTTAACTCTCAAGCACATCTCTCTTACGAGACCTACCATTAGATCGACAATTCAAAGTACTTCTTATCTTATCTATACCTTGTCTTATCTCTTACAATACATTGCCACTATATAGTGTACGGATTATCTTTGAATATTGACTGTTGGATCAGACTCGCAAATCCAAACATTGTTAACCGTTGGATCTTCTTTTCCAGTCTTAGCATTTAGGAACATTCTATTGATAGTCTTTAGCATGATGAAGGCTAGTATGCGCAAACCTCAAAACACACACTTCATTGCTCAGTGTCAACACCTAGATTTTTAATCCCAGATGCCTGTTATGTCATACCTCGCAATCCTAGGATTACCATTTTTGCGAGCCATAACAGATTTGGTATCACAGTACATCATCCATTACAAACCATAATAAGGTTTTACACAAATAAAGTATCTCATGATCCAGTCTTAATACAAATCAAGCAGCGGAATAATAAACCGTAGTAGCGGGCTCCATCTTCAGGGTTACAGGCAATGCTGACGATGGGAGATGATCCTATTTGTCGTAGACATCCTGCTGTCCATCATCCTGCTAGTCCTCCAAATAGTCTGGCCATGGGAATAGCCAGGGACAAAGCCATGAGTACTCTTTAAGTACTCGCAAACTATCACTAATAAGTAAGGTAGTTCTAGTAGGAATCTTAAGCTCTAGGTTTATTTGCAAAAAGCTAGATTTATCTTAAGCTGAGTTCAGAAGTAAAGAAAGCTAATTTAATGTTCTAAATCACTTAAGTTGGAACCTAGTTTTCATGTTCACAACCCTGTTGTGGTCAAGTCACAATCATAGTTCAGTTCACAATTCATTCTGAAAACATCTGACAACGGAACAGTATGGCCACTCCAACTGTCCATGACCGCGAACGCGGCGATTCAAATAGTTTGACACTCTGCAGAGGTGGTACACTTTCACCACAAAATTCGATACATCCGTCAGGGATATCCCTGAATCATCATACTTAGTATGCGGATAATCAATCATAACCTTTCAATTACACACTAGGGACCTCCCCTATGAGCTTTGCCTCCCAGCCATGGCCATCTGCAATCATGGGCACTGTATAGGTGGACATCATCAAGAGGTAGCCTCAGCTCAAACCTCTCCCGCGAGGGAACCCATACTAAGGCATATAGACTTCTGGCTAAGCCCTACCCAATTCAGGTATTGTGGTTGTACGGTAAAATTGGAATGGTATCGCATTCGAACCCAACCATCAGTTTTTATGAAAGGGCTAAGACTCATGCCTCAACATTTTCATCATCAAATCCATTTGTGTTTCTCAACACATGTCAAAACATTTCAATATATTGACTCATCATTCCAAGGTTTTCATAATCATTTTCACCAAGTATTCCCAACTAAAGTGATCAAGATTTATGCTTAGCACTAGCCACTAATGTTAAGAGTGTTCACTAATGAGGGGTCCTAATCTTAAATCTCATGCCATAGAATGATATCTAAGTGTAACTGGATAGACCTAGTTTTATACTCTTTATGCTATCTACACTAAGAGTAAAGTAAAAGAATAAAGCTTGCAAGTAAAACTTGGGATTGGTATAATATCATAGGTATAACCAAGCATGACTAATGCATCTTGCTTAGGTTAATACTTACAAGGGTTAATTTGCAAGGTCTAACTTGCTTAGTAGTGATGGCTTTCCTTTATTGGTGTAGTGATTGAAGTTTTCTTCTACGTCTTCCTGGAAGTACTCCTCCTCGTATCCTTGGTCGGTACTATCGTCTATAAAGGAGTACGGGGTATACAATCACCAAACAATACTTAATCAATTCTATTTAGCACACTAAGGCTCACACTTGATGATCTAGCATCATCACAATCACCACATGAATTAAAGAACTAGTTTTATTCATTTTATTTTAGAAAAATAATTTCTACTCATTGAAATTTACTAATATTTAATATCCTCCAAATAAAATATGGGATCATGTGGACACGTGTCCTCACCACATATTCTAATACATGGGAATGTGATTTAAAGTGTTGGTCATATTTTATAAAGTTTAAGATTATTATTTAATAGATTTAAAGTGACTAGAAATGCCTATATAGAATTATTTTGGTACTAGTCCAAATTCACTACATATAAACCTAATTTTTTTTACATATTCAGATAGATATTGTCAAATTTGATTTTTGAGAGTTGGAATCAACTCAAAAGCTATTATGGTTGATATTTGAAAAATGTTTAAAGTTGCAAAAGTCCCTGTCTTGTTATTTGTGCTATAGATTATATCTATGTCCAAATGATTTAAATCCAACAGACTTTTATAGATAATTTAATTACCTTTCTAGCAAAATTTGAATCATGCAATTTGGTTCAGTGAAACTCTCTGAATTGATTTTTGAATCTATGGACCAAAACTAGTTTAAACTAAAATGGAAAATAATATTTGAATTTCCTGGGCTGCGCAGGAAGTTAAACGGGCCGGCCCAGCTACACTATGCGGTGCATCGGGATACTGACAGATGGGGTCCACTTGTCAGCGATACCATCTACGCGAAACGGTACCGAGGAATCTAGGTTGTGCGATCATATTCTAATCCAACGATTGGGAGTCATTGTCAACGACGAACAGCTCCGGCGAGGATTTTAATCCAACGCGGCTGTGGGGTTTGGCAGGGCTCACCTGGGCTCCAGCTAGGGTTAGCGACGGGGGTGATCAACGTGGTAGAAGATGGCGGTTCTAGCGGTGGTCGCGGCAGGGCTTGGGGTGGTCGAAATTGACGGCGCCCTTCTCCTCCAGCATCGGCGGGCTCTGGTGCAATTCCAGCGGGTGGTGCTTTCCTTGCTCCGAGAAGAAGTGGGGGAGTGGCAGTGAGGAGTGGAGTGGTGTGGAGAATGGAGGCGGGAGTGGCCTCCTTTTATACTGCGGCGAGGGGACCGAATGGTGCGGCCGCGAGCTCGTCGGTGATGAGGCTACAGGCGGCAATCGATATGGTTGAGGTAGGTGGACGGTGTGGTGTTCCCTGGCAGTTCTCATGGGCGTAATAGCAAGGCGTGGGGTGGTGTGGTTCGGTCGGCGGTGTGGAGCGCTTCGCGTAGAGGCAGAGGTGTTTGTGGCGGCGTGCGGCAGCTGCGGGTCGCGCGGCGGTGAACGGGGTTGTCTGCTGGGTTGTTGTGATCATGGCGGGCATGCGTGTGTGATGACCCACAAATACAGGGGGTGTATTGTAGTATTTTTGATAAGTAAGTGTGTCAAACCCAACGAGGAGCAGAAGGTGCTGGCTAGTGGTATGGATCAGGAATTCTTTGCAAATACTTAGCAAATGGATTTTTAGGGGTTTTCGATAAAGCAAGTAAACAAAGTACGAGTAAATAAAAGACAGTAGGAATAAATGCAGCAAGTGGCCCTATCCTTTATGAAGCAAAGGACAAGCCAGTTGTATTACTTAAGATGACCAAACATTCTCGAGGACACATGGGAAGACTATCAAGTGTTTTCGCTTCATATAGTTGATTAATCTTCTTTAGCTTGCTAAGTGTTGTGTGGGTGAACCTGTGCTAATGTACCGCCCCATCCAAGACTAATACATACTTGTGATTATACCCCTTGCAAATATCCGTAAGTACAAGAAAGTAACTATGGTAGAAACCTAACCACAGCTTTAAACTCTAAGACCCTTACGTCCCTTGTGCAATGGTTTCCTAACGGGGGTTCGGGTTTCTGTCACTCCGGCAACCCCTACGATTAGTATCCAAATACACAATGCATTCCCCTAGGCCCATATAGGTGAAGTGTCATGTAGTCAACGTTCACATGACACCACTAGAAGAAGTACACCACAACTTAAATAACAATCTATTGAATCTCTCTCAACACAACTCCACTACTAACAACATGACTTCTCCCATGTCCTCAAGAACAAAACGAACTACTCACAAGACATTATATGGATCATGATCAGAGATGGAATAATGATGTATAACAATCTGAACATAAACAATAATTCAATGGTTCACTCAATAGCATCAACTACAAAGAGTAATCAACACCAGGAAAGTTTCCCCTATGAACTATAGCAAGATTCAACTCAATTGTTACAGCAATATGGAGATGGTGATGAGGGTGCTGATGGTGACGATGGTGGTGATGATGATGATGATCCCGTTGAAGTCCATCTTGATGGTGGTGTTGATGGCGACGATCTCCCCTCTCCGGGAAGGAATTCCCCCGGCAGAAATCTGTCTGCTAGAGAGATCTTTCTCTCTCGGTGTTTTCCGCCCCGCAGAGGCGGCGGAATCTTTCTGTGGTCGCTCCCCGAGTCTTAGGGTTTCAGGAGAATGATATACGCCAGAGAGGAGAGCCAGAGGTGGGCCAGGGCGGCCACACCACCTACTGGCGCGGCCTAGGACTACCCGCGCCAGGGGTGGTGTGGGACCCCTGTGGCCCACCTCCACTCCGTCTTCTGGCATCCTTAGTCTTCTGCAAAAATAGGATTTTCCGTATATTTTCCCGGATTTTCTGATCTTCGTGAATTTTGCCTCCAAACATCACCTATTCCATCAGATTCCTGACTACAACGGTCCATGCTCCAAAAGTCATTAACCATGCAAAAACAAATGAAATAACATAAGTATCACCTCTCAATACGAAATATATCAATGAGTAATAGTGAATTAAGACATAGAATAGTGATGCAAAATGGACGTATCAACTCCCTCCAAGCTTAGACTTCGCTTGTCCCCAAGCAAAACTGAGCTCAATAAACATGGCCTCAGGTTTATGGTGTGAAGATTCGATAAAAGAATATGCACAAGAAGCATCACATTCATCAATACATAGATCATAATAGAACACAACTCACTATTATATAACTCAACTTGTAATGAGTAAAGGAAACACAATAAAGATACATAAAGTGAATCATAATTGGTAATGGCAAACTAAGCTCTTGGTCGAAGAATAGTTGATAATTTGCTGGAGTTCACAAATAACTGGTTTTCAATGATAGCTTTCATAGTAGTAAACATCAAGATAAGAGCAATGTGCAAAACAAGGAACATAAGCAACACAGTTGAATAAATCAACATATGAATGAATGAATGAAACACAACAACTCAAAATACTTGCTGAGATAGAAGGGAATAGGTTTACTGACTCAACTACAAAGTAAAAGAAAGGCCCTTCGCAGAGGGAAGTAGGGATTGCAAGTCTCATAAAGAGCTCCCAAAAATTATGATACTTACTAGCTTTCAGCTCTCATTGCCCCTATCATAGGCATCTTTTGGTGGTTAAGGTAAAAGTGACACAACTAAGATGATATGCTTGACAAGTTATAAGTTGAAATCTCATGCCCCCTACTTATGAGTACCAAACCTCATGCTACTCAACTTCAGTCACGAGTAAGCTCTTGTTATTGTAAATACATGTGTTCATTGAGAACCGCCAATGGGGTACCCCTTGCACATGACACAGGAGCTATCCCATAATCAAAATGATAAGGCAAGCAGACAATGAGCATCTCAGCGATCTTTTTATTTTCTATTTGCATAGGTTTTTATTGAGGATGCTTCATAGAATGCTCACTATAGTTATGCTGCAAGTTTCCACCATGATTATGCATTGCTTAGGCTAGCGGGCCAGGCGTTCCTCTAACACACATATAAACTCCATGATCTTACAAGTTCCACTTTTATTTCACACCGCCGGGATCCATAAGAAAAAGAACATGATATCAAATAGGTACAAGTACCAATGAAGTGTTGAAAGCGGTCCCCATGATACATGGTTCTGCTATCTTCGACTCATAAAGCGCAAGCATATACGCAACAAAGAAGGACCCAATGGTTCAAGTTGATTAAATGCAAGAAAGTAAAGTGTGCCATCAAGTTCGTGAGAGCTTTAATCACTAATTTTCACATAACAATTTTAATTTGGGAGTAGATAAAACAAGAATTTACTTGGAATGGCAATAATGCTACTAGGTAGGTATGGTGGACACAAATGGCAAAGGTTTTGGTTTAATGGAGTTGATGCACGAGAAGAAATCCCTCTCAGTATAGGTTTTTGGCTAGCAAGGCTGGGTAGCAAGTATAAGAGTTGAAGGAAACAAACAAACATACAAGTGATAAAAACAAACATGCAATCTTACTTGGAAGCACAAAAGATCTTAACTAGAGAATACTAAACTTATGAGCAAATCAAGAAACATAGATGATGAAATTATTTTTCTTTAGAGTACTTTTATCTTTTTCATTCAACTCTCAAAAATAGTGTGCTACTGACCAAGCCAGGTTTGCCAAAACCAACTAAATTAACTCAATGATCCCAGAGTGATACCAATACTAACAACAAGATCAATCATATAACCACGAATTGAACACTAATATAAGCTATGCAAAAGAGTAAATGATAGAACTTCTCATTAATATTCCATAACGGCAACTCACACCAAGGGATACATATCTAACGAGAGAGGGGACACTTCCATAATGCAAACCATACTACATAATAACTCCTCTATTCATGATATGACTCTACTAAAAAGGTAAAAAGATAGAAGATAGTGATGTGATACCGCGGCACTCCCCCAAGCTTGGAACAAACCAAGGGGATGCCAAACCTGATGACGAATTACTCCTTTGGTGGTGATGGTATTATGCTCTTAGTTGACGTGAGGAAATCTTCCAGCATCTTATGAAGCCTATCATTATCCCATTGAAGCATGTCCACCATCCTCTTCAAGTCTCGGTACTTATCGCATAATTCTTTAGTGACTCGTAGGGCTTCCGTTGATGCAGGGCAAGTGACTGAAGGTACCAGCCCTTGTTTGGGGTCTCGGAGGTCTTCCTCCATAGGCTCCTTTCCTTTATACTTGGCGGACACCATTGTGCTTCTAAGACTTCAAAGAGTATGTCCTGGCAGAAACAGATCGAAACGAAAATACGATGAAAACACAATATACGAACCTCGGGGGATCCGTGGGGTTATATAATACGAAGTTTCACAACAAGATGAAGGTACTGGGTGAAAACGGGTCGGAGATGGAGTCCGGGGTGGACTCACCACCTGGTGGCGCGGCCAGGGGTGGGCCCGCGCCACAGGGTGGTGTGGGCCACCCTGGCTCCGGTTCCGTCCCTTTTTCGCTTCGTAGCTTTCCTTATTGACTGAAAACTGCAAAAATATAGTTGGATAGTATTTTCGCGGAACTTTTCTTACCATAACTGTTACCTATTTGAAAACAGTCTCTATAGGTCTCTAAATTTGGTATCTAATAGATTTTTCCGGAGTCTCCACTTGAATAACATCAATATATTCATCTTCATACACATATTACTTGATTCATAAAACCCTTCTCTTCCTTATTACACCGCCATCTCCACTACCTGGAAATTTCTTTCACATTAAACTTCACACAGTTCTCATTAGCAACATTAGTATAAATGAAGTGATAAAAACTTTTGAGTCCAACTTCAACTGAAAACCATCAAAATATAAGCTACTGTAGCAACTCCTTCCGAAAACCCAAAAATAATTCAAAAAGGAAATCGAATAAAGAGGCAAATGCAAGAGTGGCAAAATCTGTCAAAACAGACCAACAGGTAAAGATCAATTTTTTTCGAAAATATTCTGTTGCTCAAATAAAAAAGTGAAAACTAACAAAAGTTAAATAACAACCTGGGGCAGAAGTACAAAACATTATAGCTCAATCCGACATACGGAGATCTCTCACGAATTTTTACGGTGAAGCACAAAAATCTGTTTCAGGACAGCAACTTCCCCAAATCTTACTTCTCTCTCATTAGAGGTTGATCTCGACACAAAAACCAAACAAAACGGATAAGGAGCGGTTATTACCGAAGTAATAACTTCCAAGACTCAAATAAATAAAAACAAACTAAAAGCAAAAACAAATTGGGTTGTCTCCCCAAAATCTCTTTCTTTATAGCCATTAAGATGGGCATGATAATTTTGAAGATGCTCACATACGAATATGAATTGAAGTGAAAGAGAGCATTAAGAGGCAAAAACACACACACATTTAAGTCTAACCCACTTGCTATGCTAGGGAAATTTGTAAACAAACAAGTTGTTGAAACCAGAGGCAACTTGCATAAGAAGGCAAAGGAAGTGTAACATAAAAACTTTCAGCATAAAACGAGGAAACTTGATATTATTGAGATGCATAAGAACACATTTCCCTCTCTCATAGTAACTTTCAGTATCATGCATAAACTTAACAATATAGCTATCACAAGGGCCATCATAGCAATGATCACTTATTCTAACAGAAAACACAGGAATACTAGCTCTCATAAGACTACTACATGAAACAATATTAGAGGTATCCTTACAAAGGATAGTGTGTCCCTCTTCTTCATATTTAGTAACAAATTCTTTCACATTTGCTATTATAGGTTCATCAACCATTTGTTTATCAGGTTAAACAGCTTTACTTGTACTTTCATTAACCATACTAGCTATCATAGAATGTTCCTTTACCTTAGCTGGGAAAGGGATTTTCTCAACGTAAGGTTCAGGTAAAACATGATTAGCAGTATAAACTTCAGTATTTCTTGCAGGAACACTCTTAGCAACATCTTTATAAGGTTCATGATACTTATTCCACTTATTTTTAGGCACTTCAATGTAGGAAGCAAAAGCCTTAAAATAAGAAGCAATAGCTTGAGAGTCTAGACCATAAGCATTTTTTATATTTTGAAAGTCATCAGTTCCCATAAAAGATTCAATGCATTCATAATCATAATTTATACCTGACTTTCTACCTTTGTCATTCTCCCAAGCTTCAACATTGTCTTGAATACGGTCCAGAAGATCCCATTTAGCTTCTTCTTCCATGCGAGTGAATGATCCAGCACAAGAAGCATCCAATAAATCCTTATCATGTAGAGGGAGCCTTGCATAAAAGTTATTGATAATAATATTGTTGGGGAGCTCATGAATGGGACATTTGAGCATAAGTAACTTCAATCTCCCCCAATCTTGAGCTGTACTCTCTCCTTCAAGAGGCCAAAAGTTGTATATTTGATACCGATCTTTATGAATCTCACTAGGAGGATAAAACTTTGAATAAAAGAGAGGCACTATTTCCTCCCATTCTAGAGCTTGACCATTCTTTAGCAGCTTATACCATTCCTCATCTCTTCCTTTCAGTGATAATGAGAATAACTTCTTCTTAACTTGATCTGTAGTAATACCTGCACACTTGAACAACCCGCATAATTCGTGTATAAAGAGCAAATGATCACCGGGATAGATAGTTCCATCCCCAACATAGTAGTTATCCATAACACAATCAATAATTCTTGTAGGTATTTTGAAAACATCATTCTCAGCAGGTGGTGGCTTATCTACTACCTTAGCAGTGGTAGTAGCATTACCAAATAAGAAACTCAGTGAATTATCCATAACGAAAATAAAGCAACTAGCAGAAGTAAACAATACTCACAGTAGAAGTTTCCTTTACCAGTTCCACTCTCCAATAGCGCTTCACTCCCCGACAACATCGCCAGAAAATAGTCTTGATGACCCACAAGTATAGGGGGTCTATCGCAGTATTTTTGATAAGTAAGAGTGTCGAACACAACGAGGAGCAGAAGGTGCTGGCTAGTGGTATGGATCAGGAATTCTCTGCAAATACATAGCAAACGGATTTTTAGGGGTTTTCGATAATGCAAGTAAACAATGTACGAGTAAATAAAAGACAGTAGGAATAAATGCAGCAAGTGGCCCAATCCTTTATGCAGCAAAGGACAAGCCGGTTGTATTACTGAAGATGACCAAGCGTTCTCGAGGACACATGGGAAGACTATCAAGTGCTTTCGCTTCATATAGTTGATTAATCTTCTTTAGCTTGCTAAGTGTTGTGTGGGTGAACCTGTGCTAATTTACCACCCCATCCAAGACTAATACATACTTGTGATTATACCCCTTGCAAACATCCGTAAGTACAAGAAAGTAATTAAGGTAGAAACCTAACCACAACTTTAAACTCTAAGACCTTACGTCCCTTGTGCAATGGTTTCCTATCGGGGGTTCAGGTTTCTGTCACTCCGGCAACCCCTACGATTAGTATCGAAATACACAATGCATTCCCCTCAGCCCATATAGGTGAAGTGTCATGTAGTCGACGTTCACATGACACCACTAGAAGAAGTACACCACAACTTAAATAACAATCTATTGAATCTCTCTCAACACAACTCCACTACTAACAACATGACTTCTCCCATGTCCTCAGGAACACAACGAACTACTCACAAGACATCATATGGATCATGATCAGAGATGGAATAATGATGTATAACAATCTGAACATAAACAATAATTCTATGGTTCACTCAATAGCATCAACTACGAAGAGTAATCAACAACGGGAAAGTTTCCCCTATGAACTATAGCAAGATTCAACTCAATTGTTACAGCAATATGGAGATGGTGATGAGGGTGCTGATGGCGATGATGCTGGTGATGATGATTATCCCGATGAAGTCCAGCTTGATGGTGGTGTTGATGGCGATGATCTCCCCTCTCCGGGAAGGAATTCCCCTGGCAAAAATCTGTCTGCCGAAGAGATCTTTCTCTCTTGGTGTTTTCCACCCCATAGAGGCGGCGAAATCTTTCTGTGGTCGCTCCCCGAGTCTTATAGTTTTGGGAGGATGATATACGCCAGAGGAGAGAGCCAGAGGTGGGCCAGGGCAGCCACACCACCTGCTGGCGTGGCCTAGGGCTTCCCACGCCAAGGGGTGGTGTGGGCCCCCTGTGGCCCATCTCCACTCCGTCTTATGGCATCCTTAGTCTTCTGGAAAAATAGGGTTTTCCGTATATTTTCCCGGATTTTCTAATATTCACGAATTTTGCCTCCAAACAACACCTTTTCCATCAGAATCTTGACTGCAGTGGTCCATGCTCCAAAAGTCATCAACCATGCAAAAATAAATGAAATAACATAAGTATCACCTCTCAATACGAAATATATCAATGAATAATAGTGAATTAAGACATATAATAGTGATGCAAAATGGACGGATAAGTTTGCGCGGCGAAGGCAAGGCGCGGCCTGGGCGAGCTGGTCGGGCGCGGCGAGCTGGCGTGCTCTGGACATGGTGAAGTGGCACGGTGCATGGCGTATCTAGGGTGGTCCAGGTCTCTTCTGGGGTCGAGGCTGGGACAAGGGGTGGCGGTGGACCGAGGCGTGCTTCCTGGACATGATGGTTGGCTGCGCTGGTGTCTGTTGTCAGCTGGTGGTGTTCGGTCGGCGATGACCAAAGACTGGCGGCGCTCGACTGTGCACACGGTGAAGGGGGATGTTTTCCACTGCTTGGTTAGACTCAGGGGAGAGAGTGGAGTGATGAGCAGATAGAGGGGTGGATGATTACTGCTCCAAAACAGTGTAGTTAGGCAGTGCTTTGTTAGTGTAAGCAAGGTGTTTGTGCAAATGGCCGCAAGAAACATACTTTGGAAATTTTGATTCAAATTTTTTGAGTGATCTTAAATTAAGCTTGAGACTCTATGTTTGCTTGGAGAGGTCAAGGGGAATTGATTTGATAGTTTTTTGAAAAAGGGGGATCTTAACACATACACTTGATTAAATTTTCAAATGTCCTTTAAATTGATTTGCAAGATGTTTTTGTAAGTTTGTAAAGTGGGTCTTGATACACTTTTACTTGGTATAGAAAGGGGTGAAAAGAAGTAGAAATGTTTCTGTTAGAAATATTCTTCTAGGAACACACAAGCTGGCCTAGTGGTTTACTTTTTTCAAAAAGACCATTTACTTATTTAATTCATATTTGATTTCTTTTTATTTTGATTTTGTTTCTAATTGGTCTAGATGATGTAGTATTCATATTTAAACCATTCACATCATTTGTAGCAATCAATCATGGAATTTTCAATTAATCACACATTAATGCAAACTAACATGCATTCATATTTAAATTATTAACAAAAGTGTTTGTTAACCCTAACTTCGGTTGATTTGAACTTGATCATCTTGATTAGAAGTTTTGGGGTGTTACAAACCTTCCCTCCTTAAACAAAATCTCGTCCCGAGATTTAAGAAAAACTAGGAACTAAAGAGATCTGGAAAGTTAGTCCTAATGTAATCTTCTCGCTCCCAGGTAGCTTCTTCTTCAGTATGGTTGCACCATTGGATCTTGAGAAACTTGATACTCCGGGTCCTGGTGGTTCTGAAGGCTTCTTCCAAAATACGAATGGGCACTTCACGATACGTCAAATCCTTGTTGATATCTATGGCTTGGTGATCGATGTTCTTGAACACTTCGGTCTTCTGCGGAACTTCTAAGCATTTGCAAAGTAACGAGATATGGAACACATCATGGATGGCTGACATCTCCTCGGGCAGTTCCAGTTGACAAGATACTTATCCTCAGCGATTCAGAATCTTGACGGGTCCAATATATCTAGGGGCTAACTTTCCTTTCAGTTGAAAACGCTGCATTCCCTTCAAAGGTGACACTTTGAGATACAAAAAAACCTCCGACATTGAAGGTCAAATCTCTACGTCTCTTGTCAGCATAACTCTTCTGTCTGGATTGGGTGGTCTTGAGGTGCTCACGGACTTTGTGAACTTTCTCTTCGGCTTTTCATAGGATGTCGGGTCCGAAAATCTAACTCTCTCCTACTTGCGACCAATTCAAGGGGGTACGGCACTTTATTCCATATAAGAACTCAAATGGGGCCATTTGCAAACTGGCTTGATAACTGTTGCTGTATGAGAATTCTGCGAAAGGCAGACAATCTTCCCATTTGATCCATACTCTAGCACACAATCTCTCAACATATCTTCTAATATTTGGTTGACTCTTTCAGTCCGTCCATCGGTCTACGGGTGATAAGCTATGCTGAAGTTCAACTTGGTTCCTAATCCTTCTTGGACTTTCTGCCAAAACTTGAGGTAAACTGGGTTCCTCGATCCGACACTATGGTCTTGGGGGTTCCATGCAAACTTACTATTCTAGCAATGTACAACTCTACTTGCTTCGAACTCTAGTAGGTTATCTTGACAGGTATAAAATGGGATACCTTGAATAGTCTATCGACTATGACCCAAATAGAGTCATTTCCCCTACTAGATGGAGGTAACCCGGTGATAAAGTCCATTCCGACAGAATCCCATTTCCATTCTAGAATCTGAAATGGTTGCAAAAGTCCTGCAGGTCTCTGATGTTCCGCTTTGACTCTCTGACAGATATCACACTTGGCTATGTAGCTTCCGATTTCTCTCTTCATCTTGTGCCACCAAAATTGCTCCTTCAAATCCTGATACATCTTTGTCCCTCCGGGGTGGATAGAATAAAGTATATCATGAGCTTCTTGCATGATAACTTGCTTGCTGGCACACAGATACGTCATCTGTACCACAACACTCCTTCTTCCCTTCGGTGAATCCGGGTACCTTCCCTGTACTGATACGACGCTTGATTCAGTCGATACTTGCATTTCCTTTGTGAGCCTCCTTGATCTGACTGATCAACGTGGGTTGAAGTTCTATGCTAGCTAAAAGTCCATTGCTAACTAGATCCGTTCTAAACTGGTCCAACTCCTAATGCAAACTTGGCTAGGCTTCTTTAATCATGGTGTTTAACCTACACAGCAATCTGCTAAGAGCATCCATTTCCACATTGGCTTTGTCGGAGTGATAGTGAATGTCAAGGTCATAATCCTTGATTAACTCTATCCATCTTCTTTGCCTCATATTCAGCTCCTTCTGCGTGAAAATATACTTCAGACTCTTGTGATCTAAATAAATCTCACGGCGCTTACCCATAAGGTAATGACACCATGTCTTCAAGGCTAAAACTATGACTGCTAGTTCAAGATCATGGGTAGGGTAGTTTTGCTCATGTTGCTTCAGTTGTCGGGACAGATACGCTATGACTTTGCCCTCTTGCATCAACACACATCCGAGACCAATCTTGGATGCGTCACAATACACATCAAAAGGCTTCTTGATATCTAGCATACTTAGAATTGGGGCTGAAATCAATCACTTCTTGAGCTCTTGAAACTTGCTTCACACTTGTCAGTCCATTTAAACAACTGGGTCATCGGTCTTGCGATGCTCAAAAATCCTTTAACGATCTTGCGGTAGTATCCCGCTAATCCGAGAAATGCATGGACTTGGGTTAGAGTGGTTGGGGCTTTCCATGCTTCAACATCTTTGATCTTGGCGGGATCGATAGCGACTCCTCCTGTTGACACAATATGTCCTAGGAAGCCTACTTCCTTCAACCATAACTCACATTTTCTAAACTTAGCATACAACTGATGCTCTCTAAAGGTTTCAAGTATGGTTCTCATGTGTAGCTCATGGTCTTCTTATGACTTGGAATAGATAAGAATATCATCGATAAACACAATGACATACTTATCCAGAAAGTTCATACAAATCTTATTCAAGAGATTCATGAAATAAGTAGGGGCATTGGTTAATCCAAAATACATGATCGTATACTCATGCACGAATCTTGATTTGATGATAACCATTCATAAGATCAATCTTAGAAAACACTCTAGCACCAGTCAACTGATCAAACAGATCCTCGATCTTTGGCAGTGGGTACTTGTTCTTGATGGTGACGTCATTCAGCTTCTGGAAATCCGTGCACAAACGGTTAGCTCCATCTTTATTATCCACAAACAGAATAGGCGATGTCCATGGCGATGCGCTTGGTTGAATCAAACATTTTGCCAGCATAGCATCAAGTTACTTCTTCAGCTCCACTAATTCAGACGAGTTCATACTATGAGGTCTTTGAGATATGGGTCTAGTTCCAGGAATTAGTTCAATGATGAACTCGATATCCTGGTCCGGGGGCATACCGGGCAATTCATCTGGGAATAAGTTGGGGTATTCACAGACTACTCTGACCTGGTCTAGGGTCGGTTGGGCTAAACTATTGTTGCATTTGAACTTACGGGGCAAGGTTTCAGATACATGCTCTACTGATACTCCAGAGCTACTAGTCATGGTTATGGCTTTCTTCGCACAGATGACTAATCCTTTATGTTTCGACATCCAATACATTCCTTGTACTACTTCCAAACCTTTGGTTCCAAGTACTATTAGATTGGCATAAAAATCTATTCCATGGATTCTGATAGGTACAGCCTTGCAAGTTTTCTAGCTTTGGTGGCCGAACCAGGTATTTGAACTATCATAACATGCTTCAATTTTGTTGGTTGAATCTTACTAGTGCATGCAAATTCTTCTGTAACAAATGAGTGCGATGCTCCAAAATCAAACAACACTCTTGCTAATACTGAGTTAACAGAAAACATACCCAGCACCACATTTGGCGCTTCCTGGGCTTCTTCAGCATTCATGTGAAACAGATGGCCGTTGCGGTTGAGCGAATTCCCTGGGGCGAATCTCCTTCCAGGCTGAACACGGCGTTGTTGCTGAGCGAGTGCATTCACATTGGTGGCTGCTGCAAGCTTCTTGGGACACTCATTGGAGTAGTAAACCTTGACTCCACATTCAAAGCAAGTGATCTGGGACTTGTCTTTGGCTGCAACAGGCACAACATTGCTTCCAGTCCTTGGGGCAGTATTGTTGGTGTTGTTGTTGGACTTGGGCGGTGCACGGTTGAAGTCATTGGAGTTGCTGGGGTTGTTGTTGTGGTTTCCTCCAGACTTCAAGTTTCCTCTGCTACGATTGGGGTAGCTGGGATGGGACATCGGTGGTCTATTGTTTCTTGGGGCATAACCTGCAGACGGGTTAGGACGATACTTCTAGGTATTGTGGGATCTAGTCTGTTGCATCATGCGACGCTTGAAGTTGTCATTAGCTTGGTTGATCTTCCCTTCCATCTGGATGGCGGAATCCACTAGCTCTTCTAGATCCTAAAAATGGATGTTGACTAGAACAGTCTGCATTTCATCATGCAATCCATTTAGGAACCTTTCCTTCTTCTTGACTTCGGTGTTGATCTCATTAGGGGCATATCAAGCTAAGGACAGAAATTTGTCATGGTACGCAACTACCGTCATCCTTCCTTGCTTTAGTTTTCTGAACTCATCTCTCATCCGTGTGACTAAACCTTGTGGCACATGGGTGCGGCTGAACTTGATCTTGAAGGCTTCCCAAGTCGTCACCTGACCGTTATTCATGGTACGGGTGCTATTCCACCAAGCTCTTGCATCTCCTGCCAGATAATGAGTGGCAAACAGTACTTTCTCGTTTGCTTCAACTCCTACTACTTCTAGGTTGTTCTCCATGGTTTGCAGCTAGTCATCAACATCTAAAGGATCCTCAGACTTACTAAAGATAGGGGGATTGGTATTCTGAAATTTCTTGAGCTTGGATCCATGGTGATCCTGGTTTCCATGGCCTTGATTATTGTGGGACATCTGAGCTATCTGTTGCAGAGTGGCTAGGTTGGCTTGGCGTTCTGCTCTACTAGCTTCACGGTCAGAAACTAGCATCTGAAGAATCTGCAGCATCGGGTCCTGAGATGAGCTGCTTCCTCCGGGGTTTCCACGAGTCATCTGAATATTGAGATAGATAATGAGATAAGAGGGAAATATCTAAGGTTCATGGGTTTTGTTTCAAAAGCTTTAAACTTTGAGTTTGACTCGGGTTCTGTAAATTAACAACTCCTTCTCATTCATTCATTCAAGCACACAATACAAACACACACCACACACAACAGGGAAAACAGATGGTTTTAAGAACCATTCTGTGAACTACGATACAGTGGGACCGATACAACTCATTCCTATGGTAGTGCTCAAGTGCATCTAGTCATCATGAATGAAGTCGGAATCATCATCATCCGTGTAGAATTCCATGGCATCATCTTCCAGGTAGTCATTGGCATCACTGAGGTACGAGTGAATATCTCCCTGGATGTCTTCACCTTCTTCCTCTTCCTTTACTTCAAGTTGGACTTCTTGCTCATGGATGGTGTTCTTGAGGTCAGCCACCTTCTTGCGAAGACGAGCGATGGTGCGATCCTTCTTCTCGCGATGACGACAAAGGGATTTGCGATCCTTGACGAGCATGGCGAGCGTCTGGTCCTTCTTGGCGGCAATGGCAAGGTTGTGGTTGGCGTAGGCTCGAGCATTCTCCAATTCCTTCTGCCTATCATACAGCAGGAAGTCAAGGTTTTCCACTTGGCGCTTCAACTCTGGGTTACTTGTCATCTCCAATGGCATTCCCATAGAATCACGCCTTGCGAAGTGGGCAAAGCGAGTTCCCTGGATCAAGTTGATGTTTTGCCCACACAGATGGGCAAGAGCTTCATGCATGGCCCTGGCTAATCCATCTAGCCAGTTTTTCTCTCGCACGGTGAATTGAATCTTCTTAGAAAGGGGTGCTTCCATCTTGCCTCTGAGATCTACAACTATCAGCCATTGTAGATATCCTCCTGGGTGATCCTTGAGTTGGGCTTCGAAGAATTCCATATGCGGGCGCTCAAGGTACTCTAACAGCGCATCTAGATCCCTCTCAAAGATCAGTTGGCCTCCGTTTCCCACTGGTAGAACTTGCAATACTGGATTTCCATCTATAAGAATTTAGGATGAGTAAGATAGTGTGGTGATCAAGTGTGTCAAATTTTATGTAGAATTGTAAGAGCTTTTGGGGAACATGGATTTTTTTGAAAGAATCTCAAGGATAAGAGTTGGAATATGTTTTCACAAATACTCACTTCCTTTGTTTTTGAAACTAAGTTTTTGTTTGGACGTCCATTCTAACTAGGGTATCCTATGGTTAGGATGGCTCTGATACCAACTTGTCAACACCCAGATTATTAATCCCAGATGCCTGTTATGCCATACCTCACATTCCCAGGATTACCATTTTTGTGAGACATAACATATTTGATATCATCGTACATCATCCATTATAAACCATAATAAGGTTTTACACAAATAAAGGATCTCATGATCCAGTCTTAATACAAATCAAGCAGCGAAATAATAAGCGTAGTAGCGGGCTCCATCTTCAGGGTCACAAGCAATGCTGACGATGGGATATGATCCTAGTTGTCATAGACATCCTACTGTGCATCATCCTAGTAGTCCTCCTCATAGTCTGGCCACGGGAATAGCCAGGGACAAAGCCATGAGTACTCTTTAAGTACTCGCAAACTATCACTAATAAGTAAGGTAGTTCTAGTAGGAATCTTAAGCTCTAGGTTTATTTGCAAAAAGCCAGATTTATCTTAAGCTGAGTTCAGAAGTAAAGAAAGCTAATTTAATGTTCTAAATCACTTAAGTGGGAACATAGTTTTCATGTTTAAAACCTTGTTGTGGTCAAGTCACAATCATAGTTCACTTCACAAGTTATTTTGAAAACATCTGACAACAGAACAATATGGCCACTCCAACTGTCCATGACCGCGGACGCGGCTATTCGAATAGTTTGACACTTTGCAGAGGTGGTACACTTTCACCACAAAATTCGATACATCCGTCAGGGATAACCCTGGATCATCATACTTAGTATGCGGATATTACACACTCTAGTATAGGCACCTCCCCTATGAGCTTGGCCTCCCAGCCATGGCCATCTGCCATCCTGGGCACTCCATAGGTGGAGATCATCAAGAGGTAGCCTCAGCTCAAACCTCTCCCATGAGGGAACCCATACTAAGGCATATAAACTTCCAGCTAAGCCCTACCCAATCCAGGTATTGTGGTTGTATGGTAAAATTGGAATGGTATCGCATCCGAACCCAACCATCAGTTTTTATAAAAGGGCTAAGGCTCATGCCTCAACATTTTCATCATCAAATCCATTTGTGTTTCTCAACACATGTCAAAACATTTCAATAGAATGACTCATCATTCCAAGGTTTTCATAATCATTTTCACCAAGTATTCCCATCTAAAGTGATCAAGTTTTATGCTTAGCACTAGCCACTAAGGTTAAGAGTGTTCACTAATGAGGGGTGCTAATCTTCAATCTCATGCCATAGAATGACATCTAAGTGTACCTAGATAGACCTAGTTTTATACTCTTTATGCTATGTATACTAAGAGTAAAGGACTTTAGTAAAGTAAAAGAATAAAGCTTGTAAGTAAAACTTGGGATTGGTATAATATCAAAGGTATATCCAAACATGCCTAATGCATCTTGCTTAGGTTAATACTTGCAAGGTTTAACTTGCAAGGTCTAAGTTGTTTCGTAGTGATGGCTTGCCTTGATTAGTGTAGTGATTGAAGTTTTCTTCTTCATCTTCTTGGAAGTACTCCTCCTCGTATCCTTGGTCGGTACTATCATCTATAAAGGAGTACGGGGTACACAATCACCAAAAAATACTTAGTCACTTCTATTTAGCACACTAAGGATCAGACTTGATGATCTAGCATCATCACAATCATCACATGAATTAAAGAACTAGTTTTATTCATTTTATTTTAGAAAAGTAATTTATACTCATTGAAATTTATTAAGATTTAATATCCTCCAAATAAAATATAGGATCATGTGGACACGTGTCCTCCCCACATATTCTAATACATGGGAATGCGATTTAAAGTGGTGGTCATATTTTATAAAGTTTAAGATTATTATTTAATAGATTTAAAGTGACTAGAAATGCCTATATAGCATTATTTTGGTACTAGTCCAAAGTCACTGCATGTAAACCTTAATATTTTATCATATTTAGATAGATATTGTCAAATGTGATTTTTGAGTGTTGGAATCAACTGAAAAGCTATTATGGTTGATTTTTGAAAAATGTTTAAATTTGCAAAACTCCCCGTCTTGTTATTTGTGCTATAGATTATCTCTAACTCCAAATGATTTAAATCCAATGGGCGTGGATAGATAATTTAGTTACCTTTCTAGAAAAATTTGAATCATGCAATTTGGTTCGGTGAAACTCTCTGAATTGATTTTTAAATCTATGGACATAAACTAGTTTAAACTAAGATGGAAAACAATATTTGAATTTCCTGGGCTGCGCGGGAAGTTAAACGGGCCGGCCCAGCTAGACTACGTGGTGCAGCGGGCTGTTGACAGATGGGGTCCACTTGTCAGTGACAGCATCTACACGAAAAGGTACCGGGGAATCTAGGTCGTGCGATCTTATTCTAATCCAATGGCTGGGAGTCGTCATCGACGACGAATAGCTCCGGTGAGGATTCTAACCTAACGCGGCGGTGGGGGTCTGGCCGGGCTCACCTGGGCTCTAGCTAGGGTCGGCGACGGGGGAGATCAACGTGGTAGACGATGGCGGTTCCAGCGGTGGTCACGACAGGGCTTGGGGTGGTTGAAATCGATGGCGCCCTTCTCCTCCAGCAGCGGCGGGCTCCTGTGCAATTCCGGTGCGGTGGTGCTCGCCTTGCCCCGGGAAGAAGTGGGGGAGTGGCTATGAGGAGTGGGGAGTGGAGTGCTATGGAGAATGGAGGCGGGAGTGGCCTCCTTTTATACTGAAGTGAGGGGACCGAATGGTGCGGGCGCGAGCTCGTCGGTGACGAGGCTACAGGCGGCTATCGACATGGCTGAGGTAGGTGGACGGTGTGGTGTTCCCTGGTGGTTCTCACGGGTGTAATGGCGAGGCATGGGGTGGTGTGGTTTGATCGGGGGCGTGCGGCGCTCCGTGCGGAGGCAAAGGTGTTTGCGGCAGCGTGCGGTAGCTATGGGCCGTGCGGCGGCGAACATGGTTGTCTGCTGGGTTGTTGTGATCATGGCGGGCATGCGCGTGCATGGCGAAGGCAAGGCTCAGTCTGGGCGAGCTGGCACGCTCTAGACATGGTACAGAGGCACGGTGCGTGGCATAGCTAGGGTGGTCCAGGGCTCGGCTGGGGTCGAGGCTGGGACAAGGGGTTGGCGGTGGACCGAGGCATGCTTCCTAGACATGATGGTTGGTTGCGGCGGTGTGTGCTGTGAGCTGGCCGTGGTCGGCCAACGATGACCACAGACTGGCGGTGCTCCGTGCAGGGCTCGGCTGGGGTCGAGTCTGGGACAAGGGGTTGGCGGTGGACCGAGGCGTTCTTCCTGGACATGATGGTTGGCTGCGGCGGTGTGTGCTATGAGATTGTCGTGGTCGGCCGACGATGACCAAAGACTGGCGGCGCTCCACTATGCATACGGTGAAGGGGGATGCTTTCCACTACTTGGTTAGACTCAGGGGAGACAGTGGACTGAAGAGGAGACAGAAGGGTGGATGATTACTGCTCCAAAATAGCGGAGTTAGGCAGTGCTTTGTTAGTGTAAGCAAGGTGTTTGTGAAAATGGCCGCAAGAAACATACTTTGGAAATTTTGATTCAAATTTTTTGAGTGATCTTAATTTAAGCTTGAGAGTCCGTGTTTGCTTGGAGAGGTCAAAGGGAATTGATTTGATAGGTTTTTGAAAAAGGGTGATCTTAACACATACACTTGATTAAATTTTCAAATGTCATTTAAATTGATTTGCAAGATGTTTTTGTAAGTTTGTAAAGTGGGCCTTGATACACTTTTTTACTTGGTCTAGCAAGGTGTGAAAAGAAGTAGAAATGTTTCTGTTAGAAATCTTCTGCTAGGAACACACAAAAAGACCATTTACTTATTTAATTCATATTTGATTTCTTTTTCTTTTGATTTTGTTTGTAATTGGTCTAGATGATATAGTATTCATCTTTAAACCATTTCACATCATTTGTAGCAATCAAGCATGGCATTTTCAATCAATCACATGTTAATGCAAACTAACATGCATTCATATTTAAATTATTAACAAAAGTTTTTGTTAACCCTAACTTTGGGTGATTTGAACTTGATAATCTTGATTAGAAGTTTTGGGGTGTTACACTCAGTTTCAGGGTCCTTGTGCTAAATGCATGGACTTGGATGTGATTCTTATTTTTTATGAGGTCCTTGATGTAACTGGTACTTCCACCGACCGTGTCCACTCCCAAGAACCTTGCTCCTACAAGACCTACCACAATTAAAAGAAAATGCAACCACCCCAATTATCACACAAACTAGACCACGGTTTCTTATACATAATACCCAAGTTTTTAGTACTAGGATTTTTCAAGCTTCCTAGCTAACTTCGCACACTTCAGTGACTTATTGTTGATTTAACGAAATTAGGTCAAACTTGAGCTACAAGTAAGCGCGATAGATTGCTCTTGAACTAAATGTCTTTTCGAGATGGGTGCATCTTATTATAGTAAAAATGTCATCGGTGTGAGTTTCCAACTATTAGGATAGAAAATTCTTAGTTTTCTGGGTGATGACGAGATGGTTCTTTTCCGTAAAGAAAGTATAAGCAATATGGATCTTAATTCCATAAGCCAAGCTTCTAGACATATTAGGTGGACCAACGTGTTTTACTTACGATTCCCATGTTTTATGAGTTTTCAACTCCCGAGCTAATTAACTCTGCCCCACTTGAATGACTTCATTCCGATTTATCGAAATTAGGTCAAACTTCAACTACAACAAAATTGTAGGTTGCTTCAAAAGATTTACGAACAAAAATTTGGAGATGTACCCATCTGGGGGTCCTTTAATATATCAGAAACCAACCGAGAGTTTTGACAAAAGGTTTTTAACTTCCTTCTAATTAAGATTTTGCATCTTGACAATTTAACCAAAAATTAGGTCAAACTTGAGCTACAAGTAAGCGCGATAGATTTTTCTTGAATTAAATGTCTCTTTGGAGGTAGTTGGATGCATCTTCTTGTAGTAATCAGTCTCGTCGGTGTAAGTTTCCAACTATCACGAAAGAACATTCTCAATTTTCCGAGTGATGATGAGGTTGTTCCTTTCTGTAACGAAATTCCGAAGGATATGGGTCTGAATGCCACAAGCCAAAATTTCAAAGATATATAGTGGACTGTCATGTTGTAACTATGATTCCCATGTTTTATGAGTTTTCAAATATCTTCTTGTAGCTAACTCTGCCCAACTGAAAGTGACTTTATGTCGATTTATTAAAATGAGGTAAATTTTGAAGTAAAACTAAATTTTATGTTGCTTTGAAACTTTTATGATTTTTTGGAGGTAACCATCGGGAGGTGATTTAATATATCACAAACCACCATCGAGAGTTTTGACAACAGGTTCAACTTCTTGCTATGGAGTCAAATTCCGCATTTTGCCGATTTAAACAAATTAGGTCAAACTTGAGCTACAAGTACAAATGTCTTTTCAGACGAAGATGGGTGAATCTTCTTTTAGTAAAAAATGTCGTTGATGTGCGTTCCCAACTATCACGAAAGAAATTTTTTAGTTTTCTAAGTGATGACGAGTTTGTTCTTTTCCGTAAAGAAAAGTCCGAAGAATATGGATCTCAATGCCACAAGCCAAGCTTCCAAACATATTATGTGGAGTAACATGTTTTACTTACGATTCCCATGTTTTATGTGTTTTCGAACTCCCTAGCTAACTCCGTCCACTTGAATGACTTTATGTTGATTTATCGAAATTATGTCAAATTTGAACTACACCTAATGTAGCACCCCGGTAAAACCACTACTAGAAAATCACATATTGTTTTTATTTGTGCATCATCATGACAACATGCTCATGTCATCATGCCACATTGCATTTGAGCATCGTCATGATATCATACATATGTTGCCTAAAATTATTTTCGAAGAGCATATTTTTGTTTTCTAAATACCCCTGTCTTTATTTCAAATTAAAAACCTGGTCTCTTCCGAATATTATGTTTGTCTAAAAGATATTTGTAAAAGTGTTTAAAAATCAAAAATAAATAAATAAAACTATTTTATCAGGGAAGGCAGCCGCAGGGTAGACCCAAAAGGCTAGCCCGCAGCCACCTACTACCCCAGTCCTAGATCTAACCCTAACCCTAGACCAATCTGTCTAGACAAACCCCCACCTAATCTCCCCACCGCCGCCACTCACCACCCCAACCGCCTGCGGATGCAACCGACCCTGACCGCAGCGTGCGCCCAGACCCGCGTGAGCCTAACCCTGTCACGTCGCACACGAGCTACCTACCCTGCTACGCAGCACCCCGCCATGCCCACATCGCTCGCACGCAGCCACGACGTACTCCACCCCACAGTCGACCCTGCTACCCTGGCCCACTCCCAGCCTGTGACCCGTCCCAACCGCCCCACGACCGAACCACTCCCCACCTACCGCTCGTGACCTGACGCCCCGCGATCCCCATCTCTCTCCTCTGTGCGCGACCCCCACCCCGACCCCGCTCGCTCGCCCTGCCTCGATCCGCTCCTCACCGAGCCTCCACGGCGCCTGGTGCCCCTCCCTGCCGGCCAGCGACCCGGCCACATCGAGCCAAGCACGCCGCGCTGGCCATCTTCGCCTTGCGTCCTGCTCGTCACGGAGACGTGCCGCCACCGTGAGGTCGCCCTCCCTTGCTTTTCTTATCCCCGAGCACCTCAGAACCGTCCACACGGACACCACACATCCCCGGCAAGCACCCAGCAGCCACCACCAGCGTCTCCTCCTGCCGCCACCTCGACCTACCCCGCACGGACCCCGTCGAACCCCCACTTACGTGCCTCCTTGCTGCTAGGAGCAGTTGCCCTGCTCTCCACCGAGATCCCCGCCGTTGCCAAGGACGCAAGCGCGCCGCCTCTCTGCCTCGTCACCGACCATGTGTGCCCGCGAACCTCTGTCGGGCGTGGGCCCGCCTCTGTTCTCGTCTCCGGCGCCCTCTCCTCCATCGGCCATGTCTCCACCACCGATAGCCTCTCACGCGCGTCACCCCCATGAGCTCCTTCCTGCGAGAGTGCCGCCCCGTTCGCTATTTCCCGGTCACAAGGTGTTCGGGTTAATGCCCGAACGAGATACAGCCTCCTCACGTTGTGCTTTTGTTCCTTCTGTTTGGTGCTTGATATTGTGATTTTGTCTTTCGGCCCGGTAAAGAATGGAACAAGCCTCTCAAAGCCCATTGGTGCCATAACCCAAGTTCTTTGTCCTGGATGAAAAGACCATCGACAAGGGACTACGAACCTGAAGGCCTTCATCTCTGAACACCGAGCTCTCCCTCCGGAAGCCGAAGACCGTTCCCCGGGCCTAAAGGCCCATAGGCCCTGAAGACCCCGACCCCGGGATCCGAAGGTCGTTTCCCCGAAGACCAATCCCAGCAAGACCGAACCTGGATCACATCGAACCAAGATCGCCAAACGCCAATGTGTGATTCCCTTTCCGAGACCCCTATTTTTGTAATATGACATTATCAATTGTTGGATATTAAATGGTTCATGCTCGCATACATATTCATTTGTTTGGGGGTATGTTGTCGATTCACCTCATAATTAAATACGGAGCACATATGCGGACTTTTCTAGTCTTATATTGCCTCCATTTAAATTTGTGTAGCGAACCGATGCCATATTTTTCCTTGTTAAGACAACATTTAAATTGCGGGGTATCTAAACAACATAAACCATCTAATCAATTGTCTGGACACCGGTTTTGTTTAATATTGACTAGTTGCATCGCATCTTTGCCATGTCACACATCATACATGCATCATGCTCGATCCTCTGCCGTAGTATTAAATAGTGCATCCGATGTTTCTTCTAGGGCTTTGCTTCTTCGCAGATTAGACCGTTGAGTTGATGCGAGTATCGACAAGTCCTTCGGATAACGAATCTTCGACAGTGTTTTCCAGGCGAGGAATCTCCCCCTTTCTAGCTATTTTGCATTTATAGTCTTTACGTCCTTCCTGTTGATCTACTGATATCCGTGTCGCGATGATTTAGTGTTTCGTACTAGATATATTCCGTGCAGCCTTTATATTACCTTGGACACCTCCTATTACCTGTTGTTTGGTAGATAGATGGTCTTGCGAGTCGTAGTCGCTTGCTCAGGTGTGATCCCGTGTCGTGAAGTACCACACAGTTGTTGGAATGTTGTCATATGCTTTACGGTGGAGATGATCATGACTTTAAAGACAACTATTAAATTGCTGGGATAACTAATGAAAGCGGCACCGGTGGGCAATATATGTTATTTGGTTTTTCATGTCCACTTGTGTCCCGTAAGGCCTGAGTACTTGATACCTGTTCCTTGAGTATTCGCACTATCCACATCTGGGAGGCCCTATGAATCCCCCTTAGCCAGAGCTTGATTCATTTCTTATTTCTTGGGGCCACAAAGTAGTTTGGGGCTTTATTACTATCCTGTACTTATGCCATACTTTACTGCTTTATTTATGATTGTGCGTGGAGCACCTGTACTGTTTTGGAACGTGGAATGTTTTCGCGGTATCGACAAGCCCAGTCACACTTTTGGGTTCCTAGTCATTTACAGCCATTTTCACAAACCCTGGGTCCGTCTCAGAGCCGGCCAACTTTGTTGTAGGTAGCTTAGTGGGGTGGCCCCCTGAAATATTTTATGAATCCTGTGATTGCTTTGTCGTGAAAGCCTCGTTGGGTTGATTTGGTTTTTCCGAGGTTGATCGTGTGTGTTGCTATTTGTGCACCCCTGTAGGGTAAATCTTTCTGAAAGCCATGTCCGCGGTTATGGATGACTTGGAGCACAGTGTCTCGATCATAAACAAGCATAACTAAAGTAGTTCTATAAATTTGACTTAATATGTGACTAGTAATCAGCTTCACTACAATGGAATGGATAATAAAAGTGCCAACAACTGGTGGAACTGGGGTGTATCGTGTCATGTTATACCTGCCTAGTGAGTATCGCAACTCCAATAGAATGAAATAAAAGTGCCAACAACTGCTGGGTTTGGGATGTCACATGCTAATTGTATCTAACTAGTAAGATCTGCAACAACAACTGAATGGTTAACTAAAACTGCCCACTACTTATTCTATCAGGAGGACTCATGCTATCTATATCTGACTAGTAAGTGCTTCAACTATAATGGGATGAATAAAACTGCCAACTGTGTGAGTTTCTCGGTTTGACTTCCTCGTTTGGTCTCGACGGGGAAATGCCAGGATGGGTATGTTTGGTGTTAGTATCAGGTTCGATCCGAATAGGTCTTTCTTATCCCTCTCTGATAGCCGCCAGTTTTACTGAGTCTCTATAGGTTGTTTAGTGCTGATGCATTGCCGCTTCAGTCCACCATACTTTTAGGCGAGGACCGCCGAATTCTAGACTCGCCGTGTACTGGCCTCAGTAGTGACGCTCCTCTTTTTCCTTTGCCCTTTGTCGGCACCCCTTTTGTTTTAGCAGGTTTGAGATCAACGTCGTTAGCATGGTTATCCTTCTGGCTTGGCCTAGGCAGGGTTATGGACGCCATTGGTTATTCTTCAGGGCTCTTAGCTCAATTTTCTTCTTATCTGTACTCGGATGCTATATCATTTTCAAGGTCATTTGGATCTTTGTACTGTATATCTGTATTCTTGATTCAGTGAGTCGTTGTTGTAAATATGACTGTTATGTGGGTTCCATCATGGACTATTGTGTAATGATATTACTTTGTTTTCCACCCGCACGAAAGTGCCTGGTGGGCATCCTTGAATCGTTTCTATGCGGGTTTGGCGGGACGCGCTAAAACTTACATAGGGCCGATTCGAGGATGTTACACCTAAATTGTAGGTTTCTTTGAAAGTTTTAGGAAAAAGCTTTTGGGGGTACCGATCGAGGGGTCAAATTATATATCATAAACCACTGAGAGTTTTTACAACACTTTTAAATTCTTCCTAAGATTTTGAATCTTGGCAATTTAACGAAATTAGGTCCAACTTGAACTACAAGTAAGCATCACGATAGATTGATCTTGAATTAATTGTATTTTTGCATGGATATGTGGGTGAATCTGCTTGTAGTAAAAAATGTCATCGGCGTGAGTTTCCAACTATCAGGAAAGAACATTCTCAATTTCCGAGTGATGACGATATTGTTCCTTTACATAAAGAAAGTACGAAGGATATGGATCTGAATGCCACAAGTGTCGTTGTATTGGAAACGGAAGTACCTAAAAAGGTTAAATAGCGGTGTGGGGACTAGTAGGGAAGCTCTCGACGGCGTTCGCAGGCGGGATTGGGTACAAGCTAGTGTAGAGAGACAACAAAACTACCCAGGTTTGGAGCCCTCGTGCTGAGGTAAAACTCCTACTCCTGCCGATCTGACTATGAGTAGAATACGGGGTACAATCGCTCCTCGAGCTGTATGATCTAGCTACCTTATTAAATGCTCAGAGTCCAACCCTTGCTATGAGGGACTTGCCCCTACTTATATAGGCAGAGGGGCAATAGTCTCACTAGCCAGTCCGGCTGGCGGGTCCCACAGGCGGGCCCCAGTTGGCTGGTCATCTACAGTATCCGGTATGGCGTGTCCTATCAAAGTACATGCCGTGTGGGTCACCATGGGTACAGTGAACACCGTGCGAGCCCGTCGTCAGCATCCGACCACTGTCCCCGTGTCACCAGCAAAGTCTTCGGTATGGCTTCATAGTTCCAGGTCTTGTCGCTATACTAGGGCATACCGTGCAATGTGCAGCACGTCGCCCTGTCCTCTTGATTGCGCTCGGCTACGTCCGTGTAGCTGGCCTCGAATCTTGCCGCCCTTCCTGGTTCCGGCTACTAGCTGGTAGCCGGTACGAAGTGCCCATTTCCAGCTATGATCTGCTAGCCGGACGCGAGCTGCTTGCCTTAGTTCTTGTCTAGTTGGGGTATCCGGGGCTCATCGCCCCGACACTAGCCCCCAAGCACGTCTAGATTTGTCCCTTAGGTGAAATGTGCACGCGCTCCCTCTTTTTTTTAGGTGAAATAGTAGGGAAAGTCCCCACTGCAATTTTTTTATTATAAGGGTATGAGTATGGTACAATGAGAAATTACAGATGGCTCTACTGATCTAAGGTAGATCAAAAAGAGAAAAAAGCCATCTCCAAAGAGGGCAAAGGTCTACTCTATCTCTGATCTAGGTGTTGACTCAACCAGGTTTTGAATTTTTCCTGGTATTTTTTTTTGGTTCTGAATTGTACCCATCTCATCTCTTGATAAAAAATTGCCTTCCATCTTTCGAATGTAGGTATTTTATCATTAAAAAAATTCTCATTTCTACAGATCCAGATACCCTAGGTAGTCAAGAAATGATTTCCATTGCAAAAGGCAAACGCAGCTTGTTTTTGAAGTCTGAAAAAGCCTCCAATCCTGATAAATTTGCTGTTCTGTCTATGCAAATATGATCCACCAGTTTTTTGCAAATTAGCATTCCCAGAATAAATGGTTAACTGATTCTTCCAAGTGGCAATTGAGAATTGCACAATTGTAGTCTGGCAGAATAAACTGTTTCCTTTTTATAAGATTTCTTGTATTCAGTCTGTCTAGAAGCAAAAGCCAAAAGAACAATTTGTGTTTATTCTAGCAAGAGGATGTCCAAAGCCAAGAGAAATGAGGTGGTGAAGGGGAGTAACCAATCATGGAGGAGTAGGCCATTTTCACTTCATATTTATCTGACCACCAAATGTAATTCCAATTATCATGGAGATTCTCATGTATGGTTGGAAGGATTTCCTGGCATCTTTCTTCCATGATTAAAAACTCAGAGTAAGCTTGTTGGGAAAGAGGGAGGTGAAAATTATCCTCCAAGAAATCAGCCTGTAAAAATTCCTATACACTAATATTTGAAGACTTTGCATAGGACAACAGATGTGGGAATTTATTCATAAAGCACTCATCATGCTAAAGATCAGACCAAAAATAAGCAATTTTCCCAGAAATTTGTGTTCGGGTACGCTTGACAGTTGCGCTACCTGTGACGTCAGTGCTGACGCCGGACACGTGCGCACGCGCCATCATTGAGCTGTCGTGCGCATGTTACGTCGCGTCGCACCTCGCCTCGGGAACCGCCGTCTGTAGTTTCGGTTTCTGGCTCGGGATCTTTTGTGCAGTCGGTGCCAGCACAAAGGATCAGGAGCGGTGGAAGGGGTGCGGCACGGTCTGGTGGATGCCACGTGGCACTATAGACAGTTGCTCTCCCCAAGCTTTAAAAGGTCGCCTGGGGGAGCCGTTCCCCACTTCCGCTCGCTTCCTCCTCATTTCCTTCCTTGCGCTCTCGCTGCCTCGCTGTTGCCTCTGCGCGCCCACCGCGAGACTTAGCTGCGCAGCCCGCTTAGCATCGTCGGCGACACAGGCCACCGGTTTTCAGAACCCACCATCACGGCGGAAGAAGTTGTTATGCCCTCGGAGCGCGGCGCGTGGTGCGGGTACTCTGTCAGGGAGGACCACATCACCAAATATCGTGCTACCCAGGTCTTGCCGCCGGACACGGAGGTGAAGGTGCGGCTCGCGCCGCCGGAGGAAGAATCGCCGCACCCGGAGGAGGAGGAGCGGGTGATTTTCCTCTCCCACCTCGCGCGCGGCTTCGCCTTGCTCGTGCACCCCTTCTTCCTCACGTTTCTGGCCTTCTTCGACCTCCGCCTCCACCACCTCGGCGCCAACCCATCGGCACCCTCACGCACTTCGTAGCCTTCTGCGAGTGCTACCTCGAGGGCCAGCCGGATCTCGGGCTCTTCGGTCGGCTCTTCCTTGTCCGAGCGCCTGTGCAGTTCACCCAGGGGCCGCTAATGGCTTGCGGTGGTGCCTCCATCTACTCCCACTCCCAGACCGGCTGCACCAAGTTAAAGCTCCAGGATATGGTCCGACTGTGGCAGCAGTCGTATTTCTACGTCAGCAACGTCACCGAGATCGACCGGATCAACCTGCCGGCTTTCTAGGACGTTGAGTCTAGCCAGCAGCACTAGGACTTGAAGATCCATGGCGACAAGGCGGAGACGGATTCAATGCTGCACAAGATGCACTCCCTCATCACTGCCGACTTAACCGGATGATGCCATTGTAGCAGCGCGCCCAAAAGACGTGATACTACTTCGGCCGACTGGACCCCACCCGGCTGTCTCGCCGTGATCCCCGCCTCCAAAACCTCAAGGAGTGGGTGTGGACAATTACAAGGGAGCAGCTGCTAGAGGGCTAGAAGTTCGGGCAGGCCCCGTACACTCGCGACAACCGCGCACCTCGGGTAAGTTTCCTCATCAGCCGGTTCTTTCTGTCTTTTTGTCCACCTTGTCATCTGGTTAACTCCATGTCTTCTTTTCTTTCGACAGAACTTCCCGTGCATCATCCGGGAGGAGGGCGAGACCCCCTCTAGAACTTCGCGCCCGACCTTCCCGAGCATCACGCACGACGGTCCGGCGAGGAGTCGGATGGCGACGCCGACGTCTTCCCTAGCTAGAATGATGAGCCGACGCACAACCCCCATGCACAGGTTGATGAGGAGGAGGAGGCCGCCCTGGCCCCCGAGTCGACCCGACGCTGGGCAATGGACGGCGACTCCGGCCTGTCCGGTTCGGGGGGAAGCGATTCTAGCCGGCCTCCGGTGGAGGAGCCGGCCGCAAAAAGGAGCCAAACCGGTGTGCTGCCCCCAAGCCGGTTGGGCCGCAAGAAGGCGCCACCGCCAGTGGTGCAAGGGTAAGGGTTTTCCTGCCCTCCTTTTGTCTTGCGCTTCCTTCCCCTCTTCTTCTTGCGTGGTTTTTCTTTCTCTTGTTTTCTTATTGGTTCTCCCTTATCCTTGCAGCTCGCTCGTCTCCTTTGGCGCTGCCAGCCTGGCGTGGGCCCCGGCTGGCACGGCGCCCCGCGGGCTGCCTACCGCACTGCATTTAGCTGCCATAGCTGCCCCTACTCTCACGTCCAGAGCTGTGCTGCCGCCTCGCGCGGATTCGGCTGCAGCAGTCGGGTCTGGGGATGCCCTGCCGACTACTGTGGTGCAACCGGACGCTGTCGCGCCCACCAGATGGAGGTGGCCCCTCCGCGGGATCGAGGAGGGCCACAGCCGGCAAGGAGCTGGTGGTGGTCTAGGACGACAACTCCGATGATGAGCTCGGGGAGGAGTGACGGGTGGTGGTCCGTGAGGCGAAGGTGTCACTGACCCTCAACATCGTTGATGACGATGCCTCTCCCGCCGCTTCGTTGGTGGATCTGGCCGCCACCCTCGAGCTGGCAGTGAAGGAGATCCGGCTACTCGAAGCCGCGGCTGGGAGCAACCGGTCGTTGGAGAAGAAGTTGGCCGCCGCTAACGACACCTTCTAGAGTAAGTCCTTTTACTCGGTTTCGTAGCCAGCTTCCCTTCTCCCCTTCCATACTCGGTTTATTTTTTTTGCTGATAGCTGGTTTCTTGTAGCCATCATGGTGTATGCCCAGCGGGAGATCGACTGCCTAACCAAGGCGAATGACCGGATGACCAAGTCCAGCTCCAACCTCTGGCTACAGAACAAGGAGTGGCACTCCAAGACGGATCAGCTGGAGGCCTCCATCAAGGAGCACGACTCTGCCCTCGCCGGCCGGGCCCAAGACTTCGATCGCCTTGACGCTCGGAGCAAGGATCAGGAGAAGGAGATCAACCGGCTAGGGGAGCGGGAGAAGGCCCTTCTGGAGGAGCTTATGTAGATCGGCCGCACCGCCAAGGGTAAGTATTTCCTCTGACTAGTTTTTCCTGTCCAGATCCGGTAGTCGGACCTGACTTTCCTTTTATGACATCGTTTTATCTGGGCGTAGACCGGCTAGCCTAAGAATGGCTCCAGGAGAACTGGCCAGGGGAGCATCCCACCTCCCACGAGTTGGTCACCCTCCTCGGCGAGGAGGCCACTAAGCTGCGAAAAGCGGCTCACGCGGTCTTTGACTTCACGTGGCCGGATGCAGCCGCACCGGAGATGATTTCCCAGCTAGTGACCAAGGTTGTGGAGGTGCCAGCTGCCATTAAACGGGTGAGGGACCTGGTGGCGCAAGCCGAGGCATAGATGGCCCTGGCGCTAATGTTGTCCTAGTACAAGGACGCGTGTGTCGATAAGATCGACGGGGGCTTCCACGCCAGCGCCGACCTTGCTGCCATCCGCCAGGCACATCCTGAACTCTGCGCCTCTGCCATCAAGATCACCAGCTACACCGACATCAATGAGGTCATCACCGACTCGGAGTTCGCTGGGACACCGTAGATGGAGGCTGAGGCGTCGTTGCAGCCGATAGTCGAAGATGTCATAGAGAGAACTTCTAGCGTGCCTCCTTGATACATCCATTTTGCATCACTCTTCTATATCATAATTTACTATTATTCATTGATATATTTCATATTAAGAGATGATACTTATGTTATTTCATCTATTTTTGCATGGTTGATGACTTTTTGAGTATGAACCACCGAAGTCAGGATTTTGATGGAAAAGGCATTGTCCAGGTGCAAAATTGGCGAAGATCAGAAAATCCCAGAAAATATACGGAAATTCCAGAAGACGAAGGAGGCCAGAAGGGGAAGTGGAGATGTGCCATAAGGGGCCCACACCACCCCCAGGCGTGGGCCATCCCTAGCCACAACACCAGGTGGTGTGGCCACCCTGGCCCACCTCTAGCATCGCTCTTCCACATATATATTCCTGTCGAAACCCTAAGAATCGGGGAGCGATCGAAGAAAGGTTCTGCCGCCTCTGTGGGGTGGAAACTACAGAGAGAGAAAGAGCTCTCCAGGAGGCAGAAATCTACACTAGAAATTCCTTCCCGGAGAGGGGAGATCATCGCCATCAACACCGTCATCAAGATGGACTTCATCAGGATTATCATCATCATCTCCACCAGCACCATCACCTCCACTCCGTACTGCTGTAACAATTGGGTTGAATCTTGCATAGTTCTTAGGGGAAACTTTCCCGTTGTTGATTACTTGTTGTAGTTGATGCTATTGAGTGGAACCATTGAATTATTGTTCATGTTCAGATTGTTACTTATCATTATTTCATCTCTGATCTTGATCCATATGATGTCTCGTGAGTAGTCCGTTTAGTTCTTGAGGACATGGGAGAAGTCATGTTGTTAGTAGTGGAATTGTGTTGAGAAAGATTCAATGGTTTGATATTTAACTTGTGGTGTTATTCTTCTATTGGTGTCATGTGAAATTCAACTAGATGATACTTCACCTTTATGGGCCTAGGTGAATCAATTGTGTATTTGGCTACTAATCGTGGGGTTGCCGGAGTGACAGAAACCTGAACCCCCGTTAGGAAACCTTTGCACAATGGAGTGTAGGATCTCAAAGTTTAAGGGCGTGGTTAGGTTTTTATCTTAATTACTTTCTTGTAGTTCCAGATGCTTGCAAGGGGTATAATCACAAGTATGTATTAGTCCTTGGAAGGTCAGTACATTAGCATAGGTTCACCCACACAAAAGTTGTCCAACCAAAGAAGATTAATAAACTATATGAAGCGAAAGCACTTGACGATATTCCCATGTGTCCTTGAGAATGTTCAGTCATCTTAAGTAATACAACCGGCTTGTCCTTTTCTAAAGAAAGGATTGGGCCACTTGCTGCAATTATTATTATTGTCTTTTATTTACTCGTACTTTACTTATCTGCATTATCAAAAACCCCTAAAAAACCGTTTGCTAAGTATTTATAGAGAATTCTTGATCCAAACCACTTATCAACAACTTATGCACCTTGTTGGGTTCGACACTCTTACTTATCAAAAATACTGCAATACTTGTAGGTCATCAAGACTATTTTCTTGCACTGTTGACAGGGAGGGAAGCGCTATTGAAGAGTGGAACTGGTAAAGGAAACTTCTACTGTGAGTATTGTTTATTTATGTTAGTTACTTTATGTCAATATGGATAGTTCACTTAGTTTCTTATTTCGTAATGCTACTACCACTACTAAGGTAGTAGATGAACCACCACCAGTTGAAAATGATACTTTTAAAATACCTCCAAAAATTGTTGATCGTGTTATGGATAACTACTATTTTGGAGATGGAACTCTCCATTTCGGTGATCATTTGCATTTTATACACGAATTATGAGGATTTTTTAAGTGTGCAGGTATTACAACAGATCAAGTCAAGAAGAAGTTATTCTCATTATCATTGAAAGGCAGATCTGAGGAATAGTATAAGTTGCTGAAGAATGGCCAATCTCTTGAATGGGAGGAAATTGGACCTCTCGTTTATTCCAAAATTTATCCTCCTAGTGAGATTCATAAAGATCGGAATCAAATATATAACTTTTAGCCTCAAGATGGAGAGAGTATTTCCCACGCCTGGGGGAGATTGAAGTTACTAATGCTCAAATATCCTATGCATGAACTCCCTAATAATATTATTATCAATAACTTTTATGCAAGGATTTCTCTTCATGATAAGGAATTCTTGGATGCTTCTTGTGCTGGATCATTTACACGTATGGAAGAAGAAGCTAAATGGGATCTTCTAGACTGTATTCAAGACAGTGCTGAAGCACGGGAGAATGATAAAGGAAGAAAGTCAGGTATAAATTATGATTATGAATGCGTTAAATCTTTTATGGGAAATGATGACTTTCATAATATTAGTGTTTCTTATGGTCTTGATTCTCAAGTTCTTGCAAATTGTTTAAAGGCTTTTGCCTCTTACATTGAAATTCCCAAAAAGGAATGGAACAAGTATCATGCACCATATAAGGATATTGTTGATTGTGTTCCTGCTAGAAATACTGAAGTTTGCACCATTGATCATATTTTACCTGAACCTTACATCGAGAAAATACCTTTCCTTATTAAGGTAAAGGAGCATTCTATGATAACTAGTGTGGTTAACAAAAGTACCAAGAAAGCTGTAAAACCCGATGAACAAATAAGCGTTGAACCTACAGTAGCAATTGTGAAAGACCTGGTTACTGTAAGTGTAGAAGATGCACACATTATCTTTTGTGAGGATGCTTCTAATATTGCTTCACATCCTAGTAGAACTAGGAAAGCTAGTGTACCTGTGCTTTCTGTTAGAATTGGTGATCATTGCTATTATGGTTTATGTGATATTGGTGCAAGTTCAAGTGCTATTCCTTATGAGCTTTACAAAGAAATTATGCATGAAATTGGTCCCTGTGAACTAGAAGAAATTGATGTAGTTATTCACCATGACAATATAGAGACCATCTCTCCTATTGGAATTGTAAGAGATGTGGAGGTTCTTTGTGGTAAGATTAAATATCCTGCTGATTTTCTAGTACTTGGTTCAACTGCTAGAAAAACTTGTCCTATCATTTTTGGTAGAACTTTCTTGAACACTTGTGGAGCCATTATAGACTCTATGAGGGATATAATTTTAACTAAATTTGATGGAGAATCTTATGAGTTTAATTTTTCAAAATTTACTAAAGTTCCTTATGAAAATGAATTATTCGATGAGGATTTTAGAGTTGAACAACTTGCTTCTATTTCTCTTGAACCTAACAATGCCTTGCAACAATTTATGGAAGACCACGAAAGTGAGATCTTCATGGAAGAAACAAATGAGATTGATGAGATTCTCCGTCATCAACCCAAGATGCTTAAGCATAACTTACCCGTGGAAGATTTGGGCACCACATTACCGCCTAAAAAGGATCCGGTTTTTGATCTGAAACCTTTACCTGATGATCTTAAATATGCTTACATTGATGATAAGAAAATATATCATGTTATTATTAGTTCTAAACTTTAAGGAATGGAAGAGGAAAGATTATTAGAAGTATTGAAGAAACACCGAGGAGTTATGGGTTATACTCTTGATGATTTAAAGGGGATTACTCCTACTATATGTTAGCATGATATTAATATAGAACCCGATGCAAAACCAGTGGTAGAACATCAACATCATTTAAATCCTAAGATGAAGGAAGTGGTAAGAAATGAGGTATTAAAACTCCTTGATGCTGGTATTATTTATCCTATTGCTGATAGTCAATGGGTTAGTCATGTTCACTATGTCCCTAAGAAAGGAGGAATTACTATTGTGCCTAATGAGAATAATGAGCTTATTCCCCAAAGAGTAGTAGTTGGTTATAGGATGTGCATTGATTTTTAGAAAGGTTAACAAAGTTACTAAGAAAGATCATTACCCACTGGTTTTTATTGATCAAATGTTACAAAGGTTGTCTAAGAAGACTCATTTTTGCTTTCTTGATGGATAATCTGGGTTCTCTCAAATTGCTATTAAACAACAAGATTAAAAAAAATATACTTTTACGTGTCCTTATGGAACTTATGCTTATAGGCGTATGCCTTTCGGTTTGTGTAATGCTCCTGCTACTTTTAAAAGATGCATGTCTCCTATCTTTCATGGTTTTTGTGAGGACATTGTGGAAGTATTCATGGATGATTTTTTCGTCTATGGAACTTCTTTTGATAATTGTCTGCACAACCTTCATAAAGTTTTGTAGAGATGCGGAGAAACTAATCTTGTTCTTAATTGGGAGAAATGCCACTTCATGGTTAATGAAGGAATTGTCCTTGGACATAAAATTTTCAAAAGAAGCATTGAAGTTGATAGAGCCAAAGTCGAAGCAATTGAGAAAATACCCTGTCCTAGGGATGTCAAAGGTATTCGCAGTATCCTTGGTCATAGTGGTTTCTATATAAGGTTTATTAAAGATTTCTCTAAGATATCAAAACCCCTTACTAATATTCTCCAAAAAGATGTACCTTTTGTTTTTGATGATGATTGTAAGGAAGCTTTTGAAACTCTAAAGAAATCTTGAACTACTGCTCCTATTGTCCAACCACCTGATTGGAATTTACCCTTTGAAATTATGTGTGATGCTCGTGATTTTGCTGTAGGTGCTATTCTTGGACAACAAATAGATAAAAATTTGAATGTTATCCATTATGCTAGTAAGACTCTTGATGCTGCTCAAAAGAATTATGCTACTACTAAAAAGTAATTCTTAGCTGTTGTCTTTGCTTGTGATAAGTTTACACCTTATATTGTGGATTCAAAAGTTACCATTAATACTGATCATGCTACTATTAAGTACCTTATGACAAAGAAAGATGCTAAACCTAGGCTTATTAGATGGGTGCTACTTTTACAAGAGTTTGATCTACATATTGTTGATAGGAAAGGTGCTGAAAATACTGTTGCTGATAATTTATCTCGATTGGAAAACATTTCTTTTGATCCATTGCCTGTTAATGATAGTTTTCCAAATGAACAGTTGGCTGCAATAGAGGTAAGCTCGCGAGAAAGTCCTTGGTATGCTGATTATGCTAACTCTATTGTTTCCAAGTGTTTGCCTCCAACTTTTACAGCCCAGCAAAGAAGGAAATTCTTTTATGATTTGAGGTATTATTTTTGGGATGACCCACATTTATATAAACTAGGAGTGGATGGTATTATGCGAAGATGTGTTCCAGATATGAGCAAAAAGAGATATTGTGGAAATATAATGGTAGTGCCTATGGAGGGCATCATGCTGGAGATAGAACCGCAGAAAAGGTTCTATAATCAGGTTTCTATTGGCCTACCCTTTTTAAATATGCAAGAAAGTTTATTTTATTATGTGATGAATGTCAACAAGTTGGAAATATTACTAGACGCAATGAAATGCCTATGAGTTACTCTCTTGTTATTGAACCATTTGGCTGTTGGGGATTTGACTTTATGTGTCCTTTTCCTCCTTCAAAAGGTTATACTCATATTCTATTTGTTACTGTTTATTCTGTTACTAAGTGGGTAGAAGCCATACCTACAAAAAGTGTTGACGGTGAGACCTCTTTAAAATGCTTAAGGGTGTTATTTTTCCTTGGTTTGGAGTGCCTAGATATCATATGACTGATGGAGGTTCACATTTCATTCATGGTGGTTTTAGGAAGACCATTGCTAAATATGACATTAATCATAGAATTGCTTCAGCTTATCATCCGCAAACAAGTGGGCAAGTAGAATTATCAAATAGAGAAATTAAATCTATCTTGCAAAAGACTATTAATAGATCTAGAAAAAGCTGGGCTAAAAAGTTGAATGATGCTTTATGGGCTTATAGAACTTCTTATAAAAATCCTATGGGAATGTCTCCTTACAAAATGGTTTATGGAAAGTCTTGTCACCTGCCTTTAGAATTAGAACACAAATCTTATTGGGCAGTGAAAGAACTTGATAGAGATTTTAAACTTGCTGGTAAGACAATATTGCTTGACTTGAGTTCTTTAGATGAGTGGAGAAGTGAGGCTTATGAAAATGCTAGACTCTTTAAAGAAAAAGTTAAAAGTGCATGATAGGAGAATTCTTAAGAGAGAGTTCCATGTTGGTGAGAAATTTTTATTTTATAGGTCTTGTCTTAGATTTTTTGCAGGAAAACTATTTTCAAAATGGAAAGGACCTTTTGTTATAGAAGGCGTATCGTTCAGGTGCAATAAAAATTTCTTCCTTAAAAGACAACACTACACAAGTGGTGAATGGTCAAAGACTCAAGCACTATATTGCTGGAGATTCCAACAATAAAGATATTGATGTTATTCAAGTGGTGATTCCGGAAAAAATTATTAAAGACCAAATTCAGAAACCTGTAGAGTCTGTTTTCGAATAGGTAACAGTTCTGGTAAAAAAAGGTCCACGAAAAACCTTTTAATTTATATTTTTGCAGTTTTTATCTAACAGGGAAGATTATGAGTCAAAAAAGGGACGGAAACAGGGGGGCTCACACCACCTCGTGGCGTGGGCCCACCTGGCCACACCACCAGGGGGTGTGGCCACCCTGGAGCCCGTCTCCGACCCGTTTTCTCCTAGTTCCTTCCTTTTGTTATTAAACTTTGTAATATATAATCCCCCGGATCCACCGAGGTCCATATATCGTGTTCTCTTCGTATTTTTGTTTTCGATCTATTTCTGTGAGGGGCTAATCTCAAGTTTAGAAGCACGATGGTCTCCACCAATGATAAGGGTAAGAAGCCTGTGGAAGATGATCTCCAAGACACCAAGTAGGAGGAGGATATCAAGGGTGAAGTCGAAGAGGAAGTGAAGGAACACCAGCATCCGTGCACCAGCACCACCATTGCAAGCATTGGAGTGATGGCACGCCCTTTCAAGCTCAAAAGGACTGTACGGATGTCCACTAGAGCTCCACGATCGTTTCCTCCATGTGACAAGAATCCTTTCCATACCCTTATACATGAGCATCAGTTCCAAAAGATACCTAAGGAAAAATTACCCTCCAATTGGGATATGCCTCATTCTAACCATGTAGGAAAAGAATACTTTAAGGAGGAAGAGTGGGCAAAGAATCACAAGGGCTGGGATTCACAGCCCAACATGATCATGAACTGCATTGAGCACAATTCGGAGTTGATTCGTACTCTCACCTTCAAGATTGAGGATATGAAGAAATTGATTGAAAAGCTTATCGAGAGAACACCACCACCGCCGAAGGAGTAATTCGTCATCAGGTTTGGCCATCCCCTTGGTTTGTTCCAAGCTTGGGGGAGTGCCACGGTATCACATCATTATCTTTCATCTTTTTACCTTTTTAGTGGAGTCATATCATGAATAGAGAAGTTATCATATAGGATGGTTTGCATTGTGGAAGTATCTCTCCTCTAGCTAGTTATCTATGTATCCCTTGGTGTGAGTTGCCGTTATGGAATATTAATGATAAGTTCTATCATTTACTTTTTGCACATCTTATTTTAGTTTGCAATTTCTGTTATATGATTGATATTGTTGTTAGTATTGGTATCACTTTGGGATCATTAAGTATATTTAGTTGGTTTTGGCAAACCTGGCTCTGGGCAGTAGCAACACTGTTTTTGATTTGAATGGAAGAGAGAAAAGAACTTTTAGAAATATAATTTCATCATATTTCTTTCTTGTTTGGCTCATAAGATTAGTATTCTCTAGTTAAGATCGTTTGTGTTTCCAAGGAAGATTGCATGATTGTTTCTATCACTTGTATGTTTGTTTGTTTCCTTCAATTCCTATGCTTGCTACAAAGCCTTGCTAGCCAAAAACTTGTACTGACAGGGAATACTTCTCATGCATCCAGTCCTAAAACTAAAACTTATTCCATTTGTGTCCACCATACCTACTTATTATCATTATTCCTATTCCAAGTGCATTCATAATTTTATCTATCTTCCAAATTAAACTTGTTATGTGAAAACTAGTGATTAAAGCTCTCACAGACTTGATGGCACACTTTATTTTCTTGCACTTAATAAACTTGAACCATTGTGTCCATCTATGTTGCGTATATGCTTGTGCTTTATAAGTTGTGAATTAGTAGAACCATGTACCATGGGGAATGCTTTCAACATTGCACTTTTTATTCAGTTGATATCATGATTCTTTTGTTTATGGATCCCGGTGGTGTGAAGTAAAAGGGGATCTTGTAAGCTCATGGAGTTTGTATATGTATTAGAGAAACGCTTGGGTGGCTAGCCTAAGCCATGCCTAATCATGGTGAAAAATTGCAGCATAACCATAGTGAGCATTTTGTGAAGCATCCTCAATAAAAATCTATGCAAATAGCAAATAAAAAGATCGCTGATATGCTCATTTTCTATTGCCTTGTCATTTTGATTTGGGATTGATCCTGTATCACGGGGCAAGTGGTACCCCGTTGGCGGTTCTCCATGATACACATGTACTTACAATGACAAGAACTTACTCATGACTAAAGTTGAGCAGCATGAGGTTTGGTACTCGTAAGAAAGGGGCATGAGATTTTCAACTTATAACTTGTCAAGCATATCCTCATATTTGTGTCACTTTAACCTTAATCACCTCAAGATCCTTATGATAGGGGCAATGAGAGCTGAAAGCTAGTAAGTACCATAATTTTTGGAAGCTCTTTATGAAACTTGAAATCCCTTCTTACCTCTGCGAAGGGCCTTTCTTTTACTTTTTAATTGAGTCGGTAACCTATTTCTTTCCATCTCAAGCAAGTATTTGAGTTGTTGTGTTTCAATCATCCATATGATGATTTATTCAATAATGTTTCTTATGTTCCTTGTTTTGCACACCGCTCTTATCTTAGTGAATATTACTTTGAAAGCTATCATTAAAAACCACATTATGTTTGACTCCTACAATTTGTTAACCGATTTCTGACTAAGAACAAAGTTTCCCATTACCAATTATGATTTACTTTGTGTATCTTTATTGTGTTTCCTTTACTTATTGCAAGTTAAGTTAAATAATAGTGAGTTGTTTTATATTATGATTTGTGTATTGATGAATGTGATGCTTCTTGTCCGTATACTCTTTATCGACACTTCAATCCATAAACCTGTGGTCTAGTTTATTGAGCTCAGTTTTCTTTTGTGGACAAGCAAGGTCTAAGCTTGGGGGGAGTTGATACGTCCATTTTTCATCACAATTGTATATCATAACTTACTGTTATTCATTGATATATTTCATATTAAGAGATGATAATTATGTTATTTCATCTAGTTTTGCATGGTTGATGACTTTTGGAGGATGTACTACTGAAGTCAGGATTCTGATGGAAAAGGCACTGTCTAGGTGCAAAATTGGTGAAGATCAGAAAATCGCAGAAAATATACGGAAATTCCTATTTTTTCAGAAGACGAAGGAGGCCAGAAGGTGAAGTGTAGATGGGCCATAGGGGGCCCAAACCGCCCCCTGGCGCGGGCCACCCTGGCCGCGCCACCAGGTGGTGTGGCTACCCTGGCCCACCTCCAGCATTGCCCTTCCGCATATATATTCCCCTTGAAACCCTAAGCCTCAGGGAGAGACCACAGAAAGGTTCCACCGCCTCTACCGGGCGGAAACTACAAAGAGAGAAAGAGCTCTCTAGCAGGCAGAAATCTGTCTGGGAAATTCCTTCTCGGAGAGGGGAGATCATCGCCATCAACACCGTTATCAAGCTGGACTTCATCGGGATCATCATCATCATCTCCACCAGCACCATCACCACCACTCCTTACCACTGTAACAATTGGTTTGAATCTTGCATAGTTCTTAGGGAAACTTTCCTGGTGTTGATTACTTGTCATAGTTGATGCAATTGAGTTGAACCATTGAATTATTGTTCGTGTTCAGCTTGTTACTTATCATTATTTCATCTCTGATCTTGATCCATATGATGTCGCGTGAGTAGTTCGTTTAGTTCTTGAGGACATGGGATAAGTCATGTTGTTAGTAGTGGAATTGTGTTGAGAAAGATTCAATGGTTTGATATTTAAATTGTGGTGTTATTCTTCTACTGGTGTCATGTGAAAGTCGACTAGATGATACTTCACCTTTATGGGCCTAGGTGAATCAATTGTGTATTTGGCTACTAATCGTGGGGTTGCCGGAGTGACAGAAACCTGAACCCCCGTTAGGAAACCTTTGCACAATGGAGTGTAGGATCTCAAAGTTTAAGGTCGTGGTTAGGTTTTTATCTTAATTACTTTCTTGTAGTTGCGGATGCTTGCAAGGGGTATAATCGCAAATATGTATTAGTCCTTGGAAGGCCAGTACATTAGCATAGGTTCACCCACACAACACTTGTCCAAGCAAAGAAGATTAATCAACTATATGAAGGGAAAGCACTTGACGATATTCCCATGTGTCCTTGAGAACATTTGGTCGTCTTAAGTAATACAACCGGCTTGTCCTTTGCTAAAGAAAGGATTGGGCCACTTGCTTCAATTATTATTATTGTCTTTTATTTACTCATACTTTATTTATCTGCATTATCAAAAAGCCCTAAAAATCTATTTGTTAAGTATTTAAAGAGAATTCCTGATTCAAACCACTTGTCAACACCCTCTGATCCTTGTTGGGTTCGAAACTCTTACTTATTAAAAATACTGCGATACACCCCCTATACTTGTGGGTCATCACTCCTCCGCCTCCCGAAGCCGCAGCCGGCCAGGATCTGGCGCACGGCAAAGTCCCCATCGTCTAGATTTCGTCCCCAGGATGCCGGGTGGATTTGTAATAACTTTTCCTTCTGCTCAACTCGTTGCTTGTGCCGACTGTTTCTGATGTCGGTCGAACCTGTCGGAGATTCGACTCCCATTTATTTAATCATGTTGTTTGCCCGTTCCTATTTTTCCTTGTGATCTTGTTTGTTGTAATGTTTTTCTCTTTTTCCAGTGGAGAACATCCGACTCTCTTTGTCCGGCTAAACTCCCTTGGCCGGATCCTTCGGAATTCTTGGAGAAGCCAAGGACTTCGGATCTTCTTTTCTTTTCTTCAACCTGTTAGTTTCTTCCGGCTAGACGCCTCTAGCTGGCTATCCTGAGCTTGCTCGGATTAACCGGCCAACCACAACCAACAGTGGGGGCGCGAGCGCGCCCCCACTGGGTGTAGCCCCCGATATTCGGAGATCCGGCTAAACTCATTTAACTGGCTGGAACTACATGATTCCACTGGGGGCACATGAGCGCACCTAGTGGGTGTAGCCCCCGAGATTCGGAGCGCTTGATAAAGGCAAGGACTTCGAATATTCTCTCCTTTTGATGACCTATTCGTTGTAGTCATACAAAACAAACACACGTATAGGTTCATTGTTAATATGTTAGTTGGTTAAGGTGCTACTTGCTAGCCGGAAAATGGCTTTGATTTTTTTGAAAACTAGTTTCTGCTTGTCTAGACACTTAGTCGCTTTCCCATGTTCTCTACTATTTAAGCTACGTCCTTGCCGGGCAGCCGGATTGTGGTCTGCAACTAGAATCGAAGGGAGCTAACAATACATTGCACATGGTACTGGAGGCTCAGTAGCGAGAAAGTCGCAAACTAGGCACAAGGCCGGACCGCTCTATCTGTCGCATCCTTTCGCCATTTTTCGTGTGGGATGCCTCGGGCTTTTTCTCTTGCTAGCCGGACAGCCGGGTTGCGGTCTGTAGCTTGGATGAAGAGTGGGCCTCTAACAGCATTGCACACTACTCAGCCAGTTTATAGAATTAGCAGGCCGAGCCAACCGGCGAGCACCCGGGTGGGGGTTGCCGGAGCCGGAAAAACTGAACCAGAAAAAAGTTCATAGGCGAACTTCTAGCAAGGAGCCCCCAAGTATCTCTTAGGGTTTTGCATTTTTCATTCATAGGGTTCACGGGATACATACACTGCCAGTGACTAGGTATAAAACGGACAGAGTAGGGCCACGTTCCAGGGGTGCTCCGTCTCCTCGTCCAACTTGTCCATATTGTTCTTGCATGGCTATGGCGCGTCGATAAAGTAGTAGGAATTGTTGTGCAGCGCTCGGCTGATGATGAAGGGGCCCTCCCAAGGTGGCGACATCTTGTGCATGCCCTTCGTGTCCTGCACCAGCCGGAGAACCAGATCGCCCTCGCGGAATGCGACAGGTCGGAACCAGCTCGAATGGTAGTTGCACAGGCGTTGCTCATACAGTGCTGATCTGGATAGCACCAGCTCGCGGGCTTCCTCGAGGAGGTCCACGCCGTCCTCCCTCTCCTCCTGATTGGCCGTTTCATCATAGAGGAGCTTGCGCGGCGAGTTGAACTCGATGTCCGCGGAGAGGATAGTTTCCGAGCCGTAGCCGAGAAGAACGGGGTGAAGCCGGTTGATAGATTCGGCGTAGTGCGGAGGCTCCATAGCACAGCCGGAAGTTCCTCGATCCAGCATTCGGGTGACCACTCCAAAAGATCGATGAGGCGCGGCTTGATGCCGGCTTGCACCAGGCCTTTTGCCCTTTCAACTTGCCCATTGGATTGTAGGTGGGCGATGGATGCCAGGTCCAGCCGGATACCCTTGTTGCTGCAGAACTCCTAGTCTCCCTGGTCTCCCCCAGTTCCAACCATGCCATAAAGGAGCTCCCTCTTAGCCACTTGCAGCAGTGCTGAGCTACCCGAGAGCCATGCTCACCGATCGACCATGGTTCTCTCGCAGCAGACCGCCCCACTCTCTCCCGCCATGCCTAGGAGGATCGCCACACCCTACCGCCCCTCTTTGTCCCTTCCTAGAGCGCTGCCAGACCGTGGACCACCCCCAGCACGCCGCGCCCACCGCGTCTGCGCCATGCGGAGCACGCGCCAGAGCGCCATGCCCAACAAGACTGCACACGCCGCTCCTCGACCGCAGCCCGCACGCACTGCGTCTCCATGACCCCAGGAACCACCCGGACACCCCCGTTCGCCACCGCTTGACCCGCAGCCGCCGTGCGCCGCGTCGAACACCGCCTCTGCCGCGTAGAGCATCGCCCGCTCCTGACCGATATAGACCGCGCCTTGCCACGCCATCATGCCCGTGAGAACCTCCCTGAAGCACTGCATCGACCGCCGCTCACAGCCATGCCGATAGCTGCCCGTAGCCATGTTGTTAGCATCGCCTGACCATGCCGCTCTTCTCACTTCCTCGAGCTATAAAAGGAGGCCCTCTCTGCCCCATTTCTGCACAACACCTCACTCCACTCTCACCACTGATCCTTCCACCCCATCGCCGGAGCAAGGCAAGCCGCAGTTAGCCGGAATTTTGCCGCTGCAGAGGAGAAGAGGCGTCGCCGATTGGAGCTGCCCCAGGAGCCGCCGCGACCACGCCTAGAACCGATGTCGTCTACCAGTTCGATCGCCCCCATCTCCACATCTAGCTGCAGCCCAGGTGAGCCCCTGTAGACCCCCACCATGCCGCTAGGGTTCATCCTCGCCAGAGAACTGTTTGCCAGAGACGACGAACCACATCCGTTAGATCGTCGTCTAATCATAGCGTTGAGATTGCCCCATACCGCTTCGCGTTAGATGTGCCGCTGACATGTGGGACCAACTTGTCAGTAGCCTGCTGCACCACGGAGCGCCACTGGGATGGCCCATTTCTTTTGCCGCGCTGGCCCAAAAATTCAAATAATTCAGACATAACTTATTTTTCCAATCTAGTTAAAAACCTATTCTGTCCACTTATTCAAAAATCAATTCAGAGAGTTTCACTGAACCAAATATCATGATTCAAATTTTTTTACAAAGGAAATTAAAATATCTATCGAAGCCCGTTGGATTTAAATCATTTGGAGTTAGAGATCACATATAGTAAAAATAATAAGACAGAGACTTTTGCAACTTCAAACATTTTTCAAAAATGAACCATAATATCTTTTGAGTTGATTCCAACTCTCAAAAATCACATTTGATAATATCTATCTGAATATGTAAAAATATCTAGGATTGCATGCAGTGACATTGGACTAGCACCAAAAGAATGCTTTTAGGGCATTTCTAGTGACTTTAAATTTATTAAATAGTAATCTCAAACTTTATAAAATATGACCAACACTTTAAATCACATTCCCATGTATTCGAATATGTGGTTATGACATGTGTCAACATGATCCCATATTCTATTTGGAGATATTAAATCTTAATTAATTTCAATGAGTAGAAATTACTTTTCTAAAATATAATGAATCAAACTAGTTCTTTATTGCATGTGATGATTGTGATGATGCTAGTTCATCAAGTGTGAGCCTTAGTGTGCTAAAGAGAAGTAATTAAGTATTGTTTGGTGATTGTGTACCCCGTATTCCTTTATAGAAGATAGTACCAACCAAGTCTACGAGGAGGAGGAGTTCTACCCCAAAGAAGACGTAGAAAACTTCAATCACTGCACCAACCAAGGCAAGCCATCATTAATAATGCAAGCTAGAACTAAGCAAGTTAACACTTGCCACCTTGTTAACTTAAGCAAATGCATTAGGCATGCTTTGGTTATATACTTTTATTTATACCAATCCCAAGTTTTACTTGCAAGCGTTACTTTATTTTACTTTACCAAAGTTCTTTACTTTTAGTATAGATGGCATAAAGAGTATATAACTTGGCTTGTCTAGTTATACTTAGATGTCATTCTGTCGCATGAGATTAAAGATTAGCACCCCTCTTTAGTGAACACTCTTAACCTTAGTGGCTAGTCCTAAGGATAAAACTTGATCACTGTAAATGGGAATACTTGGTGAAAATGATTATGAAAACCTTGGAATGATGAGTCATTCTATTGGGATGTTTTGACATGTGTTGAGAAACACAAAGGATTTGATGATGAAAATGTAGAGGCATGAGCCTTAGCCCTTTTACAAAAACTGATGGTTGTGTTCATATGCGATACCATTCTAATCTTTACCGTAAAACCACAAGACCTGAATTGGGTAGGGCTTAGCCGGAAGTTTATATGCATTAGTATGGTTTCCCTCGTGGGAGAGGTTTGAACTAAGGCTACCTATTGATGTGTGTCCACCTATGGAGTGCCCATGATAGCAGAGGCCATGGCTGGGAGGCCAAGCTCATAGGGGAGGTGCCTATACTAGAGTGTGTAATTGAAAGGATATGATTGATTATCCGCATACTAAGTATGATGATTCAGGGTTATCCCTGACGGATGTATCGAATTTTGTGATGAAAGTGTACCACCTCTGCAGAGTGTCAATCTATTCGAATAGCCGAGTCCGCGGTCATGGATAGTTGGAGTGGCCATACTGTTCCGTCGTCAGATGTTTTCAAAATGACTTGTGAAATGAATTATGACTTTCACTTGACCACAACAGGATTGTGACTATGAAAACTAAGTTCCCACTTAGGTGATTTAGAACATTAAATTAGCTTTCTTTACTTCTGAACTCAGCTTAAGATAAATCTAGCTTTTGCAAATAAACCTAGAGCTTAGTATTCCGACTAGAACTACCTTACTTGTTAGTGATGGTTTGCGAGTACTTAAAGAGTACTCATGGCTTTGTCCCTGGTTATTCCCGTGGCCAGACTATGATGAGGACTATCAGGAAGATGGACAACAGGACGGCTATGACAACTAGGATTATCTCCTATCGACAACATTTCCTGTGACACTGAAGATTAAGCCCACTACTACGCTTTATTATCCCACTGCTTGTTTGTATTAAGACTAGATCATGAGACCCTTTATTCGTGTAAAACCTTATTATGTGCTGTAATTGATGATGTACTATGATAGCAAATCTGTTATGTCTCGGAAACATGGTAATCCTGGTATTGCAAGGTATGGAATAACAGGCATTTGGGATTAAAAATCCGGGTGTTTACAGGCGCAGGTCACACTCGCGGTTGTCGAGCTTCTCCAGGGAGGGATGGTAGAGCAGGTTGAGGTTGATGCCTCCGTCGATGAGGACGCGCGAGAAGAGGCATGTATGCTCTTTGGAGACGATGAGGGGGTCAAGCACCATTGCGTAGCCCTCAGGATTCGGGATGTGATCTGGCTGATCCTCCTGGCTCCAGGTAATGGGGGTCTCCGACATTCAGGTATTGGGGGACTGGGGACACAATGGCGTTGACCTCCTTGGAGCACTGCCTGTGGCTGTGCTTGTTATCCTACTCGGTCTCGAAGATGTGGTAAGCGGTGTGCGGATGAGGGTAGCCGTTGTTGTTGTTGCCGCCATTGCCGTTGTTGCCTGCTCCCCTAGCCGGTGTTGGTGGTCCGATCGGAGGGTGCGGTGGTAGACGAGGCTGGCCTCCTTGGTCCTTCATCTGGTGGGTCAAGCTACAGTTCTGAGTGGTGTGAGTAGCCGGTTTGAAGGGTCCTCTATGCCACTTGCACGGGCCATCGAACATTTGTTCGAAGGTGAACCGCGGCTTCTATCTTCTTGCGGCGTCAGCTGGCACATCAGGCGCGCCCTCCACAGCATTGACCTGCCTCACGTGGTAGCGGGGCTTGTGCTGACCGGCTTGGCGGTCCCCATGGAACTGGTTGTCTTTGTCGTGCCGCCTAGAGGATCCAGCTTCTCCGCCCGGGTTACTTGGCCGATCACGATCCGGCTCCATGGGAGTCGGTCGCCCGTCAGCATTCACCCGGAGGGGTTTATTCATCGTGGCGTCAACCGTGGCATACTGGTACACGACCTTCATGAGATCCGCCATGGTTTTCGGCTCGTCACATAGTAGCCGGTGGCGAAGCATGGTTCCTTCTTGGCACCCCTCGACAAAGAACCTGATCGCCTGGCTCTCTAGGATGCCCTCGCAAATGTTGCGTAGCTCGGTCCACCTGGCGAAGTACTCACAGTCCGACTGAAGGTCGCCCTGGACACACAGGGCCACATTGCGAGGGTGACCTGGACACTTGTACGTGTCGTTGAAGTTGCGGATGAAGACCCTCTTGAAGTCTGGCCAGGTGTTGATGTTGTTGGGCGCGAGGCTGTTGAGCCATCTCCTTGCCGAGCCGGTTAGCATGAGGGGGACGTAGCGCACCGCTATGCACTTGTTCCAATAGGCGATCCCGACTGTCGTGGCATAGTCAGTCAGCCAGTCTTCCAGCTTCATGCTGCTATCGTACTTCGGGGTGTCCCATGGTAAGGTAAACTTATCCGTGAATAGTTGGATGCGGGGTTTGAAACAAACCAGCCCGGTGGAATCTTCCTCTTTCGTGATGCGCTCTTGCGATAGTAGCTCAATGTGGTCACGGGCATCCGGACGGTCTGGGTTGGGCGCTCCTACCCGGCCCGAGAGACTGGAGCCGGTAGGTCGTGGCTCTTCGGTTGGTGCAGGGGGCGATGGTGGGTTGTTGTTCACCGTCTGCTCCTAACACGGCTAGCTCTTGCGGCCCGAGTCACGGTTCCTGTTGCGGGATCTTGCGGGAGGAGAGGACGCTTGTTGGGTCTCACGGGGTGCACCCTTGTTGTTGTCGGGCGGCTTGCTTCCCTTAGAGCAGCTGGGGTCCTCATGCATCTGCCGGATGGCGTCGGCTTGCTCATCCGCGTGATCCGGAGGAGCTCCTGTACCCAGGTGTGTTGCCGGTCTCCATGTTGGGCAGCTCGTCCGTCGTGGCTCGTGCCGTGTGCAGGTTCTTGATGGGCGTGCTGTAGGTAGGCCGGACAATGAGAGGTGGTGGATCCGGCTCGCTGTCCCTCTCCATCCTTCCGCCTAGCTCGCCGCCCCGGCGTCGCACTTGTCCGCGCCAGCTCGGCTCTTTGATAGCCGAAGTGTGGTCGTGAGCGCGGTCGTACTCGCGCATGGTGATTTCGACTTGCTTCTTGGCAGCATCCTACTCGATGGCCTCCTACAGGAGGAGCTGCCTCTCCATGGTGAAGTTCGCCTCCGCCCCCTCCGGGTTCTCCCCGAGGTTAATCGGAGTGAGGATTCGGTCAATGGCCTCCTCCATCGGGTTCTTCGACCGCGGCGAGGCAGAAGTTCCGGCCTCTTCATCGCCCTTGTCCCAAGGACGGTTAAGCTGGGAGATGGAGCCGGCCATCATGACCTCAATGCCACATCAAGCGATGGAAATGCCTCTTCTGGGGAGCAGCGACTCCAAGACAGGGACGATCTCCCCAGGGAAATGCTCTGACACGGTGGCAACATAGATGGGAAGGTCGCCAAAAAGCAGGATGGAGCCGTTTGCCGGAAAGGTGGATCTGGTGAAACATGACGCGTTGTTAATGACGCAGTCAAACTTGCCGAGCGTAAGCACTATGTCGGAGGCCACACGCTCACCAGCTGAAGTGCGGGGTCCCGTGCAGAATGTGACTCCGGTTAAAGCCATCAGCCCCACGGTGGCGCCAACTGTCATTGTATTGGGAACGGTAGTACCTGAAAAGGTTAGATAGAGGTTTGGGGACTAGCATGGAAGCTCCCGACGGCATCCACAGGTGGGATTGGGTACGAGCTAGTGTAGAGAGACACAAGAAGTATTGTAACATGGATGCTCTCGACGGCATCCGCAGGCGGGATTGGGTACGAGCTAGTGTAGAGAGACACAAGAAGTATTGTAACACCCCAGCATTAGAGCTTAGAAATAAGCTGAACACATGACTGTGTATTGCATTCATGCATAGAAAATCTGGATAATTTTCGCGCTTTTAAATAAAACTTGCCAAAGTGATTGAAGCTTCTCTTAACTTGGTGGAACTAAAGTAGATCATCAACTTGACTGTGATAAGTTTCAATATGACCTTTGCTAAAACCTCATCTTTGGTTAATATAAATTGATCTAAGGGTAGATCAAATGCAATAAAACTAAGTCACCCCACACTACTTAATAAGGAGTATTAGATCTTCTAGAGATCATGACATGGTATTCAATACAACAAGTCAAGGATGAAAACTTAATATTCTAAAGATGATATCAAGGTATTATCTACCACAAACCCTAAATACCAAGTTAACCTTATAACTTAAGTAAAGAAACCTCATAACTAAATCTTGAAACACTTGCTTGCCATAGTTATTCCTACCATGAGCATCATGCTAGTGCATAAACATTAACTCTTATCACAAATAAAATAGAATGGAAGACAAGCCAAGACCATTCATCACATGCCCTTGTTTTCATATTAACATATGATATTCCTAAAAAGTTAAGGCCTAGTGTCAATTGATCATCAGTATTGAGTGATCAATTCTTGACCCAGAATTTATTGACTCTTAGCTTTGACCTGTTATGTTGACCTTCCTACGACCTTAAGTAAATTAATAAGAAGAAGGAACAAGATATGGTGAAGTGTGCCATTATCAATGGAATGAGATCCTTAGTGGTGATTGATACATTGCAAATGTATCTATAATTTTTGATGTTCCATGGTTGGTTTTATCTACTTTCTTGTGTTTTGTTCCAACTTTGGAATACTTTTCATATGATTTCTTGGACTAACCTATTAACAAGATGCCACAGTGCCAGTCGCCTGTTTTCTGCTGTTTTTGGTCCTAGGAAGTCAGAAAACGAATATTCTCGGAATTGGACGGGACAAAAGCCAAAGTTACTATTTTCCCGGAAGACTCACGGAGCCCGAAGGAGAGTCAGAGAGGAGCCATAGGGTGGCCACACCACCCCTAGGCGCGGGTCCACCTAGGCCGCTCCAAGGCATGGTGTGGTCCCCCTGGCCGCCCACCGACCTTGCCCTCTGGCCTATAAGAAGCCTCCCGAGGCATAAACCCTAGGTCGTCAATCAGAAATCCACAAAAAGTTCCGCAGCACCGCCACCACCGAAGGGGAGATTCGGGGGACAGAAAGTCTCTATTCCGGCACCCTGCCGGGACGGGGAAGTGCCCTCGGAGCCATCTCCATCGATCTCCATCACCATTGCTGATTCCCATGATGAGGAGGGAGTAGATCTCTCTCGAGGCTAAGGGTTCTACCAGTAGCTATGTGTTCATCTCTCTCTATATGCATGATCATATTGTGATCATATGCTTTGTAATCTAGTAGATCTACCTTGCTACTCAAGTGCTTTAATGAATCTCTGCTATCCCCATGTGTGTGAAAGTGACAGCGTGCTCACCATGGTGGAACTTAGGCTAGAGATTACAAATACTTGTTATGAGTTATATTTGGAGTTGGATGTCTTTATGAAATTGTGGTGTTTGTTGGACTCATCTAGTACTCAAGGTGACAGTGTGGGGTTTTCTAGATGGGAAAGGCTTACTTTGAGGTGTGCTGTTATAGCCCTACCATTGATTAGAGTGTTCAACCGGAGAGTAGTTAAGAGTAGTATCATGAAGATAATATATTTATATGAGAGTGTTCACTAGTGAAAGTATGATCCCTAGGCCTTATTTCTAAGCATTGATACACTGTTTGCTATTAGATCTGTTACATGTTTGCTTGCTTCCATCTTTATTTTAGTTAGATTTTTGTGTCTTCCACGCCATCAAGTTATCTTCTATCACCGTTACCACTTATAATTATCCATACCACTTGTATTTCACTATCTCTTCGCCGAGCTAGTGCACCTATACACCTGATAAGTGTATTGGGAGTGTTGGGGACACAAGAGACTTCATGTATCTTGATTGCAGGGTTGCTTGAGAGGGAATACCTTTGACCACTTCCTCCCTGAGTTCGATAAACATTGGGTGATCCACTTAAGGGAAAACTTGCTGTTGTTCTACAAACCTCTCCACTTGGAGGCCCAACAACTGTCTAAAAGAATAGAAGTGCGTAGACATCAAGCTATTTTCTGGCGCCGTTGCCGGGGAGGTAAGGTAAAAGGTACTCACATCCTCCGGTGTGAGTGCTCGAAGTTATTTCCTTTAGATTCTGCAATTTTGTCTTTTTTTTCTTGTTTTCACTAGTTAGGCTTAATGGAAAACAACAAAAAAATTAGAGAGATTTATCGTATTTATCTTGAGTTAGGACATGAAGTGTTTGAAGAGAAAATTAAAAAACCCATGGAACTTTCTTTGCATGCTAATAGCAATGTTATTAGTATGAATTCTTTGGACACAATTATTTTTAATGCTATGGAAAAGTCTAAGCTCGGGGAAGCTAGTTTTGATGAGTATGATCTTTTTAGTCCCCCAAGCATGGAGGAGAAAATTTACTTTGATGATACTATGCCTCCAATATATGATGATTACAATGAGGAATATGAGATTCTCAGTCCACCTACTATTGAGGAAGAAATTAATTATGATTACAATATGCCTCCTATATTTGATGATTATGGTGATGAGAATAATAATGATAGCTACTTTGTTGAATTTGCTCCCACTACAATTAATAAGAATGACTATGTTTATGTGGGGAGTATTAATTCTTTTATGCATGTGGCTCATGATAAGAATGTTTTATGTGATAGTTATATTGTTAATTTTATTCATGATGCTACTGAAAGTTATTATGAGAGAGGGAAACACGGTTTTATGTGTCTCAACAATATTAAGTTTCCCCTCTTTATGTTGAAAGTCTTGAAGTTGCACTTATTTTGCTTTACTATGCTTGTTGCTTTGTGCTTTCATGACTTGTTTATTTACAAGATTCCTATGCATAGGAAGTGGGTTAGATTTAAATGTGTTTAGAATTTGCTTCTTGATGCTCTCTTTTACTTCAATTCATATTTCCTATGTGAGCATCTTCTCAAACTATCATGCCTAACTTAAATGCGTTAAAGAAAAGTACTTATTGGGAGATAACCCAAAAGTTTTAGATGATTCTTGGAAGTTATTACCTTTGTAATAACCGCTCCTTATCCTTTTTATTTGTTTTTTGTGCCAAGAGTAACCTCTAATGATAGAGAAGTAATGATTGGGAAAGTTGCTGTCCCAAAACAGATTTCTTTGCTTCACCATAAAAATTTGTGTAAAATATCTGAACGTCTTTTTGAGACGTGAATTTTTGTGCTTCTGCCCCTGGTTGTTATCTAACTTTCGTTAGCTCAACACATTTTGATTTGAGAAACAGAAGGCCTTCGAAAAAATTCGTCTTTACCTGCTGGTCTGTTTTGACAGATTTCTGCCATTTTCTGAATTTTGCTTCTTGTTGGTTCCTTTTTTAGTTCTTTTGGGGAATTGAGCTTCTTGAGGAAAGTGCTACAGTAGCTAGTGTTCTAATGGAAGATTATTGGTGTTAGAACTGAACCGTAAGACTTATTTATCTTGAGTGCACTAATGTTGTTAATAAAGATTTTGTGAAGTTTTGTATGAAGAAAAAACTTCAGGTGTGTGGAAGGAATGAGTAATGAGATGAAGGATGGACTAAAGCTCAAGCCTGGGGATGCCACACGTGTCACTCCAAGAAATATCCAAGAAGTAAAACCGTACAAGCTTGGGGATGCCCAAGGCATCCCCCTCTTCATCAATAAAAATCCAAGGTTTCTTCCAAACGCTTCATTTTTATTGTTTCATGCAAAGTTGTGTTGTTCTTGGAGCGTCTTCTTTTTCGTTTTCATTTTGGTTTTTCGTTTGCTTGGTTTGCTTATTTTTCTTAATAAATTGGTTGGACCCCCTCTTTCATACATTGGTTTGCAAATAGTTTGGTTTGGTTTGGAAAAGAGTAGGAAAGTTCATGCTTATGTGTTAAAAAGAGCTCGTTCTTGACTGTGGCCTATGCTTTGTCATGCCATGCTTGATATTGTTTTGGCTTTATGCTTAGTATTATTTGCTGTAGCATGACTTGTTATAAACAATTTAGATTTCTTAATGTGCATTGGATGAATCATGCGTTGTTTTAGCATATTAAAGCACAGTATAGTGGTATTCTCCTTTGATGCTTTATTTGGGTTGACTTGGCACATGCTCACACCATGTTATGACTATATCAAGTCACCATAGCCTTTATGATCCTTTAGTTTTCAACTTGTCGTATCACTTTATGCCTTGGTCAATGATGTTTTGTCGCTCTGCATGATTATGGCCATTATTGCTCTCTTAGTTTGTCGCTCCCAGTCTTTTGCTAGCCTCCACAACAAAGTATGAGTTCCACTCATGCATCAACCTCCCTAAACCAAGTTATTCCAAAGAGTCCACCATACCTAACTACTAGCTTATGCTATTCCAAGTATATTCATGATTTTGTTTACCTTCCAAATTAAACTTGTTATGAGAAAACTGGTGATTAAATCTCTCACGAACTTTATGGCGCACTTTTACTTTTCTTGCCCTTAATAAACTTGAACCATTGGGTCCTTCTTTGTTGTGTATATGCTTGCGCTTTATAAGTTGAAATTAGCAGAACCATGTACCATGGGGAACGCTTTCAACATTGCACTTGTACTTTGTACCCCGTTGATATCATGTTCTTTTGCTTACGGATCCCGGCTGTGTGAAATAAAAGTGGGACTTGTAAGATCATGGAGTTTGTATGTGTGTTAGAGAAAATCCTGGGCCGCTAGCCTAAGCCATGCCTAATCATGGTGGAAACTTGCATCATCACCATAATGAGCACTCTATGAAGCATCCTCAATAAAAACCTATGCAAATAGCAAATAAAAAGATTGCTGAGATGCTCATTGTATGTGCCTTGTCATTTTGATTATGGGAAAGCTCCCGTATCATGTGCAAGGGGTACCCCCTTGGCGGTTCTTGATGATACACATGTACTTACAATGACAAGATCTTACTCGTGACTGAAGTTGAGTAGCATGAGGATCGGTCTTTGTAAGTAAGGGGCATGAGATTTCAGTTTATAACTTGTCAAGCATATCCTCTTAGTTGTGTCACTTTAACCTTAATCACCTTCAAGATTCTTATGATCGGGGCAATGAGAGCTGAAAGCTATAAGTACCATAATTTTTGGAAGCTCTTTATGAGACTTGAATCCCTACTTCCTTTTATAAATGCCTTTCTTCCACCATTATATTGAGTCTCCACCTACTATCTTTATGCACCTACTTTGAGAGCATAGTGGCCATTCTTAGTTCTATGTGCATTGTCCCAAGACTAGTTGATTGATGCATAACTTGATATTGCTTGTCTTAAACTATTGTATCTAGTCACTCTTATGAACTTTGAAGGTGTCCTATGCATTTATATTTGCTACTCTATTGAGGGACAAGCTGAATACTATTATGCTATGTTTTCTTTATGTGAAACAAACAAACATCTTGCAAAGCATTGTTATTCATGAATCTTTTGTCTGTGCCTTTTCATGTTGCATCATAGTTTCTTTGCTTATTGCTAGAACTTTGTCTTTCATGTTATGATTGAAGTACTATGATCCCAGCTATCAATGTTTTACAAATACTTTGATCAAGTTTATGATGGTGCCTGTCACCTCAAAAATTATTCTTTCTTTTTATCACTTACCTAATCGAGGACGAGCAGGAGTTAAGCTTGGGGGTGTTGATACATTGCAAATGTATCTATAATTTTTGATGTTCCATGCTTGGTTTTATCTACTTTCTTGTGTTTTGTTCCAACTTTGGAGTACTTTTCATATGATTTCGTGGACTAACCTATTAACAAGATGCCACAGTGCCAGTTGCATGTTTTCTGCTGTTTTTGTTTCCAGGAAGTCAGAAAATGAATATTCTCGGAATTGGACGGGACAAAAGCCAAAGTTACTATTTTCCCGGAAGACTCATGGAGCCAGAAGGAGAGTCGCAGAGGGGCCATAGGGTGGCCACACCATCCCTAGGCGCGGGTCCACCTAGGCCACGCCAGGGCATGGTGTGGGCCCCCTGGCCGCCCACCGACCTTGCCCTCTGGCCTATAAGAAGCCTCCCGAGGCATAAACCCTAGGTTGTCAATCAGAAATCCACAAAAAGTTCCGCTGCGCCGCCGCCACCGAAGGGGAGATTCGGGGGACAGAAAGTCTCTGTTCCGGCACCCTGCCGGGACGGGGAAGTGCCCCCGGAGCCATCTCCATCGATCTCCACCACCATCTCCATCACCATTGCTGTCCCTCTCCATCCTTCCGCCTAGCTCGCCGCCCCGGCGTCGCACTTGTCCGCGCCAGCTCGGCTCTTTGATAGCCGAAGTGTGGTCGTGAGCGCGGTCGTACTCGCGCATGGTGATTTCGACTTGCTTCTTGGCAGCATCCTACTCGATGGCCTCCTACAGGAGGAGCTGCCTCTCCATGGTGAAGTTCGCCTCCGCCCCCTCCGGGTTCTCCCCGAGGTTAATCGGAGTGAGGATTCGGTCAATGGCCTCCTCCATCGGGTTCTTCGACCGCGGCGAGGCAGAAGTTCCGGCCTCTTCATCGCCCTTGTCCCAAGGACGGTTAAGCTGGGAGATGGAGCCGGCCATCATGACCTCAATGCCACATCAAGCGATGGAAATGCCTCTTCTGGGGAGCAGCGACTCCAAGACAGGGACGATCTCCCCAGGGAAATGCTCTGACACGGTGGCAACATAGATGGGAAGGTCGCCAAAAAGCAGGATGGAGCCGTTTGCCGGAAAGGTGGATCTAGTGAAACATGACGCGTTGTTAATGACGCAGTCAAACTTGCCGAGCGTAAGCACTATGTCGGAGGCCACACGCTCACCAGCTGAAGTGCGGGGTCCCGTGCAGAATGTGACTCCGGTTAAAGCCATCAGCCCCACGGTGGCGCCAACTGTCATTGTATTGGGAACGGTAGTACCTGAAAAGGTTAGATAGAGGTTTGGGGACTAGCATGGAAGCTCCCGACGGCATCCACAGGTGGGATTGGGTACGAGCTAGTGTAGAGAGACACAAGAAGTATTGTAACATGGATGCTCTCGAGGGCATCCGCAGGCGGGATTGGGTACGAGCTAGTGTAGAGAGACACAAGAAGTATTGTAACACCCCAGCATTAGAGCTTAGAAATAAGCTGAACACATGACTGTGTATTGCATTCATGCATAGAAAATCTGGATAATTTTCGCGCTTTTAAATAAAACTTGCCAAAGTGATTGAAGCTTCTCTTAACTTGGTGGAACTAAAGTAGATCATCAACTTGACTGTGATAAGTTTCAATATGACCTTTGCTAAAACCTCATCTTTGGTTAATATAAATTGATCTAAGGGTAGATCAAATGCAATAAAACTAAGTCACCCCACACTACTTAATAAGGAGTATTAGATCTTCTAGAGATCATGACATGGTATTCAATACAACAAGTCAAGGATGAAAACTTAATATTCTAAAGATGATATCAAGGTATTATCTACCACAAACCCTAAATACCAAGTTAAGCTTATAACTTAAGTAAAGAAACCTCATAACTAAATCTTGAAACACTTGCTTGCCATAGTTATTCCTACCATGAGCATCATGCTAGTGCATAAACATTAACTCTTATCACAAATAAAATAGAATGGAAGACAAGCCAAGACCATTCATCACATGCCCTTGTTTTCATATTAACATATGATATTCCTAAAAAGTTAAGGCCTAGTGTCAATTGATCATCAGTATTGAGTGATCAATTCTTGACCCAGAATTTATTGACTCTTAGCTTTGACCTGTTATGTTGACCTTCCTAAGACCTTAAGTAAATTAATAAGAAGAAGGAACAAGATATGGTGAAGTGTGCCATTATCAATGGAATGAGATCCTTAGTGGTGATTGATACATTGCAAATGTATCTATAATTTTTGATGTTCCATGGTTGGTTTTATCTACTTTCTTGTGTTTTGTTCCAACTTTGGAATACTTTTCATATGATTTCTTGGACTAACCTATTAACAAGATGCCACAGTGCCAGTCGCCTGTTTTCTGCTGTTTTTGGTCCTAGGAAGTCAGAAAACGAATATTCTCGGAATTGGACGGGACAAAAGCCAAAGTTACTATTTTCCCGGAAGACTCACGGAGCCCGAAGGAGAGTCAGAGAGGAGCCATAGGGTGGCCACACCACCCCTAGGCGCGGGTCCACCTAGGCCGCTCCAAGGCATGGTGTGGTCCCCCTGGCCGCCCACCGACCTTGCCCTCTGGCCTATAAGAAGCCTCCCGAGGCATAAACCCTAGGTTGTCAATCAGAAATCCACAAAAAGTTCCGCAGCACCGCCACCACCGAAGGGGAGATTCGGGGGACAGAAAGTCTCTATTCCGGCACCCTGCCGGGACGGGGAAGTGCCCTCGGAGCCATCTCCATCGATCTCCATCACCATTGCTGATTCCCATGATGAGGAGGGAGTAGATCTCTCTCGAGGCTAAGGGTTCTACCAGTAGCTATGTGTTCATCTCTCTCTATATGCATGATCATATTGTGATCATAAGCTTTGTAATCTAGTAGATCTACCTTGCTACTCAAGTGCTTTAATGAATCTCTGCTATCCCCATGTGTGTGAAAGTGACAGCGTGCTCACCATGGTGGAACTTAGGCTAGAGATTACAAATACTTGTTATGAGTTATATTTGGAGTTGGATGTCTTTATGAAATTGTGGTGTTTGTTGGACTCATCTAGTACTCAAGGTGACAGTGTGGGGTTTTCTAGATGGGAAAGGCTTACTTTGAGGTGTGATGTTATAGCCCTACCATTGATTAGAGTGTTCAACCGGAGAGTAGTATCATGAAGATAATATATTTATATGAGAGTGTTCACTAGTGAAAGTATGATCCCTAGGCCTTGTTTCTAAGCATTGATACACCGTTTGCTATTAGATATGTTAGATGTTTGCTTGCTTCCATCTTTATTTCAGTTTGCTTTTAGTCTCTTCCATGCCATCAAGTTATCTTCTATCACCGTTACCACTTATAATTATCCATACCAGTTGTATTTCACTATCTCTTCGCCGAAATAGTGCACCTATACACCTGATAAGTGTATTGGGTGTGTTGGGGACACAAGAGACTTCTTGTATCTTGATTGCAGGGTTGCTTGAGAGGGAATACCCTTGACCACTTCCTCCCTGAGTTCGATAAACCTTGGGTGATCCACTTAAGGGAAAACTTGTTGTTGTTCTTCAAACCTCTGCACTTGGAGGCCCAACAACTGTCTACAAGAATAGAAGTTCATATACATCAGTGATCAAACCATTGGATGTTAGAGGAGTTAACTCACTCATGAGTTAACTAGAAGAAGTATTTAAACCCAAGAGTATAGATAATAATTATGGAGCTATGAGAAAGCTAGTAGTATTAGAGTATCCAATGATAATCTTATTAAGCTAAGTAGATAGAATTATGGAGTAAGCTTCCTTAACAAGATAAGCTTTATAGAGAGACTAGTACAAGTCTACTACTTAGTTGATTATAGATCTTGATCAGACAATTAGAACCCTAATCTTAGTATGATCAAAGGATGGTGGTCATTATTTTCAAGTCATTTGAGAATATATGACTAGGTGTTGAAGAAGAGTTGTGAGTATACCAAATAAGGAAAAACCTGAGTAAGATGAATCATCTAGCTTGATTATGAGAAGTCAAGCTAGAGTATGATGAAGTATGTAATATGAGTTGTATGGAGTAGTTGGAAGCATAGATGTTTAACCAAGCTAATACAATAACAAACTTGTATTATGGGAGTAGTACCCTACCCATCCCACAAGATTGATAGCACATGTGATATAGAGAGAATTACAATCTTGCAAGCCTTAGAAGTAGTTACAAGATTGATTTAAAGGAGTTAATGGATAGAATTAGAAGTAGCTGCATTGAGGGATTCATCAAGGGTAGTTATGAAGTGCAAGTTATGTAGTAAAGGAAGAATGTTAGAAGAGTGGATTAATGAAGTTAGAACTAACCAGACGAATTACTTCCTCAAGAGTAGTTTATAAATGGAAGTTGTATATATATACTAGGAGAAGAATGAAGGAGTAATGTTGAAGTGGCATGACCATGTCATCAGATGATGATGGATTTGGTGGAGTCAAATGATTGTCTTATTCAAGAAGATGTGATATTTGTGAATAAGATAAGAGAGATTGATAGAGTATATTTAGGAAAGGGATTCCTTATCTAAAGATAAGCTTAAGGAGGTCTTAAGGATAGGAGTTTTTGAGAAATCCTTAACCAAGATCATATCAAACCAGGACAAGTCCCATGTTTACCTCTTTGTCTAAATCCCTAGAATGAAGTTGGTAAAGGAACCATTTCTTATTTCTGGATAGCCATTGAACAATACCTCTTGGACAATTAAAGCTTCCAAGAGATGATTAGAGAACCAGATGAGTGTTTATAGATGGAAGCCTTGTTCACCTTATTGTATTAAACCCTAATAGAAACCTAGAATAATAGAACTATCAGGATCCCATTAAAGTAATTCCAATATATCACTCTAAGTTGAGATATCAAACATACTCATTGATTTAGAAGTAGTATCCCTAAACCTTGATCCTTATCCATATTCACAATAGAATATGAGTCTATTAAAACCTTCCCAAAACTCATGGTAGTTATTTGGAAATGAACATTTTCAATCATGATTGCTATTCATGCTTCATGACTTCACTAAGGTTATCCATGGTAATCCCAACCACTCCAAATCAAGTAGAATTTGAATAAAAGAAATCACCAAATATGGAGAAACATGAAATTCAAATCACCATATGATGAACCACAGGTTTAATACCTTATAATGAATATATATAAAACCTTTATGAGACTAAGTATGAATAGAGTCCTATATATATCATTCACCATTTTAAATCCTTACCATTACAATTATCAAGTGAAAATGGAATCATTTTTATAATCTTATTATAAGAAACAAATCTTTAAACCCTAATCCTTAATTACTTTATTCAATAAACACTTACCTATATAATAGTAGATGTTGGAATGCACTATCAAGAATAGGTCAAACAACTAATGTTAGAACCTCTGAAATATTTGTAGTATTGTACAAAAGTTTTGGATTTTAAATGAATTGAAATTCAAGTTGAAATATAAAGGAGAAAATAGAAACAGTATAAAGAAAAAGAAGAAGAAATGTCTGCATAACCGGCCCATGGCCCATTCCCTCCTCGCTACCCATTGCCGTGTGCATGTCGCGCAGTCTCTCGCTCACTCCACCGCAGCCCAATAGCAGCCCAGCCTAAATATCGATTTAGACGTCTGTCATGCCTTCGTCATCATCACGCACACAGGCAGCTGCGTGCCGACACTGTTGTCGTCGATCCTCCTCCGTGTTGTGATTCCTGCCACTTCCTGGAGATGGGGATAAGAACGCCCACGCTCTTCTGTCTCTCCCATTTTTTCCCTCGAGCCGAAACCCTGGCTAGAAAGGAGCCATGGAACCGGTTGTTCCAAACCTCACCGAGCTCTGTCGTGATGTCATGGAGCTCCAGTTCGTCGTGTTTAGGCATCTGGCCAGAGGAATCGAGTTCTCCTGGCCCAAATCGTCGCTGATAATCTCCTCTATCCGCCGCTTGTCGTTGACCATGGCGATGCCGTCTGACCTTGCCTCACTGCATCGTCAAGCTAGTCAGCATCTCAGTGAGCCCCTGATTCTACTAGTCCTCTCCGATTCATCCCTGGACCTCTGTAGCTTCGTCCCCACGAACACCTGCAAGCACCGCCGCTGTAGCTCGTCGTCGGTCAGCCTCCGGTGACCATTTCCGGGCTGTGTTGCCATAGTTAGGTTTGCCAGGAGCCCCTCTTTCCAACGAGCCCAATCACAGCCGCGCACGAGCACCCAATCGACGGATCGATCGTCGACCTGAGGAGATCATCCTCGGGTGACGTCAGCATGACATCATGCTGATGTCATAATGCTATTTTATTTAGTTTTAATTTCCATTTTCTGGAAAGTCAAATCTCTGGATATGACATGGCCATTGGACCCACCAGTCAGTGGCTGGGGCTAGGCACAACCCGGTGAGAAAAGCCACCCCACCTCATGCTGACATCAGCATTATCTCATAAACCCATTTAATATTTATTTATTTTAAATTCCGAAAAATGAGTAAATCTTATTAAATCAATATCTTTTGTTTCATAAATTAGAAAAATATATGTTATATATATCAAAATGTGTAGAAAAATAAACTCTATAATATAAACCGATTGTTATATTTTATTTTGCAACTTAATTAAGAAAATTATTATTATTAACAAAAACCCTATTAAAGATTAATCTTATAAAATGTGTATTTTACTATTAAAATTCAGAAAAATAAGTATAATATACATACATTCTTAGAAACACAAAATCTGCATTTACAAACTTATTTTATACCTTTTTGTATCACTTAACTAAGTATTCGTTAATTATTTAATATTTATAAAGTGATACAACTTATAAAAATCATATCTTATTATTTAAAAATCACAAAATACCTATAATATACCTAATTGAATAAAAAAATAAAATCTACGCCTTAAAAATATCAACTCTCACTTTTGAAGTAAAATAAAAGGTAAAGGTTTAATAAAACTAGTTTAAACCCTTTTCTTTTGTTTTAATACATACAAATTATATAAAACTTTGCTTATGCCTTTAATATAAGTTATTTAAAGTCTAAAAATGTAATAACAAGTTGAATTAATGTTTAAGTGAAGTTAACATAGGTCTAGCCATTTTAAAATGAATCTACTAAAACTATCATCTCAAATTAAGGGCATCTTAATTTTCCTAAAAAGATTTTTATCAATTATAAACTCAACAAGAATAGTATATTATTTATAAAAAGGAGTCTATTCACTTATAAAATATAAGAATTAATAAGAAAGTAATTCTATTCACTTATAATTTTATTAAAACACCACCTCATTCGAGCAAAGTTATTTATACTCTACCTTTGTGGAATGTTAAGAAGTAAACCATCTACAATGTGATGCCTCATCCAAAACATGTAAATCTCCATTACGTTGTTGTGATTGTTTCTCTTTTAATAATCATGATTAATAAGAAAACCTTAAAGTGTTAGCTTTAAGATTAACTGCTTTTCCTTTGTAAAAGTAATCTTTTCCTCAAAAATTATTCTTTTAAGAAACATTAAAAGTAATCCTTAAAGCATTTCTATAAAGGCTCTAATTGATTGATAATCTTGCTTAAGAAATCTTTTGGATATCATGACCCATTTGAGTGCTTTAATATTGTATGCTACTTGTTGTATTTGCATATTGTTTCACACACTCTCACAAGCCTTAATAAGAAGCACATGTGTGAAGCTAGTATTAAAGTCCAACACATCCCAAAGAACTTGGCACCAACTCCAAACCCTAGATCAAATACGATCATTTCGGGGATTCGCGTTTATCAAATTGCATTACATTACTTATGCATAATTACATTTTGCTTCTTTAAACATTAGTCCTTACCGGACCAATGATGTTATTTACTGAATTTGGATCTTCTATTATCTTGAAGACTATGAGTGCATAATCTTTCAATCACAAAAGGCAAGTTCACAACTTGCTCATGTACTTTGATTATTTTCTATCAAATGCTTTTAACTCAAATTTTATCATCACCTGCATTTCAAAAAGGTCAGAAAACACTATTTTCATAATAATATGATTATGGATTATTTACCATATGGTAATAATCTACTGATACTATTCAAGTGGTAAAGGAACATAATATCTAGGACTTAACAACCAATGTCGCCAGTGATTCTAGCATTGTATATTACGTGTTAACCATGAGATTTGGAATGGGACAGAGAAGTCAGCTGTATCTTCTTCCTCTTGCATGCATCCGGATGGCTAGGTCGTGGATGTTATCCTCGTAGCGTGCATTAATTGGTAATTCATAGAGGATATGTAGCATAAGGGTGGGAACCCTCAACGTCCCACGGTAGTTCTGGCATCTGACGGTTTGTACTAACCATTGTCGTAATTCAAAATGTGGGCATGGCATACACCAAGGGGACATGCGGGGTCATGAAAGGGGACAGTGATTGACTTGGATCTTAGGTTGGGCCTCAAACCATGGAAGTTTGAACGGGGACATACTCCCGGCCGTGCAACAAAGCTTAAGGTCTCTTGTGGGAAAAGTGACGCACCTCTACAGAGTGTAAGAATTGTGACATGTTACTCCCTGTTCCGCGAAGGAGCTACGAATGCGGCAGGAAAGGAGCCCCATGAAGGTTCTGGTCAACTTGTGAAGGCTGTCGAACATAGTTTTCAGAATAAAAGCAACCTTTGAAGAAATGTTTACGAAAACCTGCATTGCCTACGACCTATGGTCTGTGGATGTAGAGATAGTGCATCATACAGCCCTTTTTAGTGAACTTGCTGAGTACGCTCGTACTCAACCATACCTTCTTAACCTTTGCTATGTTCTAAGCTGTTGAAGACGACGTCAACATCAATTTCTGCTCAAGAAACCATCATCGACAACTAAAGGTTCTTCAATAAAGTTAATGAAGTCAACATATACATCAACTGAAGTGAAGACAAATATCTTGATTAGATAGGAGTAGATACTCTATCCATAAAACCTACTTCTATAGAGCATTTCATTAGTAGAAAATGCAAGCTAGATAGTTTATATGCTAGTCTTTTAGCCAGATAGTTCTGAGTTATTATTTCTGGTTCTTCTTTGTAAGAAGTTTCTTTCTCACTCTTTCACCTAGAGTGTTCTGTGGATCTTTTGTAAAGAGTCGAGTTGTAACCTATAGTCATGTCTTGGACCTGCTGTGTTTTTGTTGTACCACTCTGAGGGATGTAATACTAGTGAACGGTGTTTCATTGGTGTTATGTCAACGACTATTGTGTACTACACCATGTAGTGGTATGCTGGGTCACGGCAGTTGGTATCAGAGCATATGCTTTGACCTTAGGATTAAAATCCTTTTAGGAAGATATGTAGGTTGGATAGTGACTATAGGAGCCATCTTATCTGAACCAAGATTTTTGATAGATATCCACTTGAGGATAACCTTGTCACAATTAAGTTGGATACTTCTATCATCTTTCTTAAGGATTCGTATTTATCTTCTCTAGGGAAATGTCATTTTAGTGTAGCTCTAAATAGGTATAACATCACTAAGATATCTTCAGTAAGTTGAAATATCAAAGAAGATTATGGCTAAGATCAGGATATCATGTGGAGTAGTATTAGTGATGGAGTCTATAGTTAGAATTCCTATGAAGTAGCTGAATATTACCACTAGTAGATACAATTATATCATACACGGTAGACTATTAGAGTATGTATAGAGACAATTGGAAGTAAATCATGTGGCATTCACTTGAGAATTCCATGTGATGGAGTAGAATTTTGTTAAGAGTCATTAATAGTAAGCTAAGAAGAAGAGTCGACATGGTGAGATTAGCTCTTCAATCATGATGACTAGGTAAACCTTAACAAGTTTGTGGTGAGAATAGCTCTGAGACCATGGTAAGTTTGTAATTAGGACAAGTACACAGTAACAAATCTTGTAGCAACAGTAAGTAAAGAACAGTGTAGGTCTATAATAGAAGACACTGGTGTCATAATATTACGATAATTTTGGATTAAGGTAGTAACTACAATTTTGTTAGTAGTTTTGAGAGATCATGTGAGGATAGCTTACGATAGACTGGAAGTTGGTAGTCTTTAGTAGAGGTTAGTCAAAACCAGAGTGAGACCACTTTGCTCAAGATTATCTAGTTGCAACTACGAAAATCTGGTAAATATTGAGACAAAGAGTAGTTTAACCCCTAAGTGCTAAGTATCACAAAGTAAACCTATACTAGGAGGTGACATATACTACACAGCTAAGCCTGAATTCTAGAGGTATTATACTCAACTACTAAATTTCGGTCTTAGAGTAATGTGTGTTATATGTACCACATTTGGATTTCTTGGTTTTTCTTGGATCTTCATGATTGACTAGATCTGTGCATGAAGTTTGACTTGATGTGCAAATGCATGTTGCATCATCAAGTTATTACTTGATGTTATAGACCTAGATAGAAAAGGGAATTCGTGTAAGGGAGTGACGAGTTTCGAAGAACAAGATGAAGACTTGCACGAAGAAGGAAGCTAAAAATATAAGAGGTATCAACACTATTTTGAAAGATGGATCAATCCCAACTCATTATGAGCTGGAAATAAGAATGATTATTAGTGCAGAAAAAGGTGCGGAGCAACATGAAGTAATAAGGTAAGTTCGCTCAAGATAGGTGATGTTGGTCAGAAGCTAATGAAGTAGTTGTCCCAAAGTCATGGAAGTAACTTGGAAGGGTACAAAGAAGAAGTCTTGGAACAAAATGGGTATTCAAGCTCTAACAACTCAGAGAGAATGCCAGTAAGAAATAGAAAACCCGTAGGCTGATTCATACACTCAAAAGGATCCACGGCTAGGTATCAGTAGCTGATATCCTAGCAGTTTATCTAATTAGGTCATCTTTATATAATCTAAAGAGCATAAAACTTGGCCTAATCTAAGAAGGACATAAAAGGAGTATACAATTTAAGCGAACGATTTTCGAGACGTTTTCGCGACATCGGATTAGCCGGTGAAAAGTACTGTCCAGTAGGATAAAAAGGAAGACAAGTAACATTGGAAGATTCATCTCGGAGATCCACAATCGTGTGGGTGTACCGCAGATTCTTTCGTGAGACCTTATATAGGTAAGATATAAGCTAGACAGAGACCAATATCTTAACTATTGGGTATTATACATGAATTTAGAGACCATTAGGAAACCCCAAGGGGGGAGTAAACAATAAAAACGGAAGTATTGTTGTCTAACTTTCTAACTAAAGGTTGTAGAAGAAGTACAAAGCTATGATGAGGTTAAGCCTTATTATCATAAGGCTATAAGAAGCCATCATTATAAATTATTTCCGAGAGTATGTTTGGATGAAAGATCGAAGGAGATATAATAGATTAAACCTAGTGGACTAGTTCTAAAAGAAACAACTCATAGGTTGTTCTTAAGAAGGAGTAGAGCCTACCAAAATAGTTTAGTGTATAGTAGTAAGAAAGCCTAATTGGAATGGACTAAATGTGTCCTAAACCAATACTAAGTAAAACTTTAAAGACATAACTCAGGGGATGGTAGTAGAAGGAGTTATGCTACATATTGGAAGTGACATCTGGAAGTTGCCAAGTATGAAGGAAAAATATCTGGATACGGGATACCACAATTATCCCCAATTGTGATCACAATGGATTTTGAGAAATGTCGTGATCAAAACAAGTCAATACCTCGTTCCGAAACGTAAGGGAGTACAAACTTCGGGGAAGAAGTTTATTTTAAGGGGGAGGGTCTGTAACACCCTAGGATTCGAGCTTATAAATAAGATGAACACATCAGTGTGCATTGCATTCATGCATAGAAAATCTGGATAATTTTCGCGCTTTTAAATAAAACTTGCCAAAGTGATTAAAGCTTCTCTTAACTTGGTGGAACTAAAGTAGATCATCAAGTTGACTGCGATATGTTTCAATATGACCTTTGCTAAAACCTTATCTTTGGTTAATATAATTTGATCTAAGGGTAGATCAAATGCAATAAAACTAAGTAACCACACACTACTTAATACGGAGTGTTAGATCTTCTAGATATGATGACATGGTATTCCATACAACAACTCAAGGATGAATACTTAATTTTCTAAAGATGATATCAAGGTATTATCTACCACAAACCCTGAATGCCAAGTTAATCTTATAACTTAAGTAAAGAAACGTCATAACTAAATCTTGAAACACTTGCTGCCATAGTTATTCCTACCATGAGCATCATGGTAGTGCAAAAACATTAACTCTTATCACAAATAAAATAGAATGGAAGACAAGCCAAGAACATTCGTCACATGCCCTTGTTGTCATATTAACATATGATATTCCAAAATAGTTAAGGCCTAGTGTCAATTGATCATCAGTATTGAGTGATCAATTCCTGACTTAGAACTTATTGACTCTGAGCTTTGATATGTTATGTTGACCTTCCTAAGACCTTAAGTAAATTAATAAGAAGGAACTAAATATGGTGAAGTGTGCCATCATCAATGGAATGAGATCCTTAGTGGTGATCAAACCATTGGATGTTAGAGGAGTTAACTCACTCATGAGTTAACTAGAAGAAGTATTTAAACCCAAGAGTTTAGATAACAATTATGGAGCTATGAGAAAGCTAGTAGTATTAGAGTATCCAATGATAATCTTATTAAGATAAGTAGATACAATTATGGAGTAAGCTTCCTTAATAAGATAAGCTTTATAGAGAGACTAGTACAAGTCTACTACTTAGTTGATTATAGATCTTGATCACACAATTAGAAGCCTAAGCTTAGTATGATCAAAGGATGGTGGTCATTATTTTCAAGTCATTTGAGAATAGATGACTAGGTGTTGAAGAAGAGTTGTGAGTATACCAAATAAGACAAAACCTTAGTAAGACGAATCATTTAGCTTGATTATGAGAAGTCAAGATAGAGTATGATGAAGTATGTAATGTGAGTTGTATTGAGTAGTTGGAAGCATAGATGTTTAACCAAGCTAATACAAGAACAAACTTGTATTATGGGAGTAGTACCCTACCCATCGCACAGGATTGATATCACATGTGATATAGAGATAATTGCAAGCTTGAAAGCCTTAGAAGTAGTTGCAAGGTTGATTTAAAGGAATTAATGGATGGAGTTAGAAGTAGCTGCATTGAGGGATTCATCAAGGGTAGTTAAGAAGTGCAAGTTATGAACTAAAGGAAGAATGTTAGAATAGTGGATTAATGAAGTTAGAACTAACCAGAAAAATGACTTCCTCGAGAGTAGTTTATAAATGGAAGTTGTATATATATACTAGGAGAAGAATGAAGGAGTAATGTTGAAGTGGCATGACCATGTCATCATATGATGATGGATATGGTGGAGTAAAATGATTGTCTTATTCAGGAAGATGTGATCTTTGTGAATAAGATAAGAGAGATTGATAGAGTATATTTAGGAAAGGAATTCCTTATCTAAAGATAAGCTTAGGGAGGTATTAAGGTAGGAGTTTTCAAGAAATCCTTAACCAAGATCATATCAAACTAGGAGAAGACCCATGTTTACCTCTTTGTCCAAATTCCTATAATTAAGTTGGTAAAGGAACCATTTCTTATTTCTGGATAGGCATTGAACAATACCTCTTGGACAATTAAACCTTCCAATAGATGATTAGAGAACCACATGAGTGTTTACAGATGGAAGCCTTGTTCACCTTATTGTATTAAACCCTAATAGAAACCTAGAATAATAGAACTATCATGATCACATTAAGAAGTAATTCCAGTATCTCACTCTAAGTTGAGATATAAAACCTACTCATAGATTTATAAGTAGTATCCCTAAACCTTGATCCTTATCCATATTCACAATAGAATATGAGTCTATTAAAACCTTTCTAAAACTCATGGCAGTTATTTGGAAATGAACATTCTCAATAATGATTGCTATTCATGATTCTTGACTTCACCAAGGTTATCCATGGTAATCCCAAACACTCCAAATCAAGTACAATTTGAATAAAAGAAATCAACAAATATGGAGAAACATGAAATTCAAATCACCATATCATGAACCACAAGGTTTAATACATTATAATGAATATATATATATAACCTTTATGAGACTAAGTATGAATAGAGTCCTATATATATCACATTCACCATTTTAAATCCTTACCATTAAAATTATCAAGTGAAAATGGAATCATTTTATAATCTTATTATAAGAAACATATCTCTAAAACCCTAATCCTTAATTACTTTATTTAATAAACACTTACCTATATAATAGTAGATGTTGGAATGCACTATCAAGAATAGGTCAACCAACTAATGTCAGAACCTCTGAAATATTTGTAGTGTTGTACAAAAGTTTTGGAGTTTAAATGAATTGAAATTCAAGTTGAAATATAAAGGAGAAAATAGAAACAGTATAAAGAAAAAGAAGAAGAACTGTCTGCATAACCGGACCATGGACCATTCCCTCCTCGCTACCGATCGCCGCGTGCATGTCGCGCAATCTCTCGCTCGCTCCACCGTAGCCCAATAGCAGCCTAGCCCAAATACCAATTCGGACGTTTGTCATGCCTTCGTCATCATCGTGCACATAGGCAGCTGTGTGCCCACACTTTTGCCGTCAATACTCCGCCGTGCTGTGATGCGTGCCGCCACCCCTGGAGTTGGCGATAAGAACGCACATGCTCTTCTTTCTCTCTCGGTACCCATTTCTCTCACTCTTGTGCTCTCTCCCATTTTTTCCCCTCGAGCCGAAACCCTAGCCAGAAAGGAGCCATGGAACCAGTCATTCCAAACCTCGTCGAGCTCTGCCGTGGTGCCCTGGAGCTCCAGTTCGTCGTGTTCAGGCATCTGGCCAGAGCAATCGAGTTCTCCTGGCCTAAATCATCACTGACAATATCCTCTGTCCGTCGCTCGCCGTTGACCATGGCGACGCCGTCCGACCTTGCCTCACCGCATCGTCAAGCTAGTCAGCATCCCAGTGAGCCCCTGATTCTACTAGTCCTCTCTGATTCATCCCTAGACCTCCGTAGCTCCGTCCCCACGAACACCTACAAGCGCCACCGTTGTAGCTCGTCATCGGTCAGCCTCCGGTGACCATTTCCGGGCTGCACTGCCACTGTTAGGTTCACTAGGAGCCCCTCTTTCCAATGACCCCAATCACAGCCCCGCGCAAGCACCTAATCAACGGATCGATCATCAACCTAAGGAGATCATCCTCGGGTGACGTCAGCATGACCTCATGCTGATGTCATAATGCCATTTTATTTAATTTTAATTTCCATTTTCTGTGAAAGTCAAATCTCTGGATATGACGTGGCCATTGGACCCACCAATCAGTGGCTGGGGCTAGGAATAGCCTGGTGAGAAAAGCCACCACACCTCATGTTGACATCAACATTATCTCATAAACCCATTTAATATTTATTTTTTTAAAATTGCAAAAAATGAATAAATCTTATTAAATCAATATATTTTGTTTTATAAATCAAAAAAATATATGTTATATATATCAAAATGTGCAGAAAAATAAACTATATAATATAAACAGATTGTCATATTATATTTTTCAACTTAAATAAGAAAATTATTATTATTAATAAAAACCCTATTAAAGATTAATCATATAAAATGTGTAATTTATTATTTAAAATTCAAAAAAATATGTATAATATACCAAAATTCTTAGAAAAACAAAATCTACATTTACAAACTTATTTTATACCTTTTTGTATCACTTAATTAAGTATTTGTTAATTATTTAGTATTTATAATTTGATACAACTTATAAAAATCATATCTTATTATTTAAAAATCACAAAAATACCTATAATATACCAAATTGATCACAAAAATAATATCCACATACTAAAAATATAAACTCTCACTTTTGAAGTAAAATTAAAGGTAAAGGTTTAATAAAACTAGTTTAAACCCTTTCTTTTGTTTTAATACATACAAATTATATAAAACTTTGCTTATGCCTTTAATATAAGTTATTTAAAGTCTAAAAATGTAATAACAAGTTCAATTGATGCTTAAGTGCCGTTAACATAGGTCTAGTCATTTTAAAATGAATCTACTAAAACTATCATCTCAAATTAAGGACATCTTAAGTTTCCTAAAAATATTTTTATCAATTGTAAACTCAACAAAAATAGTATATTGTTTATCAAAAGGAGTCTATTCACTTATGGAATATAAGAATTAATAAGAAAGTAATTCCATACATTTATAATTTTATTGAAACACCACCTCATTTGAGCAAAGTTATTTATACTCTATCTTTGTGGAATGTTAAGTAGTAAACCATCTACAATGTGATGCCTCATCCAAAACATGTAAATCTCCATTACTTTGTTGTGATTGTTTCTCTTTTAATAATCATGATTAATAAGAAAACCTTAAAGTGTTATCTTTAAGCTTAACATCCTCAAAAATTATTCTTTTAAGTAACATTAAAAGCAATCCTTAAAGCATTTCTATAAAGGCTCTAACTGATTGATAATCTTGCTTAAGAAATCTTTTAGATATCATGACCCATTTGAGTTCTTTAATATTGTATGCTACTTGTTGTATTTGCATATTGTTTCACACACTCTAAGAAGCCTTAATAAGAAGCACATGTATAAAGCTAGTATAAAAGTGGATCACGTCCCAAAGAACTTAGCATCAACTCCAAACCCTAAATCAGATACAGTTATTTTGGGGATTCACATTTATCCAATTGCATTACATTACTTATGCATAATTGCATCTTGCTTCTTTAAACAATAGTCCTTACCGGACCAATGATGCTATTTATGGAATTTGGATCTTCTATTATCTCGAAGACCGTGAGTGCATAATCTTGCAATAACAAAAGGCAAGTTCGCAACTTGCTCATGTCCTTTGATTATTTTCTATCAAATGCTTGTAACTCAAATGTTGTCACCACCTGCATTTCAAAAAGGTCAGAAAACACTATTTTCATAATAATATGATTATGGATTATTTACTAGATGGTAATAATCTACTGATACTATTACAGTGGTAAAGGAACATAATATCTAGGACTTAACAACCAATGTCGCTAGTGATTCTAGCACCGTATATGGCGCGTTAACCATGAGATTTAGAATGGGATAGAGAAGTCAGATGTATCTTCTTCTTCTCGCATGCATCTGGATGGCCAGGTCGTGGCTGTTATCCTCGTAGCGTGCATTAATTGGTAATTCATAGAGCATATGCATCATATGAGTGGGAACCCTCAACATCCCACGATAGTTTAGGCATCTGACGGTCTGTACTAACCATTGCCGTAATTCAAGATGTGGGCATGGAATACACCAAGGGGACATGCGGGGTCATGAAGGGGCAGTGATTGGCTTGGATCTTAGGTTGGGCCTCAAACCATGGAAGTTTTAATGGGGACATACTCCTGGCCGTGCAAAAAAGCTTCATGCACCTTGTGGGAAAAGTGATGCACCTATGAAGAGTGTAAGAATTGTGACATGTCACTCCCTGTTCCAGAAGGAGCTACGAACGGGGCAGGAAAGGGACCCCATGAAGGTTCTGGTTAACCTATGAAGGTTGTCAAACATAGTTTTCAGAATAAAAGCAATTTTTTAAGAAATGTTTACGAAAACCTGCATTGCCTACGACATATGGTATGTGGCTGTAGAGATAGTGCATCATACACTCCTTTTTAGTGAACTTGATGAGTATGCTCGTACTCAACCGCACCTTCTTAACCCTTGCTAGGTTCTAAGCTGTTGAAGACGACGTCAACATCAATTTCTTCTCAAGAAACCATCATCGACAACTCATGTTCTTCAATAAAGTCAATGAAGTCAACATATACATAAACTGAAGTGAAGATAAATATCTTGATTAGATAGGAGTATATAATGTAGCCATACAATCTACTTCTGTAAAGCATTGCATTAGTAGCAATTGCAAGCCAGATAGTTTAGATGCTAGTCTTTTAGCCAAATAGTTCTAAGTTATTATTTATTGTTCTTCTTTGTAAGAAGTTTCTTTCTCTCTCTTTCACCTAGAGTGTTCTCTGGATCTTTTGTAAAGAGTTGAGTTGTAACCTATAGTCATGTCTTGGACCTGATGTGTTTCTGTTGTACCACTCTAAGGGATGTAATACCAGTGAACGGTGTTTCATTTGTGTTATGTCAATGACTATAGTGTACTACACCATGAAGTAGTATGTTGTGTCACCACAAGTACCCAGGTTCAGAGCCCTCGTGCTGAGGTAAAACACTAAGAATATGGGGTACAATTGCTCCTCGAGCTATATGATCTAGCTACCTTCTTAAAAGCTCAGATTCCAACCCTTGCTACGAGGGCCTTGCCCCTCCTTATATAGGCAGAGGGGCAACGGTCTCACTGGCCAGTCTGGCGGGCGGGTCCCATAGGCAGGCCCCATCCGGCTGGTCATCTACAATATCTAGTATGGCGTGTCCTATCAAAGTACATGCCGTGTGGGTTGCCATGGGTATAGTGAACGCCGTGCGAGCCTATCGTCAGCATCCGGCCACTGTGCCCCCATCACAAGCAAAGTCTTCGGTATGGCTAGCCGGACGCGGGCACTGTTCCGGCTACTAGCTAGTAGCTGGTATGAAGTGCCTGTTTTCGGCTACAATCAGCTAGCCGGACGCGGACCGTCTGCCTTAGTTCTTGTCTGGTTGGGGTAACCAGGGGTCACCACCCCCCCCCCCCCCGACAACAAGCCAAGAACATATATAGTGGATCAACATGTCGTACTTATGATTCCCATGTTTTATGAGTTTTGGAACTTTTCCTAGCTAACTCTACCCACTTGAATGTGACTTTATGTCAATTTATGGAAATTAGGTCAAATTTGAACTACAAGTAAATTGTAGGTTGCGTTGAAAGTTTTATGTTTTTGGAGGTAACCATTGAGGTGTCATTTAATATATCACAAACCACCACCAAGAGTTTTTACAATAGGTTCAACTTCTTGCTAAGATTATGCATCTTGCCAATTTAACGAAATTGGGTTAAACTTGAGCTACAAGTAAGCGCGATATATTTATCTTAAATTAAATGTATTTTTGGATGTGGATGGGTGAATAATCTTCTTGTAGTAAAAAATGTCATTGATGTGAGTTTCCAACTAACATGAAAGAAAATTCTTAGTTTTCCGAGTGATGACGAGATTGTTCTTTTCCGCAAAGAAAAGTTCGAAGAATATGGATCTCAATGCGACAAGCCAAGATTCTAGACATATTAAGTGGACCATCATGGTTTACTTACGATTCTTATCTTTTATGAGTTTTCAAACTCCCTAGCTAACTTCGCCCACTTGAATGACATATTAAGTGGACCATTATGTCAAATTTGAACTAGAACAAAATTGTAGGTTGCTTTGAAAGTTTTATGTAAAAACTTGTGGAGGTACCTGTCGAGGGGTCAACAAATATATCAAAAACCACTGAGAGTTTTGACAAAATGTTTAACTTCTTGCTAAGGTTTTGAATCTTGACAATTTTAAGAAATTAGGTCCGACTTGAACTACAAGTAAGCAACGCGATACATTGGTCTTGAATTAATTATCTTTTCGTAGGTAGTAGATATGGGTGCATCTTCTTGTAGTAAATAATGTCGTCGGCATGAGTTTCCAACTATCAGGAAAGAATATTCTCAATTTTCTGAGTGATGACGAGATTGTTCCTTTCCGTAAAGAAAGTATGAAGGATATGGATCTGAATGACACGAGCGAAGCTTTCAGACATATACAGTGGGCTGACATGTTGTACTTATGATTCCCATGTTTTATTAGTTTTTAAGGTTCTTCCTAGCTAACTCTCCCCACTTGAATATGACTTTATATCGATTTATCGTAATAAGGTAAAATTGAACTATAAGTAAATTGTATGTTGCGTTGAAAGTTTTATGATTCTCAGTTTTCCAAGTGATGACGAGATTGTGTTTTTTCGTAAAGAAAAGTCTGAAGAATATGGATCTGAATGCAAAAATCCAAGCTTTCAGACATATATAGTTGACCAGTGTGTTGTACTTATGACTCCCATGTTTTAGTTATGAGTTTTCATACTTCCTAGCAAACTCTACCGACTTGAATAACTTTATGTTGATTTATCGAAATTAGGTCAAACTTGAACTATAAGTATATAAATCATAGGTCGTTGCTTTGAGAGTTTTATAAAACAAATCTTTTGTAGGTATCCATCAGGGGTCAATTAATATATTTGAAACCACCAAGAGTTTTGACAACAGGTTCAACTTCTTGCTAAGATTTTGTAGCTTTACAATCTAATGAAATTACGTAAAACTTGAGCTACAAGTAAGAGCGATAGATTTGCTCTTGCATTAATTGTCTTTTCGGAGGTAGATGGGTGCATACTATTGTAGTAAATAATGTTGTTGGTGTGAGTTTACATCTATCGGGAAAGAACATTCTCAATTTCACCGAGTGATGACGAGATAGTTCATTTCCAAAGAGAAAGTACGAAGAACTTGTATCTAAACGCAATAGGACAAGATTTCGAACATATATTGTGGACCAACATGTTGAACTTATGATTTCCAAGTTTCATGAGTTTTCAAACTTTTTCCTAGCTAACTCTTCCCACTTGAACGACTTTATGTCGATTTATCGAAATTCGATCAAATTTGAACTACAAGTAAATTGTAGGTTGCATTGAAAGTTTAATGATTTTTTGGAGGTAACCATCAGGGGGTAATTTAATATGTCCCAAACCAACACCGAGAGTTTTGTCAACAGGTTCAACTTCTTGCTAAGATTTTGCATCTTGACAATTTAATGAAATTAGGTCAAACTTGAGCTACAAGTAAGCGCTATAGATTGCTCTTGAATTAATTGTCTTTTTGGAGGTAGACGGGTGCATCTTCTTGTAGTAAAAACTACCGTCAATGTGAGTTTCCAAATATCAGGAAAGATCATTCTTAATTTTCTGACTGATGACCAGATAGTTCCTTTACGTAAAGACAGTCTGAAGAATATGTATCTGAATTCCACAAGCCAAGTTTTTAAACATATATATATAATGGACTAAAATGTTGTACTAACGATTCCTATGTTTTATGAGTTTTCAAACTTGCTAGCTAACTCTGCCCATTTGAATGACTTTATGTCGATTTATAGAAATTAGGTGAAATTTGAACTACAAATATATAAATCGTAAGTTGCTTTGAGAGTTTTACGAAAACTCTTTTGGAGGTACCCACCGAGGGTCAATTAATATCACTACAAGAATATGGGCGGTCTATGACAATATGATATCGTCGTGGATAGGGGTCATAACATCGTAGATGGCCATCCACGATGAATTCTGCGACGAAAAAATAGGTCACGAACCTCACGTCATAATTTAACCCGTGGCATTTTCTGTCTTAAAACGTCACAGGCCGTTCATGACGTTCCTCCAATTTCATCACGACAAACTAGACCGGACAGGTCCAGGCCTGGTCTTTCATGAAGTTTTTATTTCGTCATGAACCAGGCTACATGGCGGACGGCACCGCGAGCTGCCACCAGGGACGTTTGCTGACATCATGTTTGCCGTCTATGACATCATCTACTTCAGGACGTTTTTTTCCCGTCATGGCCTGATTCTGCTAGCGCCATTTGTTGATATCATCCTTTCATTTTCTTATGTCATCCTTCCCATTTCGTCAAGCTAGCCAAGACGAATTTCGTTTTCGTCACGGCAATAAGCTGGCTAGCTTACGCGTGGCTGACCATCAGGGTGACACGTGGACCAATAGGAAGGAAACATGTGGTACATCTGTAGCGCGAATCGTGTACCAATCAGAGTTGTACGTGTATCTCCAACGCACGACAAAGTCATTTCGTCAGGGCAGACGAGATGATGTTTCTATTTCTTGGAGGACATTGACGAGTGAAAGTGCGCCATGTGGGTGTCTATCGATGATAGAAATATTGTCGTCAACTAAACAAGCATGATGTTTTCATTTACGTCGGAGAAGAGTGCTGAAATCTTTGCTAGATTGCACAGTACAGATCAAAATGACAGAAATTGTAGGGCACATGTTTCAGGAGACATCAATAGGTTTGCACATAAGTTTCCACCAAAATAAAAAATGATCCTAACAAGCTTTCAGTCACACCACCAGTTCACTTACGCAATATAGCTAAGAATTGCTGAAGTGATGCATTTATAAGGTCTGCGAAGTTCACAAGTGCTTTTCAAGCTTCATTCTTTGCTTATTTCTCCTTCATCAATGCTTCAATGTGTCTACACAGTGCCTCGTTCACTGCTCTCTCAGCCCCAAGTTGTTCTTCAAGGAGAGAGCTGGTTGGTCTTGAAGCATGGATGCTTTCATTAGTGGAAGCAAGGGGTTGATCCTCAATGCCATCTTTTGCAGCAGATGGCGACACCATGCTTCCAATGGGTGCTTGACCGTTATAGAAGCAAACATTAGAAAAATAGAAAAAAATCCAAGCACATCTTCATGGACGAACAGGGTATTGAATTATACGAAGGTGACAAAGATGGACCTGGTATAGCTTCTTCCACACTTTATGCGCTTCCTTCATGGCTTCTGCCTCGCCATCTGGTTTCTCCGTCTGCAACCCCACAATGGCACTGAGCAATATCGAATTGCCTGCTTTCTGAGCCCCTAGTTACGCTTTTTCAAGGAGATTCTTGGTTGGTCTCGAAGAATGGATACTGATGTCCCGTGTCAGTGGAAGGAGGTTTTTTAGCCTCGGCGATATATTCAATACAGTTAGGCACCATCTTGGTTTCCATGATTGCCTATTGAGTTTTAGGAATAGAATCAAACATTAGAAAAATAGCTAGCAAATTACAAGTTGATCATACTCATTTCAGAGACAAATATGGCATTGAAATTTTGGAAGATGAGAAAGATGAAAAGTACTTTGGAGGGTTTACTATTGCTTTTTTCACACTATGATGGGAGAAGCCCTAGCTATCACAGAAAAACAAGTCACTATGATAAGGTTGTCTATTTCTTGTTTGCTAGTTTATTAGACAACGGGCCTACAGAAAGAGAGAGCATAGAGTATGAGAGGCAGTCCTGGTTAAACACAAACTAGGGGGAAGTTGGTAGGAAAGACTTGACATGGTTCCTATGGCCAGTCCAAGAATCAACAAGCTTGCGCCACTCTGCATTGTTAAGGTGTTCAATAGGAGATATCCTTGTTACTTCATTCAGTGGGAAGGGGTCAAAAACTGCTTCTTCAGGAGATTCCTTTGAATTCTTGCATGCCTCATTAACTGCTAGTTGCAAGCAACATGCACCTATGGTTGTGATGCATCCATGACAAACTTTTGCCGAAATAAACCATCGTGCAGTAGCATTTTCTTGAACAATAAGGAGAAGACAAGGGCAGTTGAGTCACATAACATACGGAAACTAAGTCAGAAAACTCTGCTCTGACATCCGGCGTCTCCTTGTACTCTTTCTAGCGGCGGAAGATAGGCATACCGGTCCTGACTGTTTTTGCACACTCAGTGGCAAACTTGGAAGCAATAGTTCTTCCTAGAGGAATGGCAAATGGAAGCTTTCCTCCTTTGGACATGTTCTCACGCTACTTCCCCATGTTTTTCCCCCAAGACAATTTGAGGATCATCATGTTTAATAGTGGCTTCAGAAGGATGGTGGCCAAAATCATCTACAAACATATAATACAGATTTAGTGTTCTACCATATAATAAGTGCCATTCATTGTGCTTTCCTTGGGGAGTTGCTTGCTTTCCTGGGGCAGCTGTCTGCTCGTCTTGGACCATTGTCTTCCTGCCATGGAGTGCTTCCATCTCAATTTGGGCTGCTACCTTCTCTCCTTGAGCATCATGATCTGCAGGACTCTGAGTTTCTTGCGAAGAGGTTGCAGCACTTTGTGGTCTTGGTGGGCGCCGTGGAGAACTTGTAGGTGGAAGTACTTCTGGCGGATACCCCTTGGACCTGGTATGTCTTGTACTTTCTATAGAGGTAGCCATGCTATCCAAGACGCGCTTCCGAGCAGTTGATCCACCACCAGTAGCCACCCTTGTCATCACAACAGGTTTCTTCTTATATTTCCTCTTCTCAGTCTACACAATTCGAAGGTAGTCAATTCATGGTAATAAAAGGCAACAACATATATGGAAAATTAAGTAAGAAAATAATTACACAAAAGATGAGTAGGCACGTAAGGGGACAACCTATAGCTCATCCTCCTCTTCCTCTTTGGGATAATAGTCAGATCAAGAGCCTTCATCCTTGCTATTTTGGGGGAGAATTCAGGTGGAGATGCATAAACAAGGGGCCTAACACCCATTTGTTGCATCCACACATTGTTTCTCGTGATGTTTTCCAGCCGTCTTTCTTCCATGGGATGCAATTGTGGTTGTATCATGAATAAACAACTCCAAGTAAGCTACAAAAATAGGACCTATGGTATTGATTCTTCTATACTAATCATAATGTACAACGTTCCACTCTGAGGAACTTCTACTCTGAATCTCATATCACAAGACTAACGATGAAGCAGGCAAAGCAATGCAAGAGAAAAGACGATGAACAATATGGACAATTCACCAATTGGTTGCAGTAATAAGCAGAGTGGGACAATAAAACATAAGTAGGATAAGCATCAATAGTGCAATTAAACAGGAAACATAACCTATGGTACTGATTGATCTATAGAACTCATCATGTGACAGCTCACCACGAGCAATTTCTACTATGATCATAAGGCATATGATGAAGCAGCCAAACTAATGCAAAAAATCAAGATAATGCAACCTTTATCGCACGCAAACAGATCATAAGCCGAAATAGTATACATGAAGTTAAAGAGGATAATCAAAATAAAACATAAGCATGATAAGCAAATATCATGCAAATAAACAAAATATAACGTATGGTGTTGATTGTTCTATAGTAATCATCATATAATAGTGTCCACTATGATCAATTTATACTCTGATCAAAAGACATAGGATGAAGCAGCCAAACCAATTGAACAACCAAGATAATGCAAACTTTATCTGTATGTAAACTGATCATAAGTCAAATACTTTGAATCTCACTTATGAATTGGTTGGATGGTTGCACTAATAAGCAGGGCAAGACAATTAAACATCAGAAGGATAAGCATCTTTCATGCAATTAAAATAGCAAATTAAACAAGTCATGACATATGATGTTCATTGTTCAATAGTAATCATCATGTAAAATAGACTACTATGAACAATTTATACTATGTTCATCAGACATGTCATGAAGCAGTCAAACTAATGCAATAGACATGATAATGCAACCCTAATCACAAGACTTGTCAAATCACAAGGAATTTCACAGGCAAAACAAAATAAGAGAGAATAACTGCAACAAAGTAGGTAAATTGGTGGCATGAACAGGATAATGAATAGCATTTCTCACACAAAGTAAAAAACATGAGCATCGAGGATGAGTGTGTTTACTTTCCTGCAGGCTGTATGGCCTTTTTGATACCGCGTTCTTGTAGTGACCCAGGGCACGTGCCATCGAGCTGGGCGGCGAGGTAGCAAGCCTTGTCGATGAGGTGGGCGACGAGGTGGACGGGCCTTGTCAGTGTGGTGACGGTCCTTGTCAGCAAGGTGGACGGCAAGCTAGACGGCGAGATGGTCGGCAAGGTGGATGGCGAGCTGGCCGACTTTGCGGGTGAAGTGTACAGTGAGGTGGTAGACAAGGTCAGCCGGCTGTCGGCGAGGTAGACGACCGGCGAGGTCGACGGACATGGTGGAAAACTTGGATGGTGAGTCGGTGCGGAGAGGCTAGGGTTTGTGCTTGGGTGACGGAGAGGTTACTACTAGAAGGATAGACGGAGACGAGGGCATTAAAGGCAGAGGGCAGAGGGACAGACAGCGGCGAGGGGAAAAGGGAGAGGACGGCGGGGAGGGTGAGGGGAGGAAAAGAGGGAGGACGGCGGGGAGGATGACACCGAGGGCCGTGGGGAAATTTGGAACTGTCTCATTTCAGCGAGGGGATAAAAAGGGTTTCAAATAGATTACATAGATGACCTTTGCGAGAATGCTTAGGTGGCACTATGTGGGTGGGCTCAAAGGTAATTGTAGCTCGAGAAATTTTTGTTTGTCTAGAAACTCTCCTGCGCTGGTGCCAAATTTCACATGGGCGGGAGAACCTGACCTGGCAATTTGGGGTTGGTGTCCTGGCCGTCGGATGCATGATAGATGGTTCAAATAAATTAACCATATTTTAGAAAGTATTTACTAAAAGGGCCTGATGAAGAAAACTATAAATTATTGACAAATAAATCTTAAAAAAGCAATAATGTGGACTATTAGTTTATATTCTGGCTTGTATAATGATCTCAAGAGAGTTAAAAGTATTGTGGATAATATATTCAAATTTAGATAAGATTCAAAATGCAGTTTTGAATAATGGATTTCTCTAGATTAGGGTTGAACGATGGACTTTTACCCTTATTTTGGTTAGTTTTAGGTCATAGCAACACATATGGTAGATATCAAAGTTTGATCCCACAACAAGATGCATCACAGAGACCAAAATATATAGGAAAAGCAACTTCCACATCCATGTGTTGCACCACCAGCGTGACAGAAGTTGCATGCATTATCTCAGAATTCCTATATGTGTGTGGTCTCATGTAGATATATATCAATGTGGTTTTGGAAAAGAACACATGCAATGTGGTCATGTGAATGACTAGTAGTGGATATATCAATGTGGTTTAGAGAACACATGCATTACTCTAGGGGGATCCATGTGTGTCAGACCAAAAACATCATATAGGAAATAAATAACCAGCTCAGTGTGTGACAAAAGTTGCATCACAGAATCCACTACTATCTAGTGTGTGTGGGAATTGTGGTTTAAGAAAATAACACATGCAATATATGTATCTAGGGGTTCCATGTGTCAAAAACGATGGTCACAGAGATAAAAACATGTAGGGAAGGTAGCTTCCACATTGCATGTTGCACCAGTGTGTGACAGAAGTTGCATCATACAGAATCCACTAGAGTATGTGTGTGTGGTCATCATGCATAAATGCATGTAGTGGTTTTGGAAAAGAACACATCCAGTGTGGTCATGTGGATCAATGACTCTAGCGGATATATATATATATATATATATCAATAATATCGTGGTTTAGGAAAAGAACACAACATGCAATGACTATAGGGGATCCATGTGTCAAATTATGGTCAGAAATACCAAAAACACATATATAGCTAAATCAGCTTCCACACATTTGCATGTTGCATGCACCAGTGTGACAGGAAGTTGCATCATAGAATCCACAGGAGTATGTGTGTGGTCATGCATTTCGATCGAGATATATTGTGGTTTTGGAAAAGGACACACATGCAATGTGTGGTCATGTGGATCAATGACTAGTAGTAGTGGATATATATATATCAATGTGGTTTAATTAGGAAGAGAACACATGCATGACTCTAGGCGCCAGACCAAAAACTAACATATAGGAAATAAATAACCATCTTGCACATTTGCATGTTGCACCAGTGTGAGATAGAAGTTGCATCACAGAATACACTACTTGAGTGTGTGTGGGCATGTAGATATATATATATATATCAATGTGGTTTTGGAAAAAGAACACATATGCAATTTGAATCATGTGGATTAATGGCTCTAGTGGATATCATGTGTGGTAATTTAGGAAAGAGAACACACATTGCAATGAATCTAGTTGAGGATATCCATATGTCAAACTTACCATGGTCATAGAGACCAAATTAAAACATATAGGAAATAAACAAGCAGTTTTCACATTGCATGTTGATAGAAGTTGCATCACAGAATTAATCCACTAGAGTTGGTGTGGTCATGTAGATATCAATGTGGGTATATTATTGGAAAAGAACACATGAAAATGCGGTCATCATGTGGATCCATCACTGACTCTGGTGGATATCAATGTGGGTTAGGAAAAGAACACATGCATGCAATATGACTCTAGGAGAGATCCATGGTCATAGAGACCAAAAACACATAGGAATTAAAGGAGCTTCCACATTGCATGCATGGTTGCACCAGTGTGATAGAAGTTGTGCATCATCATAGAATCCACTTGAGTATGCATGTATGTGGTCATGCATGTAGAGATATATGCAATGTGGTCATGTGGATCAATGACTCTAGTGGATATATATATCAATGTGTGGTTTAGGAAAAGAACACACATCATGCAATGTCTCTCTAGGGGATCCATGTGTGTCAAATTAAACCATGCATGGTCATAGAGACCAAAAACACATAGGAAAGCAGCTTCCACATATTTCATTGTTGCACCAGTGTGACAGAAGTTGCATCACATAATCCATTGAAGTATGTGTGTGGTCATGCATGTAGATAATTGTGGTTTTTTAAAAGAGCACATGCAATGTAGTCATGTGGATCAATGACTCTAGTGGATATCAATGACTCTAGGAAGAGAACACACATGCAATTAATTAATGACTCTAGGAGCTAGGGGATCCATGTGTCAAACCATGCATGGTCTCACAGAGACCAAAAAACACACAGGCAATTAAAGCAGCTTCACATGCATTGCATGTTGCACCAGTGTGTGTATGACAGAAGTTGCATCACACAAAATCCACTGGAGTATGTGTGTGTGGTCATGTAGATATATCAATGTGTGGTTTTGGAAAAGAACACGTGCAATGTGGTCACATGTGTGGATCAATGACATCTAGTGTGGATATCATCAATGTGGTTTAGGAAAAGAACACATGTAATGACTCTAGGGGTTCCATGTGTATAACCATGGTCACAGAGACCAAACACATAGGAAAAGTAAATTCCACATTGTATGTTGCACCAGTGTGATAGGAGCTGCATCACAGAATCCAATGGAAGTATGTGTGTGGTCATGCACATGCATTCATGTTGATATATCATTATGGTTTTGGAAAAGAACACATATGCAATGTGGTCATGTGGATCAATGAGTCTAGTGGATAATCAATGTGGTTTATTATAGGAAGAGAGAACGCACATGCAATTAATGACTCTAGGGGATCCATGTGTCAAACAATGCATATGGTCTCACAAAGACCAAAAACACATAGGAAACTAGCTTCCACATTGCATGTTTGCACTAGTGGGTGACAGAAGTTGTATCATAGAATCCACTAGAGTGTGTATGGTCATGTAGATATCAATGTGGTTTTGGAAAAGAACACGTATGCAATGTGGATCATGTAGGATCAATCACATCTAGTGTGTGGATATCTATGTGGTTTAGGAAAAGAACACATGGAATGACTCTAGGGGTTCCATGTGTACAACCATGGTCACAGAGACCAAAACACATAGGAAAAGCAACTTCCACATTGCATGTTGCACCAGTGTGACAAAAGTTGCATCATAGAATCCACTAGAGTGTGTGTGGTCATGTAGATATCAATGTGGTAGTGGAAAACAACACATGATGCAATGTGGTCGTGTGGATCTATCAATGACTAGTGGATATCAATTTTTGGTTAGGAAAAGAACACATATGCAATATGACTCTAGGAGATCCATGTGCCAAAGCATGGTCATAGCTAGAGACCAAAAACACACACAAGAAAGCAGCTTGCACATTACATGCATGGTTGCACCAGTGCGACAGAAGTTGCATGCATCACAAAATAACATGGAGTGTGTGTTAATGTAGATATATCATTGTGTGGTTTTGGAAGAACATGCAGTGTGTGATCATGTGGATCAATGAGACTAGCTAGTGGATATCTCCATGTGTGGTTTATTAGGAAATTAAAAGAATGCATGTAGTGTGTGATCATGTGTGGATCAATGACTAGTCGATATCCTCAATGTGTGGTTTATTAGGAAATTAAAAGAATGCATGCAGTGTGTGATCATGTGTGGATCAATGACTAGTGGATATCCTCAATGTGTGGTTTATTAGGAAACTAAAGGTTTATTAGGAAATTAAAAGAACACATGAATGAGTACTCCAGGGGATCCATATGTGTCAAACACATAGGAAAGCAGCTTCCACATTGCATGTTTACATAATTTGCACAATCACAAAATCCACTTGAGTATGCATGTGTGTGGTCATGCATGTATAGATATATATCATCGTTGTTTAAATTTGGAAAAGAACACATGCAATGTGGTCATGTGGATCAATGACTATAGTGGATATATATAAATAGGAAAAGAACACACATCATGCAATCTAGGGACCCATGTGCCAAATTAAACAATGGTCACAGAGACCAAAAATACATAGGAAAGAAGCTTCCCCATTACATGTTGCACCAGTGTGACAGAAGTTGCATGCATCATAGAATAATCCACTAGAGTATGTGTGTGGCCATGCATGTACATATTGTGGTTTTGGAAAAGAACAAACATGCAATGTGGTCATGTGGATCATGACTCTAGTGGATATATCAATGTGGTTTAGGAAGAGATCACACATGCAACTTATGACTCTAGGGGATCCATGTGTCAAACCACATATGGTCACACAAAGACCAAAAACACATAGGAAAAGTTGCATCACAAAATCCACTGAAGTTGCTTAGATGATACCTATCTCAATTTTTGAACATATTCTAGAAACACATCCAATATATGGAGGGATTCAGATGCTCTGATGCTCGGTTTTCAATGAAACCCTAGACCGTGGGCCCCATAGACAATCTACCCCCTAGATTATTTCTCCAGAAGAGGGTTGAACAATGGATTTTTATCCTTATTTATTTTGGTTAGTTTTAGGTGCAATACCAAAGTTTGAGCCCAAGAAGATGTTGGATCATGCACATATCGATATATGTGAGAGACCATGCTCACTAGGGGCCTAGATAATGCCTATCTCAGCAACCCAACACACTTTTGTACATATATCATATAGGAAAACACATACATGCATGAAAGTTCTTCCAATGCTTAGATCCCAAACTAATATGTACATCCCAAAATATATACTACATACACAAAAAAACTATAAATTAAACTATTTCAAACACATAATTTATCACCGCCACTTGTTGTCTTCCTTGACTTGCTTCCCCTTCAACCGCTTGTTGTCGCCACCTTTCCAAGATTCCTGCTCGTCCTGATACCGCTTTCTATCCTCCTCGTGCTTCTTCTCCTGGGCTAGCTTGCAACTAGGGCATAGCTGTGTCACGAAAAACCCAGCCTTAACCATCCCATCTTTCATGGTAATGAGCTTAATGTACAACTCGTATGCCATGTAGGACTCTCTGGCTGCATACTCAAGGCGCACCTGGCTCATAGGCTTCCACTCCCAGTAGTCGTGCTCGCTTCACTTCAATTTCTTCAGTTTTGCATAGAATATTTTGATGATTTCCGCTACCACATAATCCATGCCATCCTTTGTAGGGTATGCTTTGATCTTGTACAGATTTTGGATGTCGATGTGGTACCCTTGTGGGATTTTTATCAACGGACGAGAAAGCATATTGTGTCATTTGTGATATCCAAGCTAGTGAAAGTTATCCCTTTCCTACACAAGAACTCGACCAGAGCCGGACAATGCTTCTTAGTTAGTTTACTCCTGTGTTTGAGGGTTTTAGGGATGTAACGGAACAAGGGATGCATAAGAGGCGATCTCAAATTTAAATTTCACATACCTCCAGAACTGGTAAACGAGGAGCTCCTCATGTATGGAGATTTGCACGACAGTGATCTCTTGTGGAGGATTTTTTCGCTTATCTGCAAGGGTGTATGATGACCCACAAGTATAGGGGGTGTATCGCAGTATTTTCGATAAGTAAGAGTGTCAAACCCAACGAGGAGCAGAAGGTGCTGGCTAGTGGTATGGATCAGGAATTCTCTGCAAATACTTAGCAAACGGATTTTTAGGGTTTTTTGATAAAACAAGTAAACAAAGTACAAGTAAATAAAAGACAGTAGGAATAAATGCAGCAGGTGCCCCAATCCTTTATACAGCAAAGGACAAGCCGGTTGTATTACTTAAGATGACCAAACGTTCTCGAGGACACATGGGAAGACTGTCAAGTGCTTTCGCTTCATATAGTTGATTAATCTTCTTTAGCTTGCTAAGTGTTGTGTGGGTGAACCTGTGCTAATGTACCGACCTTCCTAGGACTAATACATACTTGTGATTATACCCCTTGCAAACATCTGTAAGTACAAGAAAGTAATTAAGGTAGAAACCTAACCACAACTTTAAACTCTAAGACCATTATGTCCCTTGTGAAGTGGTTTCCTAATGGGGGTTAAGGTTCCTGTCACTCCTGCAACCCCTACGATTAGTAGCCAAATACACAATGCATTCCCCTAGGCCCATATAGGTGAAGTGTCATGTAGTCGACGTTCACATGACACCACTAGAAGAAGTACACCACAACTTAAATAACAGTCTATTGAATCTTTCTCAACACAACTCCACTACTAACAACATGACTTCTCCCATGTCCTCAAGACCAAAACGAACTACTCACAAGACATCATATGGATCATGATCAGAGATGGAATAATGATGTATACCAATCTAAACATAAACAATAATTCAATGGTTCACTCAATAGCATCAACTACAAAGAGTAATCAACACAGGGAAAGTTTCCCCTATGAACTATGCAAGATCCAACACAATTGTTACAGCAATATGGAGATGGTGATGAGGGTGCTGATGGTGATGATGGTCGTGATTGTAACTACCTCGGTGAATTACGCTCTTAGTTAATGCCTGGATGAACGAAAGTGGTTAAAATAGTGCGGCGGGGCCCAGGGCCACTCACGGTAGACCTTTCGGCCGTCCTAACTACTTTCAAACAACGGGACAAGAACGAGCGGCGTAATCGGCAGGCGAAGGGATCAACTACATACACAAGTGAGTATGTATGCAAGCCACATACAACAGTCCTCAGAGTCATTCCATCTAAAATAAATAGAAATATTGCAACGCCATACGGCAAGATCCAAATGTCCTAGATAGATATAATAATTTACGATAGCTCCTCATACATCACACGTCAGAGTATCAGGCGGAAGCGGAAAACAAGATACAAGTACGGATAAGAAGCAAATTGGCATAAGATGCCCCATAAATAAACACATTCCGCCCACAGATCACACGGATCCCCATTCCCGGAATCTCTACACCGAATGATCGTTGCCAACATCATCTGTCTCTTCCACCCAGTATCCATCTTGCGGGTACACCTGTTCATCTGAATCAAACAATTTATCGTGTGAGACCCTAGGGGTACTCAGCAAGTCTTTATGCCACTAAAGGGGACACAACCGGGGGTGACGCAATTGCAGCAAAAGATAAAACCTAACAATTCTATAGAGACTCGCTAACCTTCATCCTAACCAATGATAGACGGAAGTCCGTAAATTAAGAACAACAGTTATAACAGTATAATTTACAGATCCATCCTCCTCGCTTACCAACGAGGAAGCGGACGAACAACCCCCATCATCCGTTGGCAGTTTTATTAACCATTCCATGAGTATTACACTATTTACTAGTCAGGTACTTAGTCAATTTAAAAGCGGTACTTTAGCTGTACTTGTCTATGATCGAGAAACTGTGCTCCAAGTCGTCCATAACCGCGGACACGGCTTTCAGAAAGGTTTACCCTGTAGGTGTGCACGAATAGCAACACACACTCGATCAACCTCGGAAAAACCAAATCAAAACCCAACGAGGCATTCACGACAAAGCAATCACAGGATTTAGTAATATTTCAGGGGGCCACCCCATTAAGCTACCCGCAAGGAAGTTGGCCGGCTCCGAGACGGACCCAAGGTTTGTGTGGACGGCGGTAAACGACAGGGAACCCGAAAATGTGACTGGGCTTGTCGATATAGCGAAAACGTGTCACGATCCAAAACAGTACAGGTGCTCCTCGCACAATCTTAAATAAAGCAGTAACATGGCATAAGTACAGAATAGTAATAAAGCCCCAAACTAATTGTGGCCCCAAGAAATAAGAATGAATCAAGCTCTGGCTCAGTGGGGTCCATAAGGCCTCCCGGATGTGGATAGTGCGAATAAACAAGGAACAGGAATCAAGTACTCGGGGTCCTACGGGACACAAGTGAGCAGGAAAAACCAAATAGCAGATATTGCTTACCGGTGCCTCTTTCATTAATTATCCCATTACTACTCCGGTTATGTTGTTTAGGTACCTCATTAACCATCAGACACTCACATACCCTACTCATGCTTTTCTACGGCTCGCATGGGTCAAACAACTCCTGTAGTAATGGCTCATGGGACCGGAACAAGCTTGGTGTGGTTTAAAAGTAAAGGCCATGCAGTACTTGGGATTCAATTTAATGCAAGCGTGACTCGATGATGCAAGAATAAGATAGAGGCAATAGGTACTGTATGTATGCAAGAATGTGGTAGTGCTTGCCTGGCAGCTCAGTTGAAGCGAGAGATGGATCTGGGTAATACTCCTAGGATTCCTGGTACTTCTCCTGCGGGGCGTCTATTCGAAGAAGAACCAAACAAACAAGGGCCAACATGAATAAAGTGCACAAGCATATGAATTAAAATGCGACAAGCAAACAATCATGCCATGATGAATGATGCACAATTTACATGGCATTAAAGTAGCATGGCAAAGGTGAGGTGTGGATGCAAGAAATAAAGCATTTTAATATTTATTTAAACAAGTTTTAATGTCATAAACAGTTCAGATTTTGAATGTTGACATGATGCATGCTTCAATTCAGAACAAGGACTGCATAGGTAGAACGGGCTCGTCGTGCTGATCGATTTAGACATATTATTTGTCAAATTTGGAGTTATAGGACAAAAGTTATTAATTAAATAAGGAAAAGGGCATCTTATTGTAATTTTAGTCATCTCGAAATTTAAAGTGTTCAAAATATATTTTGGAGGGCATAATTGAATTCCTCCCATTTTTCTGATTCCAAAACATATATTATTTGTATTATTTGGATTTGTATTTTAAAAACTATTTGAATCTAAAAAGAATTTGAATTTAAATCAATTTGAAAAAGATTTGATTAAAACAAACACAGGGAAAACTTTTGTTACTCAGGCGAAATCAACCCCAGACACTGACAGGTGGGCCTCTGTGCTGACTGGACCACGCGCGGGGAAAACCTTTTGTCACCGCGTCCCAAGCTAGCCACTGTGACTGCGGGGTGGGCCAGCTGGCGCAGGCCCACGTGACAGCGGCGAGGGAGACAGGGCCTGACAGGTGGGGCTGGGAGCTGGAGCGCGGGTTGCGGCCAGGAAAAGCCGAGGGGTTTTTCAGCAAAAGCGTCAGCGCGGCTGACTGGTGGGATCGGTAGGAGCGCGGGTCGCAGGAATCAAAAAGGTTGGGGGCTTTTTGCAAATCGACCACGCGCGGGTTACTGTTTTTCTTCCCTCTGTTCTGACGGCAACTCGTGCGTGACGAGGAGCGGGGATTCGATCCCGGGCCACGGGAGTGCGCGCTGAGGGGGCTGACCGGTGCGGTAGGGCGAGGGGAGTTGACAGGGAAGGGGCAGGGGCTTAGGTGAGCTTGCTGCGGCGCGGGAAAACGGCAGACGGCGGCGAGCTCTGGCGCGCGTGGTGTGTTCGACGAAACGATCAGCGGCGCTAGGGCGGTACGGCGAGGCGGACCATGTCAGGGAGAAGGGGATGCTCACCGAGGTTCGTCTGGTGTGGTTGGATCGGTCGGGGAGGCGCTGGAACGGCGAGGATGCAGACGCACCAGCGGGCTAGGGTTTCGGAGGACGGCGAGGATCTGGCGGTGCTGGGGAGCTCCTCGTCCACGTTGGCGCATACAGGGGGCAGCAGGGGGTCCTCTTGGTTGCTCAGGACGGCTCCACATTGCGCACGCCGGCTAGGAAGACGAGGGCGAAGTGGTGCTGGCGGCGAACGGCGGCAGGTGGTAGTCGTTGGGGAGGAAGAAGGAGGAGATGAGGGGCGACTCGGGGTGGATCTGGGCGAGCCAGGAGAGGCGTGAGGGAGGAGGAAAAAGGAGGGAGAGGGAGGAGGAAGGCAGGCGGGGCACGGCAGAGATAAGGTGGCCTCGTGCCACCTTTCTCTCCTTTTCTCCCTCGAGCACGTGCTCGGCCGGCTGGGGCTGGTCCTGGGGCTGCAGGTGGGGCATGGTCGAGAGGGAGGGACAGCCAGGTGGGGCTAGCTCATCCGGGAGAGAAAGAGAGAGAGAAGAGGGAGTAGATCGGGCTAGGTTTAGGTGGAGCTCGGGTTAGGCATGGGCTAGGGTTTGGGTGGCTGGGTGTGGGCCAGAGAGAGGGTGGCCAGGTGGTGCTCAGCAGGTTAGAGAGAGAGGGAGAGTAAGAGAGAGAGTTGGGAGTAGGTTAGGGTTTAGTAGAAATAGGGTTAAAAGAATAATGAAGAGAAAACTAGGTTTAGATTATTACTAGGTGTTTAGTTGTTAATTTTGTTTATGAGGACATCTCAAGAAAGATCATGGGGCTTGGACTAACTTGAGCTAGAAGGAATGGAAACAAGAAAGAAAGAGGAAGAAAAGAAATTAGGTGGAAAAAGAAAAGCTCATATAATCATGCATGTAGAAAATAAATTAAAAGAAAAGAATGTGGGAGAGGATATGAGAATGGTGGAGTGGTAGGAGATGTTTTCCACAAAGATAGGAACCAACAAAACCAAAGAAAAACCAAAGGAGAGGAAGGTAGTGAAGACTAGTGCATGGCCCATGCAAAAATAATAATGCCATGATATATTTTGTGAAAACAATATTAATATTATGGCATTACTCCATGCTTATCCAAGAAGTGGAGATTAAACCAAGCAAAGGAATTTAATGGACTAGATCCACCCTATTGCACATGAGCTAGATAAATCCAAATAAAGACAAACAAGCTCATGGTCTAGTAGGATGGTGGAATTATAAAGTGGTGGGAAGAAATGTGGTGGAATGGAAATAAAAAATATGCCCCCAACTCAACTTGGGCATTGAACAATATATTAATAACCACATACAATATCAAGAGGCAAATACAATTAATAATGCATGTGAGAGAAGAGCCAAAAGAAAAAGGGTTTTATATGATGCTCAAATGCAAGGTGGCATGATGACATGAGCATGATATAATTATGATGCAATAATAATATATATGAAGTAATCAATATCTTACTAGGACAAGTAGCATTACAATTGTTAGACAATTGGGGTGCTACAACTCTCCCCCACTAAACAGGAATCTCGCCCCAAGATTCTAGGAAGAAGAAGACTCAAAGAGGGTAGGATACTTGGCACGGAGCTCATCTTCACGTTCCCAGGTTGCTTCATCAACGGAATGGTGCGACCACTGCACCTTACAGAACTTGATGGACTTGTTGCGAGTCCTTCTTTCTGCGACTTCAAGAATTTTTGTGGGGTGTTCTTGATATGAAAGGTCTTCTTTGAGATTAATGAGTTCATGGTCCACGGTCCTACCGGGATCCTTGAAGCACTTCTTGAGTTGAGAGATGTGAAAAACATCATGGACTTTGAGTTGTTCAGGGAGCTCAAGAGCATAAGCAACTTCTCCTCTTCTTCCACGAATTTTGAAAGGACCGATGTATCTAGGAGCCAGCTTTCCTTTGATACCAAAGCGGTGCATGCCTCTCATGGGAGTGACACGAAGGTAAACGAGATCACCAGGGACATACTCCATGTCCGTGTGCTTTCTGTCATAATTGCTCTTCTGGTGACTTTGAGCAATCTTCAGGTTTTCAATAATGGTGTGAACTTTCTCCTCCGCTTGAGTTACAATGTCGGGGCCAAATAATAATCTTTCACCTGCGCCCGACCAACCAATCGGAGTTCTGCACTTGCGACCATAGAGAGCCTCAAATGGTGCCATCTTTAGACTTTTCTGGAAACTGTTGTTGTAAGAGAATTCAGCATAAGGAAGACATTCTTCCCACTTCATGCCGAAAGAGATAACGCAAGCACGGAGCATATCTTCTAGAATCTGATTGATCCTTTCAACTTGTCCTTACGACTGAGGGTGGTAAGCTGTGCTGAAGTTTAGTTTTGTTCCCAAAGCATTTTGGAAACTTCCCCAGAACTTGGAAGTGAAGATGCTTCCACGGTCTGAACTGATTTCAAGAGGAACTCCATACAGAGAGACAATTCTGTTGATATAGAGCTCAGCCAACTGAATTGTAGAAATTGTTTCCTTGACTGGAAAGAAGTGAGCTACTTTGGAAAGCCTGTCAATGACAACAAAGATTGTATTGTTGCACTTCTGCGACCTTGGAAAACCAGTGATGAAGTCCATCTCTACTTTCTCCCATTTCCATTCTGGAGGCTACAATGGCTGTAGAAGACCGGAAGGTTTCTAATGAACAGCTTTAACTCTGCGACACACATCACACTCTGAGACATACTTGGCACAATATCGTTTCAAACCAGGCCACCAATATTGTGTTTTTAAGTCCATGTACATCTTAGTGCTTCCAGGGTGGATAGAAAGAATAGAATCATGTGCCTCCTTGAGAACTTGCTCTCTAAAATCCGGGTAGTTCGGAACAAACATCCGGTGTTCAAAGAAAAGAGTGCCTTGGTCATCTACGTGAAAAGACTCATACTTCGGAAGTTGAATGTTGGAGATGATCTTTTTAGTGTAAGGATCCCCAAGCTGAATGGAACGGACCTTTTCTTCCAAGAGAGGTGTTGCTAGAAGGTTCAGAAGATAACCTTGATCCACAATTTGAAGGTTGAGCTTGCGGAATTCCTCGCACAAGAGAGGCTGTTGTTCTTCCACCATGAGATTGTTGACATAAGCTTTTCGGCTGAGAGCATCTGCCATGACATTAGCTTTGCCCGGAGTGTAGTTGATGATCAGATCGAAATCGTTGATTGTTTCAATCCACCTCCTCTGACGAAGGTTGAGATCAAGCTGTGTGAAGATATACTTCAGACTCTTGTGATCAGAAAAAATCTCATAACGGTTGCCAAGCAAGTAATGCCTCCATACTTTCAAAGCAAAGACAACTGCTGCGAGTTCGAGGTCATGTGTAGGGTAGTTGATCTCATGCGTCTTCAACTGACGAGATGCATAAGCAACAACTTGCTTTTCTTGCATAAGGACCGCACCCAATCCTTGCAATGAAGCATCACAGAAAATCTGGAAAGGCTTTGATGTATCTGGAGGAACCAAGACTGGTGTGGAAGTGAGCTTCTCTTTGAGTGTTTCAAAGCTTGCTTGACATGCAGGAGTCCAAAGGTATTTCTTGCCTTTCTTGAGGAGATCAGTAAGAGGCTTCGCAATCTTTGAGAAGTTTTGAATGAATCGACGACAGTAACTGGCCAAACCAAGGAAACTCCGGACTTCTTTGACATTTATTGGTGGAAGCCAGTCCATAATTGTCTAAATAGTTTCTGGGTTCACGGCAATGCCCTTGGCAGAGATGACGTGACCAAGGTAGGTGACTTGAGGCAGCCAGAATTCACACTTGGAGAACTTTGCATACAGGCGATTCTCACGAAGCTTGTTTAGGACACACCGAAGGTGTTCTTCATGTTCTTCCTTTGACTTAGAATAGACTAGAATGTCATCCAGATAGACCACAACGAATTTATCAAGATACTCCATGAAAACCGAGTTCATAAGCCTCGAGAAAGTGGCAGGTGCATTGGTGAGACCGAAAGACATGACTGTGTACTCATACAGGCCATAGCGGGTGGTGAAAGCTGTCTTAGGAACATCTTCCTTGCGGATCTTGATTTGATGATAACCACTTCTCAAATCAAGCTTAGAGAATACCACAGCTCCAGCTAGCTAATCGAAGAGATCATTAATCCGCGGAAGGGGATATTTATTCTTGATGGTTTTAGCATTGAGTGCCCGATAGTCAACACAAAGTCTATCAGTCTTGTCTCGCTTCTTCACAAAGATGGTTGGACTACCCCAAGAAGAAGTACTGTGCTGAATGAAACCCAACTTCTCTTGTTCATCCAACTGACGCTTAAGTTTAGCCAACTCAGCAGGACCCATTTTATAAGGCCGCTTGGAGATAGGAGCGGTACCAGGTTCAAGTTCAATGACAAACTCAACCTCATGATCCGGCGGCATACCTGGTAACTCTTCAGGAAAGACATCTGGAAACTCACAAACTACAGGAACACTCTGAATACCTTCCATAGCATCATCATTCAGAGCCGCCAAAGAATAAAGCTGAATTGCAGGAGTCAGACTTGGAGCATAGACTATATGGCCTTCAGGAATTTTCAGAGAAACCGAACGTTCAACACAATCAATCATATATGCATTTGCTGACAACCAATTGATGCCCAAGATAATATCAATATCAGAATTTCCCAGAATAATTAAGGAAGCCAGAAACGAAGAGCCACCAATCTCAATTTGATTGCCATGGCTGATATGAGCAGCCCTCATGTTTGACCCAGGAGATTGTACCACAAGACGGTGTAATAAAGGAACCAAAGCCAGATCTTGCTCATGAGCAAACTTGTGAGAAACAAAAGAATGTGAAGCACCAGAATCAAACAAAACTCGTGCAGGAACTGAGTTAACAGGAAGCATACCCATGACAACTCCAGGTGCATGCTCAGCTTGAGCGGCATTGACACAGTTGGCACGAGAAACCGTAGATCCCGGCATAGTGTTGATGTTGAGAGCCCGAGGTGGAGGTGCACAAATCATAGGAGCACTTGCCGCAGGTCATGGAGGTGGTGGTGGAAGAGCTTTGTTGTTCAATGGACAATTCTAGTGCTGATGCCCAGTGTTTCCACAAGTATAGCAAGCACCAGGTGGGTGTGGAGCAACGTAGCCAGGGACTCCGCTAGGCGCTCCAGGGTAGTTGTGGTTGTAGCCCCTGGGAGCCGTAGTGAAGGAGTTTGGTGGCCTTGGTGCGTAGTTTGAAGGTCTTGGTGGAGCAGGGAGCGACGGTGGGGTGTTAGGAACCCAGACACGACGCTTAGAAGGAGTTGTCATAGCAGAAGAGCTTGTTGTATCACGGTTGTGTTTCTTTGACTCCTCAAACACTTGCCTACTTACTTCTTCCTGCAAAGCTGTGTGTTGAAGTTCCAGGAAAGATGCTGGCCTTGCATGAGTGATTGCATATTTAATGGAAGCATTAAGACCTTGCCGAAACCTCTTTTGCTTCTTCTTGTCATCAGAGATCTCATCGCCACCATAACAAGACAGATTCATGAAGTTTCTGATGTAGGTGTTGACATTGTCAGTGCCCTGCTTGAGGTTGAGAAACACTTCCTTCATCCTTTCCATGACAATTTCTAACAGATATTGCTCTTTGAAAGCAGCAGTGAACCGCTCCCAAGTAGGCTGAAAACCAGAAAGATCTGCCTTGAGATAATTTTCCCACTAGAGAGCTGCATCTCCCTTCAGAAGGTGAGTAGCACACTTGACCCATTCTTGCTCGGGAACATCCGCAGTCATCAGCAATCTTGACACTTCACGAAGCCAATCATCCGCATCAAGTGGTTGATCAGACACTTCGAATTGACGTGGGTTGAACTTGAGGAAACTCTTGATGTCTCCTCGCTTGGGAGGTGGAGGTAGCGGAGCAAACTCATTCCTCCTCACGCTTTCCTCGAAGCGCTGCTGGTTCTGCTGCATAGTGCCCAAAGCATTTGCAATACTTGCCAAAGCGGCCCCAAGTTCAGGTGGTATATCGTCCTCAGAACGGCGTGGTGGTGCCATCCTGTGATTGATTTAAAACACAAGTCAGTACTATAATGGAGAATGATAATAATCCAAAATAGTACCAAAATGGAATTAATCAAGATTAAAGAATGCAATACACTGAGGTGATATTAAAATCTCAGCAAAGTTCAATGCGACTAGAAGATATTAAGCATAACACACACTACTGAACAAGGAGTGTGGTACACAACTAACAAAGAAAATTTTTCCGCAAATTTCGGCATTAAAATACCACTATATGCGCAAAACCACTTAACGAATCAAGATTAGTAACTCTACTAGTTCAATATACAAAAGCAAATGACAAAAGTAGTGGTATGGTCGCGACTCCATCCCGCACTCAAATCATTACTCCGCACATGAATCAGTAAAACACATATCCCAACAACTTCTTCTTAAGAGGAACCTAAAGATTGGTAACTACGGAAACGAACACCCCAACAAGATAACGTCGGATACAACGAGTAAGATAGATCGCATCGGTGTACAACGAATCAGAATAGATCGCGTCGGTTTACAAAGGCCTGTCGGTATGGAATGTACCAACAGTTGATAACCAAAGGCAGATAGTGATAACATTTGGATGCAACATATAGACAAGGAATTCACACACACACACACACAACCTATGGTAGTACGGAACCTAGAACACGTGAATCCTAGTTTGAATTTTAGAAGAGGATTGAAAACGTTACACTTCCTTACCAGAAAAGGGTGGGTGGGTGGGTAAGAAGAAAAATGGAAGTAGTCCTACTCTCACGTTTGTTTTTCCCTAGTATACATAACTACCAAAATATTTGCTAGACTGACAACGACCATTTTGGCTGAGACCCTGAAGGGCGGGATGGCTCTGAGACCAATTGTAACTACCTCGGTGAATTACGCTCTTAGTTAATGCCTAGATGAACGAAAGTGGTTAAAATAGTACGGCGGGGCCTAGGGCCACTCACGGTACACCTTTCGGCCGTCCTAACCACTTTCAAACAACGGGACAAGAACGAGCGGCGTAATCGGCAGGCGAAGGGATCAACTACATACACAAGTGAGTATGTATGCAAGCCACATACAACAGTCCTCAGAGTCATTCCATCTAAAAGAAATAGAAATATTGCAACGCCATACGGCAAGATCCAAATGTCCTAGATAGATATAATAATTTAGGATAGCTCCTCATACATCACACGTCAGAGTATCAGGCGGAAGCGGAAAACAAGATCCGAGTACGGATAAGAAGCAAATTGGCATAAGATGCCCCATAAATAAACACATTCCGCCCACAGATCACACGGATCCCCGTTCCCGGAATCTCTACACCGAATGATCGTTGCCAACATCATCTGTCTCTTCCACCCAGTATCCATCTTGCGGGTACACCTGTTCATCTGAATCAAACAATTTATCGTGTGAGACCCTAGGGGTACTCAGCAAGTCTTTATGCCACTAAAGGGGACACAACCTGGGGTGACGCAATTGCAGCAAAAGATAAAACCTAACAATTCTATAGAGACTCGCTAACCTTCCTCCTAACCAATGATAGACGGAAGTCCGTGAATTAAGAACAACAGTTATAACAGTATAATTAACAGATCCATCCTCCTCCTCGCTTACCAACGAGGAAGCGGACGAACAACCCCCATCACCCGTTGGCAGTTTTATTAACCATTCCATGAGTATTGCACTATTTACTAGTCAGGTACTTAGTCAATTTAAAAGCGGTACTTTAGTTGTACATGTCTATGATCGAGAAACTGTGCTCCAAGTCGTCCATAACCGCGGACACGGCTTTCAGAAAGGTTTACCCTGCAGGGGTGCACGAATAGCAACACACACTCGATCAACCTCGGAAAAACCAAATCAAAACCCAACGACGCATTCACGACAAAGCGATCACAGGATTCAGTAATATTTCAGGGGGCCACCCCATTAAGCTACCCGCAACGAAGTTGGCCGGCTCCGAGACGGACCCAAGGTTTGTGTGGACGGCGGTAAACGACTGGGAACCCGAAAATGTGACTGGGCTTGTCGATACAGCGAAAACGTGTCACGATCCAAAACAGTACAGGTGCTCCTCGCACAATCTTAAATAAAGCAGTAACATGGCATAAGTACAGAATAGTAATAAAGCCCCAAACTAATTGTGGCCCCAAGAAATAAGAATAAATCAAGCTCTGGCTCAGGGGGGTCCATAAGGCCTCCCGGATGTGGATAGTGCGAATAAACAAGGAACAGGAATCAAGTACTCGGGGTCCTACGGGACACAAGTGAGCAGGAAAAACCAAATAGCAGATATTGCTCACCGGTGCCTCTTTCATTAATTATCCCATTACTACTCCGGTTATGTTGTTTAGGTACCTCATTAACCATCAGACACTCACATACCCTACTCATGCTTTTCTACGACTCGCATGGCTCAAACAACTCCTGTAGTAATGGCTCATGGGACCGGAACAAGCTTGGTGTGGTTTAAAAGTAAAGGCCATGCAGTACTTGGGATTCAATTTAATGCAAGCGTGACTGGATGATGCAAGAATAAGATAGCGGCAACAGGTACTGTATGTATGCAAGCATGTGGTAGTGCTTGCCTGGCAGCTCAGTTGAAGCGAGAGATGGATCTGGGTAATACTCCTAGGATTCCTGGTACTTCTCCTGCGGGGCGTCTATTCGAAGAAGAACCAAACAAACAAGGGCCAACATGAATAAAGTGCACAAGCATATGAATTAAAATGCGACAAGCAAACAATCATGCCATGATGAATGATGCACAATTTACATGGCATTAAAGTAGCATGGCAAAGGTGAGGTGTCGATGCAAGAAATAAAGCATTTTAATATTTATTTAAACAAGTTTTAATGTCATAAACAGTTCAGATTTTGAATGTTGACATGATGCATGCTTCAATTCAGAACAAGGACTGCATAGGTAGAACGGGCTCGTCGTGCTGATCGATTTAGACATATTATTTGTCAAATTTGGAGTTATAAGACAAAAGTTATTAATTAAATAAGGAAAAGGGCATCTTATTGTAATTTTAGTCATCTCGAAATTTAAAGTGTTCAAAATATATTTTGGAGGGCATAATTGAATTCCTCCCATTTTTCTGATTCCAAAACATATATTATTTGTATTATTTGGATTTGTATTTTAAAAACTATTTGAATCTAAAAATAATTTGAATTTAAATCAATTTGAGAAAGATTTGATTAAAACAAACACAGGGAAAACTTTTGTTACTCAGGCGAAATCAACCCCAGACACTGACAGGTGGGCCTCTGTGCTGACTGGACCACGCGCGGGGAAAACGTTTTGTCACCGCGTCCCAAGCTAGCCACTGTGACTGCGGGGTGGGCCAGCTGGCGCAGGCCCACGTGACAGCGGCGAGGGAGACAGGGGCTGACAGGTGGGGCTGGGGGCTGGAGCGTGGGTTGCGGCAGGGAAAAGCCGAGGGGTTTTTCAGCAAAAGCGTCAGCGCGGCTGACTGGTGGGATCGGTAGGAGCGCGGGTCGCAGGAATCAAAAAGGTTGGGGGCTTTTTGCAAATCGACCACGCGCAGGAGTGCGCGCTGAGGGGGCTGACCGGTGCGGTAGGGAGAGGGGAGTTGTCAGGGAAGGGGCGGGGGCTTAGGTGAGCTTGCTGCGGCGCGGGAAAACGGCAGACGGCGGCGAGCTCTGGCGTGCGTGGTGTGTTCGATGAAACGATCGGCGGCGCTAGGGCGGTACGGCGAGGCGGACCATGTCAGGGAGAAGGGGATGCTCACCGAGGTTCGCCTGGTGTGGTTGGATCGGTCGGGGAGGCGCTGGAACGGCGAGGATGCAGACGCACCGGCGGGCTAGGGTTTCGGAGGACGGCGAGGATCTGGCAGTGCTGGGGAGCTCCTCGTCCATGTTGGCGCGTACAGGGGGCAGCAGGGGGTCCTCTTGGTCGCTCAGGACGGCTCCACGTCGCGCACGCCGGCTAGTACGACGAGGGCGAAGTGGTGCTGGCGGCGAACGGCGGCAGGTGATAGTCGTTGGGGAGGAAGAAGCAGGAGAGGAGGGGCGACTCGTGGTGGATCTGGGCGAGCCAGGAGAGGCGTGAGGGAGGAGGAAAAAGGAGGGAGAGGGAGGAGGAAGGCAGGCGGGCACGACAGAGATAAGGTGGCCTCGTGCCACCTTTCTCTCCTTTTCTCCCTCGAGCACGTGCTCGGCCGGCTGGGGCTGGTCCTGGGGCTGCAGGTGGGGCTTGGTCGAGAGGGAGGGACAGCCAGGTGGGGCTAGCTCAGCCGGGAGAGAGAGAGAGAGAAGAGGGAGTATATCGGGCTAGGTTTAGGTGGAGCTCGGGTTAGGCATGGGCTAGGGTTTGGGTGGCTGGGTGTGGGCTAGGGAGAGGGTGGCCAGGTGGTGCTCAGCAGGTTAGAGAGAGAGGGAGAGTAAGAGAGAGAGTTGGGAGTAGGTTAGGGTTTAGTAGAAATAGGGTTAAAAGAATAATGAAGAGAAAACTAGGTTTAGATTATTACTAGGTGTTTAGTTGTTAATTTTGTTTATGAGGACATCTCAAGAAAGATCATGGGGCTTGGACTAACTTGAGCTAGAAGGAATGGAAACAAGAAAGAAAGAGGAAGAAAAGAAATTAGGTGGAAAAAGAAAAGCTCATATAATCATGCATGTAGAAAATAAATTAAAAGAAAAGAATGTGGGAGAGGATATGAGAATGGTGGAGTGGTAGGAGATGTTTTCCACAAAGATAGGAACCAACAAAACCAAAGAAAAACCAAAGGAGAGGAAGGTAGTGAAGACTAGTGCATGGCCCATGCAAAAATAATAATGCCATGATATATTTTGTGAAAACAATATTAATATTATGGCATTACTCCATGCTTATCCAAGAAGTGGAGATTAAACCAAGCAAAGGAATTTAATGGACTAGATGCACCCTATTGCATATGAGCTAGAGAAATCCAAATAAAGACAAACAAGCTCATGGTCTAGTAGGATGGTGGAATTATAAAGTGGTGGAAAGAAATGTGGTGGAATGGAAATAAAAAATATGCCCCCAACTCAACTTGGGCATTGAACAATATATTAATAACCACATACAATATCAAGAGGCAAATACAATTAATAATGCATGTGAGAGAAGAGCCAAAAGAAAAAGGGTTTTATATGATGCTCAAATGCAAGGTGGCATGATGACATGAGCATGATATAATTATGATGCAATAATAATATATATGAAGTAATCAATATCTTACTAGGACAAGTAGCATTACAATTGTTAGACAATTGGGGTGCTACAGTGATGATGATGATGATGATTGTCCCGGTCAACTCTAGCTTGATGGTGGTCACTCCCCGAGTCCTCGGGTTTCGGGAGGATAATATACACCAGAGGGGGGAGCCTAGAGTGGGCCAAGGCAGCCACACCACCTGGTGGCGCGACCTAGGGCTGCCCGCGCCAGGGGGTGGTGTGGGCCCCCTGTGACCCATCTCTAGCCCCCCCTTCTGGCTTCCTTTGTCTTCTGGAAAAATAGGATTTTCCGTATATTTTCCCGGATTTTCTGATCTTCGTGAATTTTGCCTCCAAACAGCACCTTTTCCATCAGAATCCTGACTGCGGCGGGTCCATGCTCCAAAAGTCATCAACCATGTAAAAACAGATGAAATAACATAAGTATCACCTCTCAATACGAAATATATCAATGAATAACAGTGAATTATGGCATATAATAGTGATGCACAATGGACGTATCAACTCCCCCCAAGCTTAGACTTCGCTTGTCCCCAAGCGAAACTGAGCTCAATAAACATGGCCTCAGGTTTATGGAGTGAAGAGTCGATAAAATAATACAGATAAGAAGCATCACATTCATCAATACATAGATCATAATAGAAGACAACTCACTATTATATAACTCAACTTGTAATGGGTAAAGGAAACACAATAAAGATACATAGAGTGAATCATAATTGGTAATGGCAAAGTTAGCTCTTGGTCGAAGAATATTTGATAATTTGCTGGAGTTCACAAATAACTGGTTTTCAATGATAGCTTTCAAAGTAGTAAACATCAAGATAAGAGCAATCTGCAAAACAAGGAACATAAGAAACATGATTGAATAAATCATCATATGAATGAATGAAACACAACAACTCAAAATACTTGCTGAGATAGAAGGGAATAGGTTTACTGATTCAACTACAAAGTAAAAGAAAGGCCCTTCGTAGAGGGAAGCAGGGATTGCGAGTCTCATAAAGAGCTCCCAAAAATTATGATACTTACTAGCTTTCAGCTCTCATTGCCCCTATCATAGGCATATTTAGGTGATTAAGGTTAAAGTGATCAAATATGAGGATATGCATTGACAAGTTGTAAGTTGAGAATCTCATGTCCCTTGAATACGAGGGCCGCTCCTCATGCTACTCAAGTTTAGTCACCAGTAAGTTCTTGTCATCGTAAGCATATGTGTATCATAGAGAACCGCCAACGGGGTACCCCTTGCCCGATGATACGGAAGAATCCCCATATCAAAATGACAAGGCAAGCAGACAACAAGCATCTCAGCAATCTTCTTATTTACCATGGGAATATGGTCCTTTTTTCTCTCTTTCCTCTTTTCATAATATCTCTTTTTTCTTTTTCTCTTTTTTCTTTTTCTCTTTTTTTTTCTCAATATCGGACTCTTTTTTATAAGAAGAATGCTTCATAGATACTCGTTATGGTTACGCTATAGGTTTCCACCATGACAACATGGATTAGACCAGCGGCCCAGGCGTTTGTCTAACACATATGCATAACTCCATGGACTTACAAGCTCCCCTTTCATTTCACACCGACGACATCCATAGACAAAATAAAACATGATATCAACTAGGTACAAAGGGTTCCCCAATGAAGCATGGTTCTACTAATTCACAACTTACAAAGCACAAGCATATACGCAACATAGGTGAGCACAATTGTTCAAGTTTATTAAGTACAAGAAAGTAAAGTGTGCCATCAAGTTCGTGAGAGCTTTAATCACTAATTTTCACATAACAAGTTTAATTTCGGAGGTAGATAAAACAAGAATTTACTTGGAATAGCAATAATGGTAATAGGTAGGTATGGTGGACACAAATGGCAAAGGTTTTGGTTTAAAGGAGTGGATGCACGAGAAGAATTCCCTCTCAATACAGGTTTTTGGCTAGCAAGGCTGGGTAGCAAGTATAAGAGTTGAAGGAAACAACCAAACATACAAGTGATAAAGACAAACATGCAATCTTCCTCGGGAGCACAAAAGATCTTAACTAGAGAATACTAGACTTATGAGCAAATTAAGAAAGAAAGATGATGAAATTATTTTTCTTTAGAGTACTTTTATCTTTTTCATTCAACTCTCAAAAATAGTGTTGCTACTGACCAAGCCAGGTTTGCCAAAACCAACTAAATTAACTCAATGATCCCAAAGTGATACCAATACTAACAACAAGATCAATCATATAACCACGAATTGAAAACTAATATAAGCTATGCAAAAGAGAGAATGATAGAACTTCTCATTAATATTCCATAACGGCAACTCACACCAAGGGATACACATCTAACGAGAGAGGGGACACTTCAATAATGCAAACAATCCTACATAATAACACCTCTATTCATGATATGACTCTACTAATAAGGTAAAAAGATAGAAGATAGTGATGTGATACCCCGACACTCCCCCAAGCTTGGAACAAACCAAGGGGATGCCAATCCTGATGACGAATTACTACTTTGGTGGTGGTGGTAATATTTTCTTAGTTGACGTGAGGAAATCTTCCAGCATCTTGCGAAGCCTATTATTCTCCCATTGAAGCATGTCCACCTTCATCCTCAAGTCTCGGTACTTATCGCAGAACTCCTTAGTGACTCGTAGGGCTTCTGTTGATGCAGGGCAAGAGACTAAAGGTACCAGACCCTGCTTGGGGTCTTGGAGGTCTTCCTCCATAGGCTCCTTCCCTTTATCCTTGGAGGACACCATTGTTCTTCTAAACTTTCAAAGAGTATGTCCTGGCAGAAACAGATCGAAACAAAAACACGACGAAAACACGATATACGAACCTCGAGGGATCCGGGGGGTTATATATTACGAAGTTTCATGTCAAAAGGAAAGTACTGGGAGAAAACGAGTCGGAGGCGGAGTCCGGGGTGGACTCACCACCTGGTGGCACGGCCAGGGGAGGGCCCACGCCACAGGGTGGTGTGAGCCACCCTGGCTCCGTTTCCGTCCCTTTTTCACGTCGTAGCTTTCCTTATTGACTGAAAACTGCAAAAACATAGTTGGATTGTATTTTCGCGGAACTTTTCTTACCAGAACTGTTACCTTTTTGAAAACGGACTCTGCAGGTCTCTGAATTTGGTATTTAGTAGATTCTTCCGGAGTCACCACTTGAATAACATCAATATCTTCATCTTCATACACTTATTACTTAAGTCATAAAACCCTTCTCTTCCTTATTACACCATTATCTCCACTTCCTGGAAATTTCTTTCACACAATTCTCATTAGCAACATTAGTACAAGTGGAGTGATAAAACCTTTTGAGTCGAACTTCAACTGAAAACCATCAAAACATAAGCTACTGTAGAAACTCCTTCCGAAAACCCAAAAAGAATTCAAAAAGGAAATCGAATAAAGAAGCAAATGCAAGAGTGGCAAAATCTGTCAAAACAGACCAGCAGGTAAAGATCAATTTTTTCGAAACTCTTCTGTTGCTCAAATCAAAAAGTGAAAAACTAACGAAAGTTAAATAACCACCTGGGTCATAAGAACAAAAAATGACAGCTCAATCCGATATACAGAGATCTCTCACGAATTTTTTCGGTGAATCACAAAAATCTGTTTCAAGACAGCAACTTCCCCAAATCTTACTTCTCTCTCATTAGAGGTTGATCTTAACACAAAAACCAAACAAAACAGATAAGGAGCGGTTATTACCTAAGTAATAACTTCCAATACTCAAAGAAACAAAAAAAACTGAAAGCAAAAACAAATTGGGTTGTCTCCCAAAAAGCTCTTTCTTTATAGCCATTAAGATGGGCATGATAATTTTGAAGACGCTCTCACAGGAATATGGATTGAAGTGAAAGAGAGCATTAAGAAGAAAAAAAACACACATTTAAGTCTAACCCACTTCCTATGCAAGGGGATTTTGTAAACAAACAAGTTGCTGAAATCAAAGGCTACTTGCATAAGAAGGCAAAAGAAGTGCAACACAAAAACTTTCAGCATAAAACGAGGAAACTTGATATTGTTGAGATACATAAGAACACTTTTCCCTCTCTCATAGTAACTTTCAGTATCATGCATAAACTTAACAATATAACTATCACAAGGACCATCGTAGCAATGATCACTTATTCTAACAGAAAACACAGGAATACTAGCTCTCATAACACTATTTTGTGAAACAATATTAGAGGTATCCTTACAAAGGATACTGTGTCCCTTTTCTTCATATTTAGTGACAAAGTCTTTCACATTTGCTATTATAGGTTTATCAACCCTTTGTTTATCAGGTTCAATAGCTTTTCTTGTACTTTCATTAACCATACTAGCTATCATAGAATGTTCCTTTATCTTAACTGGGAAAGGCATTTTCTCAATATAAGGTTTAGGTAAGACATGATTAGTAGTATAAACTTCAGTATTTCTTGCAGGAACACTCTTAACAATATCTTTATAAGGTTCATGATACTTATTCCACTTCTTTTTAGGCACTTCAATGTAGGAAGTAATAGCTTGAGAGTCTAGACCATAAGCATTTTTAATATTTTGAAAGTCATCAGTTCCCATAAAAGATTCAATGCATTCATAATCATAATTTATACCTGACTTTCTACCTTTACCATTCTCCCAAGCTTCAACATTGTCTTGAATACGGTCCAGAAGATCCCATTTAGCTTCTTCTTCCATGCGAGTGAATGATCCAGCACAAGAAGCATCCAATAAATCCTTGTCATGTAGAGGGAGCCTTGCATAAAAGTTATTGATAATAATATTCTTGGTTAGCTCATGAATGGGACATTTGAGCATTAGTAACTTCAATATCCCCCAAGCTTGAGCTGTACTCTCTTCATCAAGAGGCCAAAAGTTGTATATTTGATTCCGATCTTTATGAATCTCACTAGGAGGATAAAACTTTGAATAAAAGAGAGGTACTATTTCCTCCCATTCCAGAGCTTGACCATTCTTCAGCAGCTTATACCATTCCTCTGCTCTTCCTTTCAGTGATAATGAGAATAACCTCTTATTAACTTGATCTGTAGTAATACCTGCACACTTGAACAACCCGCATAATTCGTGTATAAAGAGTAAATGATCACCAGGATGGACAGTTCCATCCCCAACATACTAGTTATCCATAACACGATCAATAATTCTTGTAGGTATTTTAAAAACATCATTCTCAGCAGGTGGTGGCTTATCTACTACCTTATCAGTGGTAGTAGCATTACCAAATAAGAAACTCAGTGAATTATCCATAACGAAAATAAAGGAATTAACAGAAGTAAACAATACTCACAGTAGAAGTTTCCTTTACCAGTTCCACTCTCCAATAGCGCTTCACTCCCCGGCAATGGCGCCAGAAAATAGTCTTGATGACGCACAAGTATAGGGGGTGTATCGCAGTATTTTCAATAAGTAAGAGTGTCGAACCCAACGAGGAGCAGAAGGTGCTGGCTAGTGGTATGGATCAGGAATTCTCTACAAATACTTAGCAAATGGATTTTTAGGGGTTTTTGATAAAGCAAGTAAACAAAGTACAAGTAAATAAAAGACAGTAGGAATAAATGCAGCAAGTGGCCCAATCCTTTATGCAGCAAAGGACAAGTCGGTTGTATTACTTAAGATGACCAAACGTTCTCGAGGACACATGGGAAGACTGTCAAGTGCTTTTGCTTCATATAGTTGATTAATCTTCTTTAGCTTGCTAAGTGTTGTGTGGGTGAACCTGTGCTAATGTACCGACCTTCCTAGGACTAATACATACTTGTGATTATACCCCTTGCAAACATCCGTAAGTACAAGAAAGTAATTAAGGTAGAAACCTAACCACAGCTTTAAACTCTAAGACCTTACGTCCCTTGTGCAATAGTTTCCTAATGGGGGTTCAGTTTTCTGTCACTCCGGCAACCCCTACGATTAGTAGCCAAATACACAATGCATTCCCCTAGGCCCATATAGGTGAAGTGTCATGTAGTCGACGTTCACATGACACCACTAGAAGAAGTACACCACAACTTAAATAATAGTCTATTGAATCTTTCTCAACACAACTCCACTACTAACAACATGACTTCTCCCATGTCCTCAAGAACAAAATGAACTACTCACAAGAAATCATATGGATCATGATCAGAGATGGAATAATGATGTATAACAATCTGAACATAAACAATAATTAAATGGTTCACTCAATAGCATCAACTACAAAGAGTAATCAACACCGGGAAAGTTTCCCACATGAACTATGCAAGATTCAACACAATTGTTACAGCAATATGGAGATGGTGATGAGGGTGCTGATTGTGATGATGATGGTGGTGATGATGATGATTATCCCGATGAAGTCCAGCTTGATGGTGGTATTGATGGCGACGATATCCCCTCTTCGGGAAGGAATTCCCCCAGCAGAAATCTCTCTACCGGAGGGTGAAGGCAATATGCCCTAGAGGCAATCATGGAGATGATTGTATTTCATGTGTATCCATGAGTTTTTATAATGTTCCTTGAATATCCATTTACCAGGCAACTTGTATTGATTGGCAATAATGTGAATTGTTTGTGAAACTCTTTACTTGTATGGTTATCTAATAATTGTCCCTAGTCGGAGTTCATGTGAGGACACACATGAATATTAGACTAGCACATCGATTGGTTGATGACTATGTTTCGCAAGTCATAGACATGGAGATGTCAAACCAATGATGTGGACACATGTTATGAACATGGGGTAGCACTAGCCCAACTTGAGACTAGCTATAATACTTGCAGCTCTCTCTACACATCGTGTACGTTTTGTCCTTAGACCTGAGATTGTCGCACGTACTTGAGATGTGGATCGACCTACTATGGGGCTATAACACTACTCCGTAACTGGGTTGTTATAAAGGTAGCTTTCGGGTTTATCCTGATACATAATGCAAGGCATCGGTCAATCAAGATGGGATTTTCCCCTCTCTACTTGAGAGAGATATCTCTAGGCCCCTCGAGTGATCGGATCCAGAAATGCATGGTCATGCTACATATGGTTAAGAGCTAACCTAGTAAAGGGATTCCGAATCATAGTATCGAGAAAGAGAGGTCAGCTTGGAGCTAGACCAAATATCGTGAGGCAAAGGGAAAGACATGTACTCAACCTTGTGATGGTTTGTCCAAATGATCTTTATATGCGTTTAGGAGTTGACACGTCTTGCTAGAGGCCGCTACCAACTATTGACAGACTAAGTGTACTCGTGTCATGTCTATACGTGTATGAACCTATAGGGTCACACACTTTAGGGGCTAGAATCCTAATGAGGATTGGATCCGAATTAGACCAGGCTTAGGCTGCTAATGGGCTGCTAATGTAGAAGCCCACTAGGGATGCTTATATAAGAGAGAGTGAGGCGAGCTGAATAGGGTTGAGCATTCCACCTAGCCGCCACTCCTCTTCCGCTTGTGTTGCACGTGCAGACCTAGCAGTCTGGCGTGTGATGGCTTCCACTCCGGACGTGTGGATACCTCGGAGGTGCTGCAGCTGTAGCACTTGGACGAGCCGCGCAAAAGGGAGGTACTCGTGGGACGAGGACGAGGAGGAGACGTAGAACATCTCCACTGCCCCGACGTGCTTCATCGAATTCCGCAACTGCGTGTCTAGTGGTAATCCTGTGATCTATGACAATAGTATTCCTGGTTGACGCGGTAGAAAATTTTGATTTTACGCTAGTGTAGCCTACCTGTTTGACTAGAGTGGTATCAGAGCCAGGTTTTTCAGTTTGCATATGGTGATATGTAGATTGATATGGATGATGTGATCGTCTGTATGGCGGTGGTTTTGGCTTGATCTATGATCTTATTTTCCAAGATTGTGATTCTAAGGTCGTTAAACGACTTACCCCTACCGGTCGGTTTCCGCCATCGGGGTAGACAGTGACACATAAATCCTTTTGAATCACACGAATATCAATATGATTGATCGAATCGGGAATTAGTTCTGAATCGACGTACCATGATCAAAGGAGTTTGGTCGAATCGGAACAATGGTCAGTTTATGGTAAATTTGATTTGTCGATCAAAATCCTTAAAGAAAATTGTATAGATACCGCGAGGGGCACTGCCCCTTCGAACCCCACAGGGGGAGACCCCCTAGACCCCCCTTAGTTGTAGCCCCTTTTGTACCACGTTAAGGTTCATAGGTGCTACGATTTCACATGATCCGGTAGAATGCGATTCTATGCACAACTTGATTTTGCAGGATGTATGTGATCAGTATGGCCCAAAAATGTATGTGATGCATGTATGTATTTTTCATGACCTGCGTGTCGTGAGTAGGCAACACAGCTGGAGCCGTATGTGTTGTCAATTATTGTAATGGCTTGCGTGCCAACTTGTGTTGATCCCAATACCATGTAATTTTGATTACTAGCTGCTAGGAGTAATAGCTTGTATTAGTTCTTGGAGAACTCATCACTTGGATGAAGGCTCGCATAGAGCATGAAGATGGAGATCATCATGGTGGACAGGTTCTATGGCGATGGAGATCACCATGAGAAAAATGGGCCATACTTTATCACATCTATGTGAATGCTATTATTATACGTTTTACTACTATGCATGCTTAGATGATAGAAGTAGAACGATCCCTCACAAAGTTTATGTTAAACCATGCCCTCCCAACCAAACCTTGCACCATCCTATGCCCTGTACAATCGTTGGTGGGTCTATGAAATTAGGGTGCCGCGATTTTCCTTGGCTGGATGGGGTTGTATCGGATACCTACACGCATAAGGGTTGGTGAGCTTAACAAGGTCATCTTAACAGTTAAGGACATTGGGGCATAATGGTTGGGCACCTAGTTTTGACATAGAGATTTCACCCAACAACAAGAGTCATATGTGATATGATTAGCAAAGGTTGCTTACCGACTTGTTAATTGTGGATCTTGAATCACTTAGTATCAATGGAGGTATGTTGATTTAAGTGGGAGTATATGCTATTAAATTGTTTAATATGTTTTACTCTTTCATGGTTACATGGCTTAGTATTTTGCATATTTTTTGTTGTAGATCAATGGCACCGAACAATTCATCAACTTTTACTTTGAGTTCGATTCTTTAAAAGGATATACTAAATGGAACAAACTATTCGGACTGGGTCCGTAACCTGAGAATTGTTCTCAGGGCTGAGAAAAAGGAAACTGTTCTGGATACCCCAATCCTGGATGAACCTGCTGATAATGCAACTGGTGCCCTTAAGAATGCCTATAAGAAAGCATGTGATGAATCTCTTGAGGTTAGTTGTCTTATGCTTGCATGCACGGAACCTGATCTTCAAAAGCAGTTTGAGGATCAGGAAGCGTATGATATGATCGTTGCGCTTAAGGAGATGCTCCAGACTCACGCTAGGACTAAGAGGTACAATGTCGCTAAGTCCTTTGTGGAATGCAAGCTGGCAGAGGGAGCAGCTGTAGGCCCCCATGTGATCAAAATGGTTGGTTACAGTCATACTTTGGAAAAGCTTGGTTTTCCATTAGGCCAAGAGTTGGCCACTGATTTCATTTTGGCATCTCTTCCATCTAGCTATGGACATTTCATTTCGAACTACCATATGCATGGGGTGGAGAGGGGCCTTAATGAATTATGTGGGATGCTGAAAACAACAGAATGTGACATTAAGAAGTGTGCAGGGCATAGCCATGTGATGGCTGTGCAGAACAAGCCTAGCTTCAAGAAAAAGGGCACTTCTTGGCAGAAGAAGAAGGTCAAGGCTAAGGATACGATCCCTAAGCCAAACCCTGCACCCACGCAAAAGGCTGGACCTGCAGGAGACACTCAGTGTTTCTTTAGTCATGAATATGGCCACTGGAAGAGAAACTGCAGCAAGTACCAGGCTTCTTTGAAGAAGGGTGGAAGTAAGAGTACTTCCCACTCAGGTACGCTTGTTGTAAATGTTGTGGACATTTTTCTCGCAGATTCTTATGTTAACTCTTGGGTATTTAAAACCGGATCGGTTGCTCATATTTGCAATTCGATGCAGGGGCTAATAAGAACTAGAGAAGTGCAGAAAGGCGAAGTGGATTTTCGCGTCAGAAATAAAGAAAGGGTTCCTGCATTGTTCATCGGCGTCATGCAACTTCACCTTCCGTCGGGATTTATTATGGAGTTAAATAATTGTTATTACATTCCTAGTATGGGTCGAAACATTTTATCACCTTCATGTTTGATGAGGGATGGTTATTCATTCGCGAGTACAAACAATGGTTGTGTAATCTCTAAGAATGCTATGTTTGTGGCTGATGCTCCCATTGTGAATGGGTTATTTATTTTAAATCTTGATAATGCATGTGTTTAGAATGTTAGTTCTAAAAGGCTTCGGCCAAATGATTTGAGTCCTACCTATTTATGGCATTGTCGTTTGGGGCATATAAGTGAAAAGCGGATGAAGAAGCTCCATGGGGATGGTCTTCTAACTTCGTTTGATTTTGAATCATACGAGACATGTCAAGCTTGTTTACTTGGAAAGATGACCAAGACGCCTTTTACGGGGTCTCCCGAGAGAGCGACAGACTTGTTGGAACTCATACATACTGATGTATGTGGACCAATGAGCATGATAGCCAGAGGAGGATATCACTACTTCATTACTTTCACTGATGATTTCAGTAGATATGGCTATGTCTACTTGATGAAGCATAAGTCTGAAACTTTTGAAAAGTTCAAAGAGTTTCAGAATGAGGTAGAGAATCAACGTGGCAAGAAAATAAAGGCCTGGCGATCTGATCGTGGAGGTGAATATTTGAGTCACGAGTTTAGCAATCATCTAAAGAGTTGCAGAATTGTTCCACTGCTCATGCCGCCTAGAACGCCTCAAAGAAACGGGGTCTCTGAACAGCGTAATCCAACTTTGTTGGACATGGTTCGATCGATGATGAGCCAGTCGGATTTACCATTATCATTTTGGGGTTACACGCTAGAAACAACAGCTTTCACACTAAACAGGGTACGGTCTAAATCCGTAGTTAAGACACCATATGAGATATGGACTGGAAAGAATCCTAGTTTGTCTTTTCTAAAGATTTGGGGTTGTGATGAATTTGTCAAGCGACTTCAGTTGGACAAGCTAACACCCAAATCGGATAAGTGCATTTTTGTGGGATACCCAAGGGAAACCTTAGGGTATTACTTCTACAACCGAGAAGAGGGCAAAGTGTTTATCGCTCGTAGCAGTGTTTTCCTAGAGAAAGAGTTTCTCGCAAAGGAAACGAGTGGAAGGTCAGTGTGACTTGAAGAAGTTTAAGATGAGCCAGTCGGGTATGCTTCTACGAGTGATGCTATTATAGCAGAACAAGTTGAGGAACTCGTGGCACTAGAAGCACCACAGCCACGAAGGTCGGCGAGGCTCCGCGAAGCGCGAGAGTTATTATTGTTAGACAATGATGAGCCTGCGACCTATGCAGAAGCGATGGTGGACCCAGACTCTGAGAAATGGATGATTGCCATGATATCCGAGATAGAGTCCATGGGAGACAATCAAGTTTGGAACTTGGTTGACCTGCCTGATGGTTTTAAAGCCATCGAGTGCAAGTGGATCTATAAGAAGAAGATTGATATGGATGGAAATGTTCACATCCATAAAGCTCGACTTGTTGCCAAAGGTTTTCGACAAGTTCAAGGAGTTGACTACGACGAAACTTTCTCACCCGTGGCGATGCTTAAATCTATACGAATCATTCTAGCCATTGCTGCATATTTCGATTATGAGATATGGCAGATGGACGTCAAGACGGCTTTCTTAAATGGAATCCTTACTGAGGACGTGTATATGATGCAGCCCGAAGGTTTTGTTGATCCAAACAATGCTAGAAAGGTATGCAAACTTCAAAAGTCTATTTATGGGCTAAAGCAAGCATCTCGGAGTTGGAACATTCAATTTGATGAAGTTGTAAAGGAGTTTGGCTTCACCAAAAACGAACAAGAACCTTGTGTGTATAAGAAAGAAAATGGGAAATCACTTGTGTTTCTAATCTTATATGTGGATGAGATATTACTGATTGGAAATGACATTCCTATGCTCGAGTCTGTTAAGACCTCATTGAAAAATAGTTTTTCTATGAAGGACTTGGGAGAAGCATCATATATTCTGGGCATCAAGATCTATAGAGATAGATCAAGGAGGCTAATTGGATTAAGCCAGAGTACGTACTTTGACAAAGTGTTGAAACGGTTCAGCATGGAAGAGGCTAAGAAGGGGTTCTTGCCCATGTCTCACGGCATTAAACTTAGCAAGACTCAGTGTCCTTCGACCACTGATAAGCGAGAGCGCATGAGTAGGGTTCCATATGCTTCGGCTATTGGATCCATCATGTATGTGATGACATGTACTCGCCGAGATGTTTCCTATGCTCTAAGTGTTACTAGCATATACTAGGCTGATCCAGGTGAGAGTCACTGGACAACGGTAAAGAATATCCTTAAATACTTGAGAAGGACTAAGTATATGTTCCTAGTTTATGGAGGTGAGGTTGAACTCAGTGTAAAGGGTTACACAGATGCGAGTTACCTTAACGACTCAGATGACTTGAAATCACAATCAGGTTATGTGTTTTTCATGAATGGTGGTGCTGTGAGCTGGAAAAGTTCCAAGCAAGATACAGTGGCCTCCTCTTCAACAGAAGCTGAATATATTGCTGCCTCGAAGGCTGCAAAGGAAGCTGTTTGGATTAGGAATTTCCTGATCGCTCTTGGTGTGGTTCAGGGCTCGTCCAATCCCTTGGACGTTTATTGTGACAACAATGGTGCTATTGCACAAGCCAAGGAACCTAGACAACACCAGAAGAACAAACATATTCGCATGCGTTACCATCTGATTCGTGAGTTCATTGATGATGGTAGTGTCATGTTATGAAAAATACATACGGACTCAAATGTTGCTGATCCCTTGACTAAGCCACTCCCGCAGCCTGCGCATGAAGCGCACATAAGAGCAATAGGTATTAGATACTATCTAGATTGACTCTAGTGCAAGTGGGAGACTAAAGGAAATATGCCCTAGAGGCAATCATAGAAATGATTGTATTTCATGTGTATCCATGAGTTTTTATAATGTTCCTTGAATATCCATATACCAGGAAACTTGTATTGATTGGCAATTATGTGAATTGTTTGTGAAACTCTTTACTTGTATGGTTATCTAATAATTGTCCCTAGTCGGAGTTCATGTGAGGACACACGTGAATATTAGACTAGCACATCGATTGGTTGATGACTATGTTTCGCAAGTCATAGACATGGAGATGTCAAACCAATGATGTGGACACATGTTATGAACATGGGGTTGGACTGACCCAACTTGAGCCTAGCAATAATACTTGCAGCTCTCTCTACACATCGTGTACATTTTGTCCTTAGACCTGAGATTGTCGCATGTACTTAAGATATGGATCGACCTACTTTGGGGCTATCAAACAATACTCCGTAACTGGGTAGTTATAAAGGTAGCTTTTGGGTTTGTCCTGATACATGCTGCAAGGCATCGGTCAATCAAGATGGGATTTTCCCCTCTCTACTTGAGAGAGATATCTCTGGGCCCCTCGAGTGATCGGATCCAGAAATGCATGGTCGTGCTACATATGGTTAAGAGTTAACCTAGTAAAGGGATTCCGAATCATAGTATCGAGAAAGAGAGGTCAGCTTGGAGCTAGACCAAATATCGTGAGGCAAACGGAAATACATGTACTCAACATTGTGATGGTTCGTCCGAATGATCTTTATATGCGTTTAGGAGTTGGCACGTCTTGCTAGAGGCCGCTACCAACTATTGACAGAGTAAGTGTACTCGTGTCATGTCTATACGTGTATGAACCTATAGGGTCACACACTTTAGGGGCTGGAAGCCTAATGAGGATTGGATCTGAATTAGACCAGGCTTAGGCTGCTAATGGGCTCCTAATGTAGAAGCCCACCAGGGATGCCTATATAAGAGAGAATGAGGTGAGCTGAATAGGGTTGAGCATTCCACCCAACCGCCACTCCTCTTCCGCCTGTGTTGCACGTGCAGACCTAGAAGTCTGGTGTGTGACGGCTTCCACTCCGGACGTGTGGATACCTCGGAGGTGCTGCAGCTGTAGCACTTGGACGAGCCACGCAACAAGGGAGCTGCTCGTGGGACGAGGACGAGGAGGAGACATAGAACATCTACACTACCCCGACGTGCTTCATCGAGTTCCGCAACTACGCGTCTAGTGGTAATCCTGTGATCTATGACAATAGTATTCCTGGTTGACGCGGTAGAATTTTTTTATTTTACGCTAGTGTAGCCTACCCGTTTCCCTACAAAGAGATCTTTCTCTCTCGGTATTTTCCGCCCCGCAGACGCGGCAGAATCTTTCTGTGGTCGCTCCCCGAGTCTTCGAGTTTCGGGAGGATAATATACACTAGAGGGGAGAGCCTAGAGTGGGCCAGGGCGGCCAAACCACCTGCTGGTGCGGCCTAGGGCTGCCCGTGCCAGGGGGTGGTGTGGGCCCCCTGTGACCCCTCTCCAGCCCCCCTTCTGGCTTCCTTCGTCTTCTGGAAAAATAGGATTTTCTGTATATTTTCCCGGATTTTCTGATCTTCGCGAATGTTGCCTCCAAATAGCACCTTTTCCATCAGAATCCTTACTACAGCGGTCCATGCTCCAAAAGTCATCAACCATGTGAAAACAGATGAAATAACATAAGTATCACCTCTCAATACGAAATATATCAATGAATAACAGTGAATTATGACATAGAATAGTGATGCAAAATGGACGTATCAGTGTACTTCAAGTCTAGCCCCACGAACTTGTACTTCTTTTTCTCAAGCAATTGATCATACCTAGCGAGAGTTGTCTCCACAGTCGCTTCATCATTTGTGTACACCACTGTCAAAGTCGTGGTGCCATGGGCAGGGACAAAGTGGGTCTTTGTTGTGTGTTTCCCATCGTCCATGTCTGTAAGGAAATGGGTGAAAGTAAATTCCTGCAAGGAAATACCTGCGACGAAGAAGAAGAAGAACCGATGGTTCTAGAACATAGGAATGAGTGAGGAAGAGGAGTAAGAAGCGTGCAGGAATAACTGTAGAGATCATGTATATGTGGTAATAATGAATAACTGCAGCTTTGGTTCGAGAACTCACCATGGTTACGTGGAGATCGTGGCAGTCCTGCCGATTTAACAAATGGGGCCGGTTCAACAAGTGGCAGTGCCGACGTCACAGAGCCAACGCTCTCGTCTTCGTCCTCCTCCTGCTGCTCATCGCTGTCGTCTTTCGCATCCTCATGTGTGTCTGCTGGACCGGTGACCACCTCAATAATGTAACACTACAGTACTGAAAATACTGTAGCTTCTATGCAACATGTCAATCCCTAGATCGATTCATTGACTTACATAGAACATAGATGAATTAAAAGTACTAATCCATGCATCATAAATAACGAAGATTCAGAATATTCAATTTATTACAATATTCGCTTCGCTCGAAGGCTAGCTCAAATTATTCAAGTAGCAACATAAATAAAGATAACTACTCCATCTTCAAATTGCCCACAAAGTAACACGTGTCGAGTGGAGTACCATGACCTATTCGATCACTCCGAGTCAGAATAACCTGCAACATAAAACGTAGCAGCCCTAAAGGGTCAATACATGGAATGTATGGCAAGTAGCGCTAAGTAAGGAGACAATACACCTAGCATCTACATGCTTATTTGGCTAGTGGAGCTTTGTCTAGCTTGCACTTTTCAAATACCTTTATCCTACTTCCATAAACCAATTTGATTCAAAGCAACCCATTAATTTCACCCATCAAGCTTTAATAATTAGGAAATAAGGATGAGTGAGAATATGTCATAGCCTCAATATCAAGCAACTCATTCGTCCATAACCGAGGAAACGGTTAAGCACTTAGTTTTATACCCTGCAGGGGTTTGTATAGTTTACCCATGTGACCTGGCCAACCCATCTCGTACCACCACACTCATATTGTGTGATGATAGGGAGAAGTCCAAGAAGAGACCGATCGGGAAGTAGATCCCCAAACCCCACTACGCATCGGTCCCAACCTACTATTCACTACATCTCTGGCTAAGCTAGGTTTGGGTCACCACGACCTACTAAGTCCAACCAGCTACCCATTCTTACTAGCACATGGTTGCACACGTAAGCTACTATAATAAAGAAAACTAATCCTTCTCAGTACCCTGGGCAGCCCATTCTTACTAGCACATGGTTGCACATGTAAGCTACTATAATAAAGAAAACTAATCCTTCTCAGTACCCTGGGCAGGATTTCCCACCATTATTCACACTCCGTTGACAATCCAACCACTCCGCCCAGGTAGTTCATTGAAATTATATTGGTTTAGTTTTAACAAACACATATTCACCACAATGTGATCTCTTCCCCATCTATACAACAAGTCTAAGCACTTCTACCATACGGAGGCTCAACTATATGGGATTCCTACCGCAATATAAATAGGACATAGCATAACATAGTAATTCCTACACATGGATCTATAGAAATACACTACACATGCATAAGAGAAAATAGTAGGACAAGGTATGATCAAAATAGCATCTACTTGCCTTGGCAGTAGGAGTCGAGAGTACAATCCTCACAGAAACAAGCGTTCCACTCATCACAATCTACATGATACAATTGCAACACATAAACAAACATACACAATCATAGACAAATGCACAAATGCATGCATAATGGTTTAATAAAAATATTCCGTAGCACTTTTATGTTCTCTGGTGTTTATACATACTAAATGCATTCATGGAAAACTTTAATGCATCAAAATATGCAATCTGTTACTCCAATTAATAGGCCTTTAGGCAAAATACTAAGCCTCGAATGTAAATACTATTGTACAAATCTGACCAAAAATACTACTGTATATGTAACGTGACATAGAGACAGGGGAAACACGAATCACACAAAAAGGAAATACATATCTTTTTCTACGATTTTTATCATTCAATATGTTTTATTAAACTCATACAGATTCCTATAGTATACTTGCAATTTTATTTTAGAATCAAATTCTACACAATTTTGTGATTTCAGAGACATATTATTTGCAATTTTCTGAAAAGTAGATATTTTTTTATGAATATTTGAAGTTATAATGATTTTCTGATCATTTAATAAATTCCTGTAAAACGAGGGAATATTCCCGAGGAATATTCCTGCTGACTTGTCTCTGCCAACGTGGCACTTTGATCGGTCAGCGATCCACACGGTCAGCGTTCAATCTGGTCCATTCATCGAGGATCTGCCAGCGCGAGTCGGCCTAGGTTCTCACCGGCGGCGGCTCAGAAGACGGCGGCAACGGTGGTGGCTGGCTCCGGCAACGACGATGTTGTCCCCGTACTGCTTCCCCGATGTCCTGCAAGCGAGGAAAGGTGACGCGAGGTGGTGTGAAGGGGGATGGCGAGGGAGCGCTTTGCGGCGGCGGCCCGAGCTCTTACCGGTTGTCAATGGCGGCAATGGAGAGGTCGAACTCCGGCGAGCAATTTCTGTGGCGTCGGGACTCGAGAGCTAGGTCTATAAGGGGGGAAAAGACGGCCGTGGCGGTGGCGGTGGTTATATAGGTGGGCACAAGGGTGCATGTGGGGGCTCGATTCCCTGAAGAATCGGAGAGGAATCACGGCGGCAGTTCGAGGAGTTCGTGTTGACCACGAACTAGCGGCAGTGGAAGGCTGACAGGTGGGCCCCACCTATCGGCGACACGATGGTTTGCTGGGTTGGTTCTAGGCCGGTTGCGCGCTGGTGGGTTCACGTCGGATAGCGGCGTGCCGACGACTGCGTTGCGCTGCGCCTTGTTACGTCAGCTGGGCCCCGGGCAGGCCGTCGCGGCTAGACTGGCTTGGCTGGCCACGGTGGGCTGCACTTATTTTTTTATAATTCTTTTCTCTGATTTCTTAAGTGAACCTTGGCTGTTTACCTGAATATCTAAATCTGAAACTTAGGCTGAACTGTTTTGGTTATAATTCCTGTTCTATAGCTCCGATTCGATCGATACAAAATCCTACAATTTTGTAATTGTATCCTCTTTGTACAAATGCATCCCGAATGTTTATATAGTACCATTCAAGCAGATGCAAGGTAAAATCCTAGTGGTCACTTATATGTGGAGGATCAAGCAATTGTGTGGTGTTTTAGCAAAAGGCTTTTAAAACTGATTTTTTGCAATGATGAACATGATGCAATGACATGTATGGCACGCAGTACCAATTCTAATAATTGGTATGTGACAAGACTAACCTCTTTAAGATGAATCTCATCCTCGAGATTTGCCGTGGCTAGCAAATATGTGTGGATGGTCCTCTCGGAGGTCATCTTCTCGCTTCCAAGTGGCTTCCTCTTTGGTTTGATGGCTCAATTGCACGTTGCATAACCTAATCGTCTCGCTGCGTGTAAACCTTTCCGTTGTTTCCAAGATCGTGACAGGTTTGTCCTCATAAGTCAAGTCGTTCTCCAGCTGAACCTCATCTAACGACATGGTGTCTCTCAATGGTGTATCCGCCATCTCCGGATGATACTTTTTCAGCTAGGGCACATGGAACACATCATGAACACCGGATAGAGCCTCTAGCATCTTCAACCGATACGCAACCTCTCATTTGAGTGCTAGGAACTTGTAGGGCCCTATAAACCGAGGTACTAGCTTGCCCTTAATTCCAAATCGCCTAGTTCCACGCAGAGGTGAAACTCTAAGGTAGGCTCGATGGGCTTGTTGGTTTGCAGCCCGAAAGTTCCCGGGCAAGTGCATAGCAGTACCCATGTTCCTGAAATTGCTGCATTTCACAAAGTTGGGCTCCCAACTGCCGAGAGGGGCCATTTCGAGGCAAACTCATATCACCCCTACCAAATTCAAACATTCTGTTAAACTTCCCCGTGAAGTAGACGGTCGGGACCCACATATCAGTAATCTATCCATGATGCAAGTGCCAACTCCGACAACCTCTTTGTCAAATCGAGGTAATAAGTGACTTGGTGCGTTCACCAATTTCACAAATCCTCTCCCTCCTTTCCCCTAGCACCGGTGACATTGAAATTCACCCTCCAAGCAGAACGATCCCTTCGGACATTTTACTTCAAGCGCCAAGTTGCTATGCCCATTCGCTGATCCCGAGCTCCAATGCCACCCTCCTCCATCATCGCTGCGAGGCTCTAGCCCGCCTCCGCCGCTGACGAGCTGAGCAGCATGGAGGATGGCAGATCCTACTACCAAGGAAGAAGTAGTTCTGGCTAATTGCGGGTGAGTTACCACTGTTTATAGTAGGTGTGATCTGGGTTTAGATATTGTTTAGGCTGGTTGCAATTTCGGTTGTGTTTAGTGCGAGTGCAAATTTTATGCCTCATTTTAGTACTATCAAGTTTACTGAGGATTGCAATAATCTGCTATAATTCACAGTTGTAAGTTGTTTGAGGATTGTTACAAACCCAGCATATCTCAGAATTACTACACGAACATGAAAAAATAGTTAAATTGTAAGAGGTACAACACACGATCTTCTGGAAACAGGGAGAACATCCATTGTATTACACGAGCACCGCATATAACTTGCATAATTCATAGACTTTCACTCGACAAACTGAACACACAAAGAGCTAACCTGAAGAGAATACATTAGGAGTAGACCCACATGATCCATCAATCAGACGGATAGCCGTCATAGTAATCGTAGTGGTTATTACCATCCTCGTCATAAGGCGGCACCATCTCTAGCTCAAAATGCTCGTAAATTCTGCAATACTCCGCCAGCAATCTTACGAGTTCGAAAGGACAGTCCTTGATCCGTAATCCTCCTACTCCATACCCATGTACAACCCTTGGATCCTCTTCCCACGCAAGAGCCTCAAAGATGTAAGATCTAATCTCGGATAGGTCCGCATAGTATATGCTGCCTGCCTGCACCGTGGGTACCTTGGCGTTGTCAAAGCAGATGCACCAATTGTCAACAACGAAGAGAGCACGACTTTCGATGCCTCTAACCGGCTGAAGGACGCGGTTCTGGGTATCAACCCATTATAGAACCGGCCTGCCGCTGTAGACCGGTCCACTCACAACGAACAACAGCTCTCTGTCAGACTCGACAAGGTAAAAATGATTCTCTAGGAACTGGCAGCCCGAAATAGGGTTTGCAACGGTGGGATGCATCTCTAGGGTCCGTGCGGAGCGCTGCAGCTGGACATCTCCATGAGCAGCACCACACATAGTCGAGAGAAAATACTCGTATCTGTCTGTGATGAAAATAGCACCGGCGTAAGAAGTCATGCTCTAGAGTTTCGCGAAGTCATACGGCGAGTACTACCGTTCGCCAATAACTGGGTGTCTCCCTTCCTCTGTGCCCTCATCTGCCCACCGAATGGTGTTGTGTAGATAGTTTGATGTAAACACCATCAACGACGTGAACATTATCACAAGGACAGAAGCCGCCTACTCAGTCGGTATGTCCACCCTCAGGCGCTTGATAGTGCAGTGACCCAGCATACCACTGAATGATGTAGTACACTATAGTCGTTGACATAACACCAATGAAACACGGTTCACTAGTATTACATCCCTTAGAGTGGTACAACAGAAACACACTAGGTCCAAGACATGACTATAGATTACAACTTGACTCTTTACAAAAGATCAAGATAACACTCTGGGTTAAAGCGGAAGAAAACAACTTCGTACAACGAAGAACCAGAAATAATAACCTGGAGCTATCTGGCTAAAAAGACTAACATCTATACTAGATTGCAATTGCTACTAATGTAATGCTCTACAGAAGTAGGTTTTATGGCTAGAGTATCTACTCCTATCTATTCAGAACTTCGTCTTCACTTTGGTTGATGAACATGTTGACTCCATTGACTTTATTGAAGAACTTGAGCTGTCGATGATGGTTTCTTGAGCATAAGTTGGTGGACATTGTCTTCAATGGCTTCAGAATCTAGCAAGGGTTAAGAAGGTACAGTTGAGCACGAGCGTACTCAGCAAGTTCACTAAAAAGGAGTGTATGATGCACTATCTCTACAGCCACACACCAAAGGTCGTAGGCAATGCAGGTTTTCATAAACATTTCTTGAAAGGTTGCTTTTATTCTGAAAACTATGTCCGACAGCCTTCACGGGTTGACCAGAACCTTCATGGGGTTCCTTTCCTACTGCGATCGTAGTTCTTTCCTTGAACGGGGAGTAACATGTCATAGTTCTGACACTTTGCAGAGGTGCGTTGCCTTACCCGTGAGAGACCAAATCCTTGTTGCACAACTGGGTAAACTTTCCCGTCCACACTTCCTTTTGTGTGGGGCCTAGTAGATGATACAAGCTAATCACTACCCCCTTCGCGACCTCACATGTCTCCTTGGTGTACACCATGCCCACATATAGAATTACGACAATGGTTAGCACAGACCATTCAGATGCCAGAATTATCGTGGGACGTTGAGGATGCCCACCCATATGCTTCATATCCTCTATGAATTACCAATTAATGCATGCTACAAGGATAATAACCATGACCCATGCATCCGGCTACATGCGAGAGGTAGAAGATATAGCTAACTTCTACGTCCCATTCCAAATCTCATGGTTAACGCGTAATATACGGTGCTAGAATCACTGGCGACATTGGTTGTTATGTCCTAGATATTATCCCTTTACCACTCGAACTGTATCATTAGATTATTACCATTTGCTAAATAAACCATAATCATATTATTATGAAAATAGTGTTTTATGTCCCTTTTGAAACGCAGGTGATGACAACATTCGAGTTATAAGCATTTGATAGAAAATAACCAAAGGACATGCAAAAGTGTGAACTTACCCTTTGTGAATGCAAGATTATGCAATCACAGTCTTCGAGATACTAGAAGAACCAAAATCTAGAAATACCATCATTGGTCAGGTAAGGACTAATGCTTAAAGAAGCAGGATGCAATTATGCATAAGTAATGTAACGTACTTTGATAAACGCAAATTCCCGAAATAATCGTATCAAATCTAGGGCTTGGAAACTAGGAATGGTTTTTTAGAATGTGTTTCACTTTTATATCAGCTTCACATTTGTGCTTCTTATTAAGGTTTGAGAGAGTGTGTTAAACGATTAAATAAATACAACAATTAGCATACAATACTTTGGAGGAAAAGATTTCTTTACAAAGTAAAAGCAGTTAAATTTAAAGCTAACACTTTAAGATTTTCTTATTAGTTATGAATATCAAATAACAAAACAATTACCCTATTTGAATAGTTATTTCACTTCCAATGGAGACTTATAAAAATTTAGTATGAGAGGACACTACATGTTGTTCAATTTATAAAACTTCATGACGGTGAAATAAGGATATCATTGCTTTTGCTTGAGTAGTGTTACTTAATATTTTGGAATATAGGAAATCATTATTAAACTTTGAATAATCACCAAACTTGTAGTGGAAATGTATATGTTTTGAATATGGCATTATATTATATGTGTTTCACTGCTTAATGTTCCATAAAGATGGAATAAGAGTATTATTGCCTTTATAGAAGTGGTGTCTTCTTAATTTTATAAGTGGATAGAATCACTTACTTATTTTAGAAGTAATGCTTATATTTTGTAATCACGGAACAAGGCATTACTTTAATTTCTAAAAAAACTTTATTTAGATGTTTAAGTGATTCTTAGACAAACAATATACTTTTTTATTTAATGATTTTATAATTGATGAAAATCATTTTAGGGAAAAGAATATAATTGTTTTGAATGGTAGTTGTAGGAACTACATTGAAAAATGGTTGGTTCAATTTTTACTTCATACAAACATCAATTGAACTTGTTATTTCCTTTTTTATACCTTAAACAATTCATACCAAAGGAAAAGTAAAGATTTATGTATTTTTAATCCATTAAGATATTAGAAAATAATTTTAATCAAGACTTATTAAACTTTGACCTTTATTTGACTTCAAATGTGTAAGAGGATATTTTTAATGTGTAGACTTTATTTTTGTGATCATTTTGGTATATTATAAGTATTTTTGTGATTTTTAAATAATAAGATATGATTTTTATAAGTTTTTATCACTTTATAAATGCTTAATAAGTAATAATATTTATTTGAATGACACAAAATGTACACAATAAGTTTATAAAGGTATATTTTATTTTTCTAAGAATTTTCATATATTATAGTTGTTATTTTTTCCGAATTTTAAATAATAAAATATATTTATTTAAGATTTATACCTAATAGGCTATTTACTAATAATTATTATTATTTTATTTAAGTTGGAAAATAAAATAGGATAATAGGTTTATATTATAGATTTTATTTTTCTGAACATTTTGATATATAATATATATTTTTCTGAGTTATAAAACAAAAGATATTGATTTAACAAGATTTAAACATTTTATTAAATTTCTGGAAAATATTTATATTTGGATTTATAATGTTTTCTCTATTTATTAAACAGGAAATACTTTTTATACTTAGATTAATCTAGACCCAGCCACTGACTAGTGGGGTCAGGGCCACGTCACTTGCCACCTGGGCAAGGACCAAGTCAAACATGGTTGGCGGGGCTAGGATGACGTGGGTGTGGCGTCGTGCTGACGCAAGAACGGCCACCACCACTAGTTGGTGGTTGCCGGTGGCAAACTACGGCACCCCAACACACGCGGTAGCGTGCACTAGAAAGAGGGTTTGATGGGGAACCTAATAGTGGTGGCGGCCCTAACAAATGGTCATCGCGAGATGGCCGATAACGAGCTCGCAGGCGGCGCTATTCAGACTCACGAGGGTAGGTCATTACGATGAGCGGGAGATGAATCAGAGAGGGTCATGAGATTCAGGATCTCACTAGGAGTGTAGTGAGATGGTCGGTGAGGCCGGAGGTGGTCAGACAATGACGAATCGACAACGGCAGAGCTCAGGCAACCTATGATGTTAGGCTCGATTTCAGTCAGGGAACAGCTTCCCGGCTTGCGTTCTTCTACAAGGAGGATGAGGATGACGAGGCGCTTCCCTCCAACAACTCCACGGTCTTCGGGACGATCCCTACAAATGACCCGCCGGAGCTAGGGTTTGCTTGTTGGGAAGAATAGAGAAATAGAGCGAGCGCGAGAGAGGAAATGAGGATGAGGACGAGCAGGAGCGTCGCGGTGGCCTTCTTATCCTCTCCTGGCATCGGCAGCGAGTATCATGGCGTGCGACTGACGTCGACGAGCGCATCGAGCGGCGGCGTGGCGCTATAGTGAGCTGCTTGTGACGCACGGGAAGACGACGACGTAGACATTTGCAGAAAACCCCCTGGTTTGATTTACTTCTGAACTCGCGGTCCACGGCTATGACCCACATGTCACTCATAGAGGAGGGACTAGTTGGGCTGGTCATGGGCTGCAGCAAAGCGAGTGGTTTATTACGGCTGCTAATCGTGAGCTGGGAATAGGGAATGGGCCATGGGCCTACACCTGGCTGCCTCTTTTTTCCTTTTCTTAATTCTATTTCTATTTTCTATTTTTTACCATTCAAGTTCCAATATGAATTCTTCAAGTATTTAAATATGCAGAGAACTTGTAGGTCATGAATGTCATTGTGTAAAGCGGGTACGACTATCTTCTCCTCATTTCTTATTATGTAATAAAATATTCATAATTATATAAGAGGTTATTTTCTTTAGGAAACATTTATAGAAATTAGGATTTTAGGGATTTATTTTTTATAATAAGATCCTATAAAAGGATATTTATTTCCACTAAATGAATGTAATTGTACTGGTTTAAGATGGTTAATGATGTATATAGAACTTTATTCATACTTAATCTCATAAAAGGAATTATGCAAATATATTACAAGGTATTAAACCCTGGGGTTTATAATATGGTGTTTTGAACTCCATGGTTCTCAAGGTTTGGTGATTTTTTCTACTCCAATTCCATTACAATTTCTTCACAACCATTCTACTTACTTTCAAAGTAGGCATGGATCACTTCTTGAACTAGTTGTTCACTACTTTCTTAAGTGTGGTTAATTTTTTGTTAGAAGCTTATTATACAATGGTGAACAACCATTATCATTCATGTGACACATGTGATCTCAATTCCCAGCAACACTTATTCAGGGTTTCTAATACCACACTTACTATGGAAACCTGGAGGATACACTACCCTCAAGTTTATTAATGAATGTTTCTAGGTATCAATGTTCAAGGATTGCTCCTAACTTTATAATCCTGAATGTTATCTCAACTTAGAGTGAGCTACAAAGATTACTTCCTAATGTGTCCTTGATGATTCCATAAGACTACGTTCTTATTAGGTATAAGAGAATAAGGTGGACAAGGCTTCCATCATAGACTCTCTACTGGTATGCTACTTATCTCTTAGACATTTCATTTGGCTAAGGGATACTATCCATTGGATGCCTAAATATAGGAATTAGTTTAACTACTCTCTTTATTCAAGAGTTTGACACAAAGAGGTAGGCATGGTTCTATCATGGCTTGGTATACTGTTGGTTAAAGCTTCTAAAGAATTCCAATCCTCACACTTCACTAAGATTGGGTCATAGTTAAAGAATTCCTTTCCTAAATATACTCTATTTACATCTCTCTTACCTTATTCACAAAGATCACATCTGTCTAAATGAACTAGTCATATGGCTCCACCATATCCATCATCATATGATGACATGGTCATGCCACTTCAACAATATTCCCCTACATTCATCTCTAGTATAAATTCCATTATTTAACTACCTCTGATAGATCCACCAAAGTAGTTGTTGGGGGGATACCCCTTAGTAGGGTCATGCTAGGGTATAGAGGCCGAGTTAGCTGATGTATGGCACGGTCAAAGTGAATGCTGGTCGGGTCTCGTCAAGGCAGGCCGACTTATGGGGTAACCCGGCCTAGCAGACGTTCACCTAACACTAACCCGGCTGACATAAAACGTATGTCGGCTATGCTTGATTTACCAGATGTGTAGGTACCCTCATAGCCGGGTTAGCCAAGCGCTAGCCGGGTTACCACTTGGCTTCCAAGGGAAGGAAGGAATCTCTCGCTAGTCAAAAGGTGGTCTTTGTCTAGTATAGCTTGAGTGAAGCGGGCAAAGGGAAGGACCAGTGGGGCGTGACCGACAAAGGTGACGTATCTAGTGTCGGATGATGCCAAAAGCCAAGGAGCTCATAGAGGATTACGTCCGAGGTCTGGACTAGCCGTTTAAAGTGTGTAAAGAAGCATCTTGTTTTAACCAAAGGGCATATTCGGGGAATATGCCTCCACGTGTGCCCTAGTTTTGTAACCTGGGCTCCCCTATATATGGAGCACTAGGACCTCCATAGCGGGCGATCGATCATTCCGTTTAGGAAGAACCCTAGGGCTTTGTAGTGGGGAGTAAGAGAACTAGTCTCCTTCTCATGAACAGCTCGAGGAGCCCTTGTAATCAACATCCAACAAGATGGAAATATAGACACTTGTGTGTGGAATCACCACACTATCCCTCCCTAGATTCCTCTAGTGCACATTGGCCCATATTTAGCCTATCCATCGCATCTGTCGTGCCACCACCACGACAGTTGGCACCCACCGTGGGGCTAGTGGCGCTTGCAGGGTTGAAAATCTGGAAGGGAAACATCTTTGGCACTGGCGAACGCATCGTCTCCGGGCTGGTTCAGCGCTTTGGAGCGCTGGACTACGTCAGCGACAACGCGGGGCGTTTTGGTAGGAATCCTCCTCCGTGCAACGACCTCTTCATCAAGCTTGGCACCCATAAGATCTAGGTCAGCGTCGACGAGTCCTGCATACACCCGTGAAACATCTTTGAGGGAGGCGAGACACCTCTTAGTGCGGCTCGCGGCATGCGTATCACTCACCTCGCAAGCTGCGTTGAGGTCATGATGACAACACCAGATGCAGGAGCAAGCAAGGATCCGACACCAGAGCCGGAGGCAACGGCAAAGCAGGCAAGGTCCAGATTCCCTCCGCTAGAGAGGCTAGAGAATGTACTGTAGCAGGCAATAGATATCTTAGCAACACCCATAGCGCCAATAGTAGATCCGGCATAGGCACATGTCGAGTTAGAAGAAACTATGCAGAAAATGTTAGCTGGTGCGAAAAAGGTAGCTGAGCTACAGTAGTCACTTAATATCACTCTCCGGGAGTATGCAAAGGCAAACAGCATAGATGGAGTAAAGATCCAAGGTAGAAACCTGATTACTGAGATTGACAGGGAGTATGTGCCTAGGCCGGGTTAGACAGATACGAAAGTAACTGCAGGGCTGGCGAGGTACAATACTCTGGCTAAGACCCTCAGGGCTGCCAATGCAGTTGCATCCGAGTTAGAAGGTTTAACCGGAGAAGCCCGAGAGAGGCAACAAGAAAGAGTAAACCATTTGTTGAGGGTAGCATGTCATCAGACTGAGGAGATAAACAAGGTAAACCTGGCACAACCCAGACCATCTCATGTAGTTTATTCGGCAAGGAATAACCCGGCAAAGTCTGTTGTAGCTGCGTTGTCCCCTGGACACGGCCCCATGAAAGAATAAGTGGTAACCTCAGGTAGAAGAAACAAACAGATGGTCCCGTATGACCCGGTAAAAGAAGGAAGAGGATAAGCAGTGCAAGTTGATGAGGATCGTCATAGTGCCAGGCGAGGTGAAGCTGGCCGAGGTAACCGCGACCAAGGCAATGCCGGTCAGAGGAACGCAGCTAACAGCAATGCCGAACAACGTGATCCGGTGGCAATGGGGCAAAATGCACCTTGGCAACAGCAGCAGCAGTACGCACCTCGGCAGGAGATAAGTGTCATGACCCACAAGTATAGGGGGTGTATCGCAGTATTTTTGAGGGAAGTGAAACCCAATTTATTGATTCGACACAAGGGGAGCCAAAGAATATTTATAAGCCATAACAACTGAGTTGTCAATTCAGCTGCACCTGGAAACAATCTTGCTCACAGCAGTTTATCAGTAGCAATAGTTTTGTAATAGCAATAGCAAAGTAATAGCAGTAGTAAAAGTAAAGACGGTAGTAACAATAGCAGTAAACAGTAGGATTAAAGCGCGGTAGGCATAGGGATGGATGGACGGGCGTTGCATGGACAGGACAATTCACATAGCAATCAAGACATAGGGCATTTGTAGATAAATAATATAAAGCATCCAAACACTAAATAATCATATGCATGTGTTCCGTATATAGTCATATGTGCTCGCAATGTGAACTTGCACAACATCTTTTGTCCTGCCAGCCCGTTTGCAGTGGGGCCTCAAGGGAACTACTGGAAATTAAGGTGCTCCTCTTAATAGAGCACCGGAGCAAAGCATTAACACTCCGTGAACACATGTGATCCTCTCATCAAATCCATTCCATCCGGTTATCCAGATTGATGTCGCTTCGGGGCCTTTGGTTCTGGACAACAATGTGTGTAAACAACTTGCAGGTAAGACCATAAACAATACTATCATAATGAATCAATAACATGTCTAGATCTGAAATCATGGCACTTGGGCCCTAGTGACAAGCATTAAGCATAACAAGTTGCAACAAAATCAAAAAGCACTAATAATAGAGACTAGGCACCATGCCCTAACAATCTGATGGCATTACATGAATGATATCATCCAATCCCTACCATCACCATAGCCTACAGCGGGGGATTACTCACTCATAGATGGGGAAACATGGATGGTCGATGGAGAAGCGATGGTGACGATGATGGCGATGATCTCCTCCAATTCCACGTCCCAGCAGGGTGCCAGAACGGAGTTTCTGGTTCCGAATCGTGGAATCTGATGGTGGCAGCATAACGGAACTCTCTCTGGAAAAACATCAAACCCCCCTCTTTTTAGGTCAAGAGGCATCTTATAGGCGAAGATGGAGGCCGGGGGGGGGGGCACCGAGGTAGCCACACCATCCCCTGGCACGGCCAGGTGGTGTGGGCCCCTCGTGGCCCTACTCTGTCTTGTCTTCTGGCTCCGTGAGTCTTCTGGTGAAATAGGATCTTTTGTTATATTTTCCAGGATTTTTCCTGATAGTTGATTTTGTGCACAAAAACTAGACACCAAGGTAATTCTACTGAAAACAACGTCAGTCCATGTTAGTTATATCCAAGTCACACAAGTTTAGAGGAAAAACAATAAAAAAAGTGTTGGGGAAAGTAGATACATTTTAGACGTATCAACTCCCCGCAATCTTAGATTATTGCTTGTTCTCAAGCAATTAGTTGAAAATTGAGTGCGCTAAAAGAATCTTTCACGAACACGTTTGCTTCATAAGATGTAAATATTGTCAGCATATGATCAAGTACTTAGACTATTCATAATAAGGAGTATGCAAAATAAGGTCACTCAATAGCCATTGCAATCTATGAAGAGATTTCAACTCAAAAATAATAAGTGGCATGGAACATAAACATAAGCAACATTGCAATGCTCATAAAAAGGTATGATAGAGTGGTATCTCTCTTGCTTTTGATTGTAGGGAAAATATAAATGCCAAGGCACCTCTGAAGTTCAGGTGAAGACTAGAAATAAAGATATCAGGGATACAAGCATCAAAGTCATGACATAAATAACCAAGTTTTGAAACAAACACATTACACTAAGAATGACAGCTATGCTCTCAAGAAAGTGCTCAAAGAATAAGTGTTGACTCAACAAGAAATTGAAAAGGTTTTGAAAAGTTTGAAAGGCTTCCAAATGCTGAAAGTATGGTACTCATTAGCTTTGAGCTCTCATTGCCCCTATCATAAGCATCTTTTAGGTGATTAAGGTTAAAGTAACACAACTAAGAGGATATGCTTGACAAGTTATAAGCCGAAATCATGCCCCTTACTTACGAGTACCGAACGTCATGCTACTCAACTTCAGTCACAAGTAAGCTCTTGTCCTGGTAAGTACATATGTATCATAGAGAACCGCCAACAGGGTACCCCTTGCACATGATACAGGAGCTATCCCATAATCAAAATGACAAGGCAAGCAGACAATGAGCATCTTAGCGATCTTTTTATTTGATATTTACATAGGTTTTTATTGAGGATGCTTCATAGAATTCTCATTATGGTTATGCTGCAAGTTTCCACCATGATTAGGCATGTCTTAGGCTAGCGTCCCACGCGTTTCTCTAACACACATACAAACTCCATGATCTTACAAGTTCCCCTTTTTTCACACCGCCGAGATCCATAAGAAAAAGAATCATGATATCAACGGAATAATAAGTGCAATGTTGAAAGCGTTCCCCATGATACATGGTAATGCTAACTTCAACTTATAAAGAGCAAGCATCTACACAACAAAGATGGACACAATGGTTCAAGTTTATTAAGTGCAGGAAAAGTAAAGTGTGCCATCAAGTTAGTGAGAGCTTTACTAACTAACTTTCTCATAACAAGCAAACATTTTATTCGGAAGAAAATAAGGCATACTTAATATGAAAGGAATAGAAAATGATGCTAATAGGTAGGTATTGTGGACACTTTTGGCAATATTGGTTTTGGGGAGTTAGATGCACGAGTAAAGCTTATACTCAGCACGAGTGAAGGCTAGCAATAGAAAGGGAGCGATAAACAAGAGAGCAATAACTGTCATAATCATGCTTGCAACAAAACATGACTAACTATGGCATGAAAGTGATTCAAGAACCCTGAGGCAAAATAATTCATCGAGGCTTAAGTGATTGTTTCAGTCATATGCATGCGTGAGCATGTGCCAAGTCAATTCAAGTGAAACATTCAAAGGAGGATACCACAGTGTCATACCAGGTTATGAATAGAACAATGCAAGCAAACATTCATATGACATGCTACAAACTATTAGCAAGCTAGAGCTAATCATAAGAAAGCAAGAACTACTAAGCATCCATAAATAACATACACCTTACATGCACGGACTAAGCATGCCCACAATGATGAGTATACGTACAAAAATGAAAACAAATAGAGTTCGTTACCAGCCTCTTACCACAACTCAAGTTGTCATTAATCTTCATCATTGCCCTTCACTTATGTGTCTTGAATAATAACATGAAACAAAACTCCACTGAGGACTGCTGAACCTTGCAACGAACTTCACAAAACCAAAGAAGAACAACAAATATTTTTGGGTTTTTGATTTTTAAAGGCAAGAACCAAAAAGGAAGAACAAGAAAAGCGAAAAGGAAAAAGGTAAACCAAGGCAAAAAGAAAAAGAAGAAAACAAAGAGAAGCAACGAAAATATTTTTGGTGTGTTTTGGAAAGCAGAAACAAAGCAAGAACGACAAATAAAAAGAAAGCGAAACATGGATATTCAAAGTGTCAACTGAACATGATAAGTAGATGAGTGTGCTATCGGAGTACCTCCCCCAAGCTTAGGCTTTTGGCCTAAGTGGGTGTCAATCCCAAGCTGGCCAAGATGAAGTGTCTCCGTAATATGGCGAAGAGGTACCTTCGTCCTGATACGAACTCGAGGAGGCCCCAGCGTAGTGTGAAGAGTGGTCATCAGAGGGCACATCTTCCTGGTGCTGCTTGTGGAAACCCAGCAAGGGGAGTTGCTCGTCCACCTCCTCCTCCTTGGAACGCGACCATGGCCTCCTGTGAATACTAAACAAAGTGGATTGTGTCAAAGGAATTTCCCTCTCATCTCCGTCAGTAAACAACATCCTGTATACTAGATTCTGGGTACTAGAGTCAGTAGTAACAAAGTGATGCATTTTCATAGTAGCAAGATCAAGCCTTTGTGGAGTCAACATAGTGTCATTAGGATACACAGAAAGTTCTAAAGCAACCACCATGCACGAGGCAATAATGCCTCCATAAATAGGTCCTCTAGCGGCTAGGCGGCGAGCAATGAGAGATCCAAGATTATATTTGGTATCATTATTAAGTGCAGCAGCGAGGAAGGCTAAATGATAATTAGAAATGTTACTAGTGTTCTCCCTACCAAGAATAAGCAAAATATCTAACAGCTGGGAGTTGAATATTCCTTATCTTCCCGCGCCGAGCTGCGCGATCATCGTCATTTGTCACACTTCGGTAGAGCTCTAGCAAATCAGCGGGTCGACCTTGAATCTTCTTCACTGTCCCAGTTATGCCTATGCCTATAATGCTGCAAATTCGTTCCAATGGCATGGTAATAGGAAGATTATAAATTACGAAACAATGGACTAATAAGGGGTGTTAGTGAAAGCGAAACTCTCAAAGAAAGTTTTGGTGGGTGCAGCATATTGCTCACTCTCATCCTCCATGTAAGTAGTCAGCCCAACCCTCTGAACGAGGAGTAAGAACTCGTCGAGGATCCTTGCATCTTCCAAAAAGGTAAAACAAGGGAAAGTAGATGAGTGAGCATCTCCCTCATCCCCTTTGTTGCCAATGTGTGGTGCAATAATATCTTCATTATATGATGGCCTAAATTGAGAGGCCGATCTTGAAGGTCTTGCCCTCCTGGGTGTGTCTCTCCCAAATATCTCTCCAAAAGTGTGGTTGTTCATCTTCTTCTATTCTGAAATTTAAACATCCATCATACAAGTGATCGCAAAGTGATTGTAAAATGAAAGGAACTACTTATAGGGACTTGTAAGAGGCATAAACATGCATCAAAATAATTTCTCTAAGCAATAAACAAGCTTACAAGATCACATAACCTGTCACCTACAGCAACAAAATACTCAAGATATAATCCACTAAACACAAATCTACTTGGGAAAGCGGAGGAGTCACCACCGGAGAACAAATGCTCCAAATTTCAGCAGTAAAGATGGGCTGAGCAAGGAGATCGGAAAATCACGAGCAAGAATAGCAAGAACGCGAGTTTGAGCAATGAACTGGTGTTTTCTCGGGAGAGAGAAAGAAGTGGCAAGTGAGAGAGTGAGTGGAGGGCCAGGGGTGGCCCACACCATGGCCAAGCGCGCCCCTGGTGTGGCCGCGCCACCAGTTGGTGTGCCTGCCTGGTACTCCCCAGGCACTTCTCTGCCCCTTTTTCACGTAAAAATTTAATATAAATTTTCTAGAATTTTTCGAGACACTTTATTTTTCAAAAAAATTCAGGTATTGATGAATGATTTTTCTGCAGAAAGATGATTTTGAAACGATGCAAAAACATAATGAAACCTAAACTTTAGAAGTTCTAAGACACTCTAATATTCATGCAACTAGCAACAGAAAAGTAAACTAAGCGAAAGCAAAAACTAAAATGGATAAAATAAAAGTAAACAAAGATAATCATGGTGGAAACATTGTTTTGTCATTAAAATCCTTTTGTTAACAAGGTTGATCAGGTCTTGTTACCAAAACAATTTTATATGAAACAAAACTTTGTAGTCCACTAAATGATTATGTTACCTCAACCTTGATAGCAATGGTCCTAACCATAATAATTTCATATTTCTCTCTTGGTATGGGACAATATATTTCTCCAACTTGAATGCCCTCAACATGTTCAATTGAATTTAAACCATAGGTCCTCTCAATCTTATTGGGGAAATAGATAGTATACTCCTTGTCATTGACACTAAAAATCACCTTTCCTTGATTACAATTAATAACAGCTCCTGCAGTATTAAGAAAAGGTCTCCCAAGAATAATAGACATATTGTCATCTTCAGGAATCTCAAGCACAACAAAGTCAGTTAATATCAAGCAATTATGAGCCACTTGAACAGGTACATCCTCATATATACCAACAAGAATAGTAGTAGATTTATCAGCCATTTGCAAAGATATATCAGTTGGTATTAGTTTTTCCAATTGAAGTCTCTTGTAGAGAGAGAAAGGCATAACACTAACTCCTGCTCCCAAATAACACAAAGCAGTTCTAACTTAACTATTTTTAAAAGAGCATGGAATAGTTGGAATCGTAGGGTCTCCAAGTTTCTTTGGAACTTTACCATTAAAGGAATAATTAGCAAGCAAAGTAGAAATTTCTTCATTAGGGATCTTCCTTTTATTAGAGACAATATCCTTCATATACTTTGAATAAGGAGGCAATTTAATAGCATCAGTCAAATGAATTTGGAAGAATAAAGGTTTCATCCACTCACAAAACTTGTTGTAGTGTCCATCTTCCTTTGACTTGTTTTTCTTATCAGGGAAAGGCATAGGTTTTTGGACCCAAGGCTCTCTTTCATTACCATGTTTCTTAGCAAAAAAATCTTCTTTAGTGTATTTAGTATTCTTAGTGTGCCTTTCAGGTTCTTCAACTTTTTCTTTATCAGGAGCATCAAATTCCTCATTACCACTTTTAGTTTCAGCATAGAGACAGATATACTATTAGGATCTTTAGCAGGTTCAGAGGATTCTACAATAGTTTTTCGTTTCTTTTTTACTTTTCTTAGGAGAATTACCACTATTTTCAATTTCCTGAGAATCTTGCTCAATTCTTGTAGGATGCCCCTCAGAATATAGAGGATCATGAGTGCCAGCACCACTTCTAGTTCTAATTTCATAAGCATGTTTTTCTTTAGTAGCATTAACTAGCAAGTCTTTTTGTACTTTAATAAGATGATCAATTTGAGTTTGAACCATTTGTAAGTGTTTAACAAGCATTTTAACATCATTAGAGGTTCTTTCCACAATATCTTTTAACTCAATAATATCTCTAGAATTTTCCATTAGATGATTTTGCACTCTTTTATTGAAATTGTCTTGCTTAACAATAAAAAATATCAAATTCTTCTAAGCATTGATCAGGAGATTTAGAGTAAGGAATATCACCTTCATCAAAATGTTGGAGAGAGTGTACCTCAATAGTGGATGAGTGGGAGATTGGCTTACATAATTCTTCACGTGATCAGCTTTAATACCCTTCTCCTTAAGACATTTCTTAGCTTCCTTCATCACTTCGTCATTTAGTTCAATAACTCCCCTCTTCTTTGATGTTGGAGTCGGCGCAAGCACAGCTAACTCAGGTGTAGTTGTCTTAGGCGTAGTTGGCTTAGGCGAAGTCCAGTCATCATACTTCTTGCTTATTTTAGCCATTAATTCCTCAGCTTCTTTGGGAGTTCTGTTCCTGACAACATAATCGGCACAACTATCTAGGTATGTCCTAGATTCTTCAGTTAGTCCATTATAATATAAATCAAGAAGCTCATTCTTAGGTAATGGACATCCAGCTTGTGCATGAATCAAAGCACAAAACCTTGCCCAGGATTCAGGAGATACCTCTTTTTCTCCCTGTTTAAAATGGCATGTCTAGCACTAGGAGGAAAATATTTCTGAAGGAAAGTACTAATCAAGCAATCAGGGCTATCAATAGATCCAGGAGGTAAATTGTTAAACCAAGTTTTAGCTTCTCCTTTTAGTGAAAAAGGGAAAAATTTATCAACAAAGTAGGAGCGCATCTTAATATCATCAGAAAATATACCACTCATGGTAGAAAGCTTAGTCATATGTGATACATCACTTTCATTCGTAGTCCCACAAAAAGGTTCTTGCTCAACAATAGATATGTAAGATAAATCAAGAGAGAAATCATAATCCTTATCTTTAATGTTTATGGGAGATGTAGCAAACTTAACATCAGGAAACAATTTAGGTTTTATGGTACGCCTCTCAAGGAGACTCTTAATAGCACTTTTATCATGAGTATTTTGACATTCTTTAATAAATTCATCATTCATTTCTATATATCCGTCTTCAATATCATAGCTCGCTCTAGAGTCAGGTGAACTAACAGGTCTAGTAGTGTATTCATTAGGAGTTTCAGTATTTCCAGCTATAGTTCTAGCAATCGTAGCATCTAGGAAAGGACCTAATGAACCACTCTTATCAAGCATAGTAGAAGCAGCATCATAAGTATCAGAAGTTTCAGTTTTAGCAGTAGTAGCAGTGTGTGTAGCATGTGTATGGGGTGGTGTAAGGAGCTATTTATCTCTGCGTGGCCCAACAGTGGTATCAGAGCGAAAGCTTCTTGTTTTAGTCTCTAGATCTGTGCGTATGTGATATGCACGAGGTGGTGGATGAGATCCACTTAGGGTTTCGGTGGTCGATCTATGAGATAGATCGGTTTTGTGCAAGATTGATTAGATCAATCGCACTCAGGGGTACATGGAAGATCAGGTGCGGATGATCAATGAGATTGGTCAGATCTGCACAGGGATCAGATTTGGGTAAAAGTGTTTTATCCAATGAAGGAATCCATGGTTCAGAATGCAGATTAGATCTGTGATGTTGGAAAAATCGTCAGGCGCTGCCCGCACCCGCGAGGGGCGCTGCCCCTTCGATCCCCGCTCGCTATCCGGCTAGCGGGACCGCCGGCTTCGCCCTGTCATAGCACATTAGATGTCGTTGCGAGGTTCACAACGCCGGTAGATATCGTATCTATGCATAACTTGTTCTTGCAGGAAGTTGTGAATGGTATGGCTTATATGCATCAGATGTGTGTAATCCATACGTGATCTGTGTATCACGGGTTTGTCAGCCGGCTGGAGCCAAAGTGCTGTCACTGTTATTTTATAACGACCTGCGTGTCGGCATGAGATGCCATCTTCTTGTATATTCCTTAGTGCTAGTGTAGCATGTTTGGAGGACTTGGAGGACACTACAGCCAAAGGCATGACGAATAGGTTCATGGAGATGGAGATCACCATGAAGAGAGCCATACCATTTCACATTATAATTGGATTATTTTGTGTGATTGTTATCTCTCTAGTTTTACCCCTATGAGATAGTGGTGAAACCTTAATCCCTCAAAGAAGGACTAGTCGGTCTCCCTGCCGGTGCTGCACCATCACACGTCGTACATTCTTGGTAGTCGGCTCATAAAATTGAGGTGCTACCAATTCTTTTCGGCTAGATGGGTTCGAGTCGGACTCTTACAGCGGAAGCACTTGGTAAGCTAGACGGGTCTATCACAACGGTTGTGGGGCTCGGGGAGAGGGCGGTCGGGAGCCGGGGCATGAGATGCCACCCGACCAACAGGAGTCGCATGAGATGCGATTGGCAAGGAGTTGCCTACCTAGATCACTTGACAGCTACAGGTGATGCTAAAGCTCACTAGTCGTCTTGCTTATTTAGGATCCTGAATCACTAAGTAACCATCGGAGGGGTGTTGGTTCTAGTGGTAGCATAAGTATTAAAGTGTTTAATAGACCTGATCTTTTATGAATAGGTGTCTTAAGTGTTTGTATATTTCTGTTGTAGATAATGGCACCTAGTAGCAGTCTCCCTCAGTTATCCAGTTTTTCTTTGAGGACCATCCTAGAGAAAGATAAACTTAATGGAACAAACTTCACCAACTAGTATCGTAATCTGAGAATTGTTCTCAAACAAGAAAAGAGGGACCATGTTCTAGACAACCCACTTCTAGATGTGCCGGATGAGAATGTGAGTGTCGCAGCAACCAATGCCTATCGTAGAACATGTGATGAGTCTACAGAAATTAGCTGTCTTATGCTTGCTCACATGGAATCGGACTTGCAGCAGCAGTTCGAGAATGTTGATGCCTACGATATGATCAAAAGCCTCAAAATCATGTTCCAAGCTCAGGAAAAGACCGAGAGGTATCAAGTCTCTCAACCTTTGCTGAGTTGTAAGCTTAAGGATGGTGATCCACTAAGTCCGCATGTAATCAAGATGGTTGGTTATGTGCAGTCTCTGGAAAGGCTTGGCTACCCCATTAGCGAGAGTTCGCTATAGATATAATTCTGAACTCTCTTCCTAGTGCGTAAGGTCAGTTCATATCGAACTACCACATGCATGGTATGGATAAGAAGCTCACTAAATTGCATGGGATGCTTAAGCAGGCAGAGGTTGATCGCAAGAAAGGTACTAGCCAAGTGTTGGTGGTATAGAATAAGGCTAAGTTTAAGAAGAGTTCTTGGACTAAGAAGAAGAAGGCTAAGTCAGGAGGTAATGCTCAGGATGAGATCCCAAGCATTTCCTCAGGGACTAAGTCATCTCCTTCAGCTGGATCCGCTTGCTTCTATTGCAAGACGGATGGCCACTAGAAGAGGAATGCAACAAGTATTTGGCGGATAAAGCCAAGAGTGGAGGTGTGACTTCCAACTCAGGTACACTTGTTTGCAATGTTATAGACCTTTATCTTGCTGATGCACCCAGTAGTTCTTGGGTATATGATACCGGATCAGTCATTCATATCTGCAACTCGTTGCAGGGTCTGGTAAGAACTAGGAGCGTAGCAAGAGGCGAGGTTGAAATTCAGGTCGGCAACAAAGCAAGAGTTGCTGCGTTGGAAGTCGGCACGATGCAACTTCATTTACCTTCAGGATTCTTAAGGGAACTAAATAATTGTTATTATGTTCCAGTGCTTAGTTGAAACATCATTTCTGCCTCATGTTGGATGAGACAAGGCTATGAGTCTAATATTAAGAACAATGGTTGTTCTTTATATTTGAATGATATGTTTCACGGCTTTGCACCCGTTCAGAACGGGTTATTTATTTTGAATCTTGATGGTGGGTCGTTCTATAACGTAAATGTGAAAAGGTTGAAATCAAATGATCTGAATATGGCTTACTTTTGGCACTGTCGACTTGGTCATATAAGTTGGAAACGCATGAAGAAGCTCAATGATGATGGACTCCTAACTTTGTTCGACTTGGAGTCGTTCGAGACATGCGAATCCTGACTTCTGGGAAAGATGACCAAGACACCTTTTGCCAGGAGTTGTTAAAGGGCGTCTGACTTGTTGGGACTAGTACATAGTGATGTATGTGGTTCAATGAGCGCGACAGCTAGGGGTGGTTATGAATACTTAATTACCTTCACTGATGATTTGAGTAGATATGGATATGTCTACTTGATGAAACATAAGTCAGAAGCCTTTGAAAAGTTCAAAGAATTCCAAAATGAAGTACAGAATCAACTCGGCAAGAAAATAAAGTTTCTTCGGTTGGACCGAGGAGGCGAGTACATGAGCCATGATTTTAATGACCATCTAAAGAGTTGTGGAATAGTTCCTCCGCTCACTCCGCCGGGTAAGCCGTAGAGGAACGATGTGTCGGAACGGCGGAATCAGACCTTGTTGGACATGGTACGATCAATGATGAGTCAGACATATCTACCTTTATCATTTTGGGGTTATTGTCTATAAACAGCGGCATTCACACTAAACAGAGTACCATCGAAATCGGTAGAGAAGACACCACATGAGATGTGGACTGGCAAGAAGTCGAGTTTGTCTTTTCTTAAGATTTGGGGTTGTGAAGCATTTGTCAAGCGACTTCAGTCAGACAAGCTTGCAGCCAAGTCGGATAAGTGCATTTTTGTTGGGTATCCAAGGGAGACCTTGGGTTACTACTTCTACAACCGAGAAGAGGGCAAAGTGTTTGTCGCTCGGAACGGTGTCTTCCTTGAGAAAGAGTTTCTCAGTTGGGAAGTCAGTGGGAGTACGGTGCGGGAAGAGAACCTTGTGTACTTCCGGGCATTGGTCATCACGTGTGTGATGCTTCCGGGTCTTTTGATGCTGCCGAGAGATGTACTTCTCCACAGTTGCCATGCGTTTCTTCTCCTCCTCGATGTTTTTGGTTTCATCTAGGAGTTGTTGACGACGCGCTTCTAGGGCCTGTGCCCTCTCGTCCAGCTCTTCAGCAGTAAGTTCTGCAGCTGTATGGATATGTGTGGTTAATGCAGCATCAATGAGTTTACGCGCACCTTCAGTGACCACGTGTCCATCCACCGACTCTTCTTTGGGCTCGTTTGGGATAAGTGCTCCATCCGAGTCTTCCTCGTATTCCTCGACAATCACTTCCTCTGAAGGAAGGTCTTTTGCCGGGGTCTTATTCTTCTTGTTCTTGTTCTTTGCCTTCTTGGCAGCTCCTGTAGAAAAGACGGCTTTGGGTCCGTTTCCCGGAGTCAAGCTCTGATCGGTACTTACGGACATCTGGACCTCGGGATTATCTCTAATTTCCATGTCATCTTGTGCTTTGGGAGAGTTTTCCCTAGATCCTTCATCCATGGCTTCTTCTTCCTCTATGACTTTGGAGTTACACTCCTCTTCGTACTCCACAGAGAACTTTCGGAAATCTGCTGACATCATCGATTCATCTGAGGATGCAGGTACGTCAGTGTTTGTTCCGATCGCCTCCAGAACCGAGTCGGTGTTTTCTCCACAATCAGCAGAGCCGGATCCGGATCCAACATATCCGACGAAGTGTGTTGCGCCCCTACTGAGATAACTACGGTCTTCATAGTAGGCTTCATCGAAACGTTTGATGGTCTCGAGGATTTCATCTGCGCCTGAGTTTTGCATCTTCATGCGCCTTAGTGTGTATCTCAGGAAAGGCATGTCTGTTCCGGCATCACTAGAGTCGGAACCGGCGGGTGGGTCGATCTGGGATTCAATCTCCCCAGGGAGATCCGCTCCAGATTAAACTTGGACCGCCAGGTCTGCTTTAGGCTCGGATTTCTCCACTGTCTCCGCAACTGGTGCGGGCTGGGTGGGATTAGGATTTTCTGAGATCCGGAACTCTGCCGCCTCCGTGGACAAAGGGGATCCAGCAATTTCTTCGGCCTCTATCGTCACCACTGGGGTGGGTGGGCCAGGTTCAGCAAAGCCGATGTCAACATCGATCTCGCCAAAAGACATGATGGTGTAGGTAGTCATAGCCTCCCTAGCCGAAATCCAGGTCTCGTCGAGAACAATGAGAGGGACGTCGCTGGTGTAGAGGATGCGACTGACGGCGATAGTCTCGTAGATTCCGATTCTTGCAGATTCTGCTCGGAACGCAGATCCGAAGCTCACTTGCCCCATGGTGGGCGCCAACTATCGTCGGATTGATGCCAAGTACGCCATGAGGGGTTCCTCGAGGCGTGCGGAAGAGAGGGGTGTGAGACGTACGGTGTTCCGGGACGGTGAGCACACAAGTTTACCTAGGTTCGAATCTGCCGGCTTTGGACGGATCCTACTCCTGCTAGCAATCTAGTAATACGGCAGAGCGGGAATATGGGTTACAAGGGTTCGCCTGTGCGAGTTGACATTGTGATTGTAAGGTGTTTCCCTAAAGGCTCTCCCTAGGACGGCTTATATAGATATCCGGCCTAGGGTTTACAGGAGAGACCTATCCGGCTACGTCTAAGAGTCGGTTACAGAGTACACCTTGAACTACAAGTAACACTATGGGCCTATGTCCGTAAGTCTTCTGGGCCTTCCTTAGCCGGACTGGACTCCGTCTTTTCTCCTTGACTGTGCCGCCCGTGAAGCAAAGCTCTAACCCGAAGTGGGCCACTCTAGTCAGCGAGGAACTGTGAGGATACCCGGAAAGTATATCCCCAACAACTCACACCTTAGCCGGATTAGTATTGTGTAGGCACCAAAAACCCAACTCTTCGACTATTCTGCTGTCCAACAAGAATTGGCTTCATGGCAAGCAAGAGCACAAGTTTGGAATTGCAAACCACATGAAAAACAACTAAGGAAAGGAACGTAATCGAGCTGACACTTGTTATTCGGACTAACCTTCTACATACTTTATTTATGTTATGTTGGATTATTTTGAGCTAATCTCAAAGTTTCAAGTATTGTTAAGCCAATTTTCCGAACCTTAGACTCGTAGGTCAAAAAAACTGAATAAAGGTAGATGCGAGCCAAATCAAAAATTGGAGGAACAAGAAAAGGAAACTCGGGGACTCTGCCCAAGTTAATGCGGCATTAGTAACTTAGTAGCAAAACATAGGCAATTGTAACAAAACAAACCATAGTTCTTAATACATTTGGACCCGGCATACCGGGGATCTAATAAATACCATAGTGTTCTGGTTAGCTCATGGAGCAGCAGCTGGAGATGGATCATCGGCCGAGGGAGGAGGTACTTCAGCGTCAGTAGGTGGAGCACTGGTCCCTGCCTCATCTTCGGGGTTAGCCTCCTCATCCTCCGGATACTCAGTATAATCACCAAGCTCAAAGGCTTCCTCCTCATCTTCTTCGCCCTTAGCACCATCCGAGACATAGGCATCATCAACAGCTTCGAGAAAGCTCGGACCCTCATTCTAGCTATGGAAAAAGGCATACTAAATGAGATTGTTGACACATGCTTTGCGTTGGGCGATGCACTCCAGATCATTGGATCACTTAGATCCAGTGCGCAGACGATTAAGCAACTCCAGTTCCAGGTCCTCATACCATGAGAGGACAAAGTTCAGTGTTGTATCAGCCCCGACTAGTGCTGCAGATTCCTGCCACAGGTTCAACTGAATCTCACACTCCATCAGTTTTGCTATAAAAGCGGTGCTGCCTTTGGGAGTGGTATCAGTGGGCCAGAGAGCATTGAACATCCGGACTGCTACTGGCATAATGTCCGCGCCATAGTTTTTCATAACTTCAACATGGGCAACAAGGCTCACCAGCAAGTCCTCCGTGTCATAAGGAACAAACTCGGAGGCAGGGTCTGCTGGAGTACCCCGCTACGTGCGGGACCTAGCTACAATAGCAGAAGCGAGGGGTTCACTCTCTGGGAACTTGCCTATGAACAAAACGGAAAATATCAATGAGTAAGGACAAATGACCCAGAAAAACCAGTGCTGGAAGGAGGAAGAGAACTCACGAGCAATGTGGCAGAGGATCCGAGTTAGCTCATTATGTTCATCTGCATTCCTCGCCTGGAGCTTCTCATAATCAGTGGTCACCGACTTAAGTTTGATGTTGGTTTCCTTCTGCAGATCATTGTCCTTGGCGATTTGGGTCTTTAGGCGCTCCTTCTCCTCAGAGAACTCTTGGTTGGCCTTGTCCAGCTCTGATTGGTGGAGGTCCTTGAGCTCCTAGATTTCGGTGTTCAGCCGAGTAATCTCAGTGTCCTTGAGGCGAAGCTGAGCAATTTCATCATCTTCTTTCTTCAACTCGGCCAGGTGCTTTCCTGCTTCTTCGAGAAAGTGTACCATCATGTCAGGAATGGGCATGCTATCTTGAAGTGTAACTGCAATAGTGAGCTGACTCGGCAGAGCCGAGATATAAATATCTTCCGATTCAAGGGAAGAGCACACAAAGGAAAAATGATCAAGATGAGTTACCTTGGATCTTAGCCAAATTCTTGCACATGATGACGTTCTCAGCCTCGGCCTCGGCTGCATAATACAGATGATAAGTTAACATGGATAGCAAGTAACTCAAAGAAAAGGAAGTGCAAGATTTTAAATAAAATAACTTACCCTTCTTTTGGTGATCAGCATGCAATTTTATGTACTTGGCACGAAGATCCTTATATGAGTCCAGCAGGCACTGGAACTCAGCAGTTCGGCGGTTGGTGGTGATCTGAAACAAGTAAATATTAGCTTAGAAATAGGAGGGAATGTGTGGATATTCAAAGTCTACAAGATCCGGGCTAAGTCGAACTTAACCCGAATCTAGGTGTGTGAATATTTGAAGTCTACAAGATCCGGGCCAAGTGGAACTTAACCCGGCTCTAGGTGTGTGGATATTTGAAGTCTAGAAGATTCAGGCCAACTGGAACTTAACCCGCCTCTAGGTGTGTGGATATTTGAAACTACTAAGGAATTGCATTAGTTCTCTAAGAGCATCCAGCCAAGTAATAAATTACTCCCCCGGAGGCTCGGGGACTAGTGGGTATATCTCTAAGTGTTTGCACATATAAAAGGCGTGATGGAGAAAATCTTACCTCCATCATCCGGCTAGCAAAGGTAATGGCCTTGTTGGCAGTCTTCATCTGTGCGCTAAACTCGGCCGGGCCAAACTTCTTCGGGAGATTATGCTTGGGATTTATAAACTCAGCATCATTCCAATTATTCACATATTCGATGAGTGCCGGACTATAATTCTCCCTGCTAAGCGCCTAGCTCGTCACCAGACCCTTAGCATGGGCTTCCCACCTCGAGGCATGGGCAGCAGCCGCGCTAGTATGCAAAGTTAATTGTTTGCTACCCTCTAACCCTGCGGCAGAAGACCCAGAGGCAGCGCTATCCTTCTTGGTCATGGATGTGAGCTTGTGCTGTCCAAACTCAATAATGGTGCCCTTGGAGGATGGATCTTTGGCTGTCTCGACGGCCTTCTTCCTCTTGCTGGAAGATTTTGGCCGCTACAGAGAAGCAGAGGTTGATGCTCCGGATTGAGCTTGAGGAGCTAGCTAGAATATCTCCTTAATGGAGATGGTTGATCCGAATGCGGCAGCTTGATGCTTCCTCTTGGAGGTAGATGCTAGCGCTGCTGCTGCAGATCCTGGTGCTGTTGTTGCTAGTGCTGGTGCTTTTGTTGCTGGTGTTGTTGCTACTGATAGTGGGTTAGTTGGTGCTGGTGCTAGTGCTGCTGCTGCTGCTACTGATAGTGTGTTCGTACTAGTACTAGTGTTGGAGAGGGTACTTGTGCTGCTGCAGAAGAAGAAGTCTGGGGTGGTGCCGATGAAGAGGGCACCTCTGTAGGAGAAGGTTGCGGCTGAGCCAAAGAACTGGGGAGGTCCGACATAGCCATATCCTCGGCAGTTCTACTACCCCCCTGCACCTATGTCACCCTCATCATGGTGAGGTGGGCACAGATTCGGCGCGTCGGCTGAGTCTTCTAGGATAGGGTTCACCGGACAAATGTCATCGTCACGGGGGGAGATGGAGCGCTCTGGATTGGAGAAGAGATGTTGGGGCCACTCTGGGGAATCACCCTGGGAGCGCTGCAGAATCAGATAACAAGAAATAAGTTGGGATAAGAAAAAAGAGAAACGGGTAAAATGCAAAGATAGTAAGGCAAGACCCAAAAATGAGCAAGGCAGGAAAAAGACTTACTCAGCTGAGGTTTGAGGCTCTTGAGGCTTGGGCGCTCTCCGGATGGTGCTCTTGGGCACATGCTTGCCTACAACCTTCACCCCAGATTTCTTCTACCTCTTCTTGGGCGGGGGCACCTCCGAAGCTATGGCCGAGGTTGTCGGATGCTTCTAGGAAGGGGCAAGAGCCGGGTTGCCCGTGGCAAAAGGAGGAACCTCGTGGACCTGAGCGACGGGGTTAGTTGAAGATTCGGAAGTAATCGGAAATGCGTAAGATATGGGCACCCGATCAAGTACCTCCATAACCTCAACATCAGAGTCATCATCATCCGGCCAATCCCTTAAAGAAGAGGCATTACCAGAGGTTCGCTTGGTGCTATTCGGAGTAGGCAAAAATATCCCCGGGTCAGGCTCCTCCGTGCCCGGCTCTGAGCGGTCCTCCACCCATTTGAGGGTTGGCTCCTTGCCATCCTCAATTGTCTGGTGGAGAAACAACTGAGAGAAAAAATACTAAAGGGTCAAATTAGGATACAATCCGACATACAGCGAGATTTGGAAAGAATGACAGGAGATGAGCATACCTTAGGCAGCAAGTTAGCCCGGATGAACTGCTCAAACCCCCACTTCCACGCCTCGGTGCACTCCTTGTCTATCTTAAAGATAGCTTTAACCCAGCAGAATATGTCGGAGTTGGAAAGTTTGAAAGAGGAGGTGTGATTAGGGTCAAGAGGACCACTCAAGTGGCAAAGCTTCTGTGAGCGTTTCTAAAGGGGGAGATCCGCCTGCGTATGAATGTGATCATGACGTCCTCACTGCACAGCCCCAGCTTGATTCGCATGTCTACCTGATTCGCCAGGGTAGTAGGCCACCTAAGGATCTGCTCCCATAAGGAGTTGTCTGGGACACCCATCTTGAAGGGGAGCAGCCGGATCAAGTATTGATCTGAGTTGTTCCTAATATAGAAGAAGGTTTGGGCCTAGCCTTTGCAAGATTCAAGGCCGGTAACCCGGGGAACGGAAGAGTTTTTTTGGGGAGAGATTGAGGCTCCACCGCACTGGGTCAAGTGTTTGTCGGCACGGGCAAGATGAGGATCAGGGATAACATTCTTGCGGAGACCAAAGAACTTTATCCAAAGCTCTTTGGTGGGCCAGAGGCCGGCATAGCCCTCAATGTCAGATGCGAAAGAAGAAAGGGAGGTGATAGTATTGGCTGGAAGGTGGTGTGGCTGAAGCTAGTAAGTGTTGATGAAACCATAGAAAAAGTCACAAATGGGAGGCCAAAGCCCCACTAGAAGTGTGACAAGAACATTACGAATTCACCTTGGTTGGGAGAAGGAGCGATCTCCTGAGCAGCAAGGCGGCACGTGACACCTGCAGGGATGTGACGGGTTGTGTAGAGCCAGTCAATGTCGTCTTGACAGACCCACGCGCCCGCCCAGGTGCTGCGCTCGTGAGCTTCTTCTTCCTCCACCTCCTCCTCCTCAACAACGATGATCTCCTCCTTAGTCCTGTCTAGATCAAGGTCTTCGAAAGGATTGTCTGCGGTGGCGGGCAACAGTTTGGAGCTGCAAGGCCCCGTAGCGAAGAGCTTGTGCAGGAGCGGGGGCGTGGTCGTGAAAGAGCAGCGAGGCATGGAAGCGGCGGAGTCAGCATCTCCGTGGAGAAGAAGAAGTAGAGGGCAGGGGCGCGTGCGAAGTGGGGGAACTTTCCCAAGAGAGGCCCATGTCCCCTATTTAACTGCGCCCCAGGGGGGTGTAGTGGGATCAACCGCTGCGGCGCGGCCGCATGATGTGGCCGTGTATGCTCCGAACCAATCAGTTAGGCGCATGCCACACAAAGGTCTACATGGAGCAGGGAATCCCACGACGTCACGTTATGATACAGTTAACGAGGGGATTGCCACGACATGACGTGCACAACAATTATTCCTGACAATCAATACAGTAACCGATGCAGTAAATTGGCGTGGCCCTTAAATAAGGCAAAGTGATGGTTACCCTCCAGGTGGGATGTGGGGAAGCATATGAGAAAAGGAAAGATAATCCGGATACCTGGACAATGACCCGGCCAACGAGAAGTAACTTGGATCGAGCCAAGGGAATGTCAAACCAAAGAGACCGGGTTACAAATAACTCGGCAAGGGAAGTCCAGATCTCGATAAATGGAACCTGTTATGGCCTTATCAGCTGAAGTTGCTAAGACCGCACGAGCTTCGGGGCCTAATGCTAGGGGGATACCCCGGAGTAGGGTCACACCAGGGTATAAAGGCCGAGTTAGCCGAGGTATGACACGGTCAAAGTGAATGCTGGCCGGGTCTCCTCAAGGAAGGCCGACTTACGGGGTAAACCGGCCTGGCAGGCGTTCACCTAACACTAACCCGGCCGACATAAAACATATGTCAGCTATGCTTGATTTATCATATGTGCAGGTACCCTCGTAGTCGGGTTAGCCAAGCGCTAGCCGGGTTACCACTTGGCTTCCAAGGGAAGGAAGGAATCTCTCGCTAGTCAAAAGATGGCCTCTATCCACTGTAGCGTGAGCGAAGTGGGCAGAGGGAAGGACCAGTGGGGCGTGGCTGACAAAGGTGATGTAGCCAGTGTTGGCTGACGCTATCAGTGTCGGATGATGCCAAAAGCCAAGGAGCTCACAGAGGATTACGTCCAAGATCCATACTAGCCGTTTAACGTGTGTAAAGAAGCATCTTGCTTTAACCAAAGGGCATATTCGGGGAATATGCCTCCACGTGTGCCCTATTTTTGTAACCTGGGCTCCCCTATATAAGGAAGAACCCTAGGGCTTTCTAGTGGGGAGTAAGAGAACTAGTCTCCTTCTCACGAACAGCTCGAGGAGCCCTTGTAATCAACATCCAACAAGAGAGAAATATAGACACTTGTGTGTGGAATAACCACACTATCCCTCCCTAGATTCCTCTAGTGCACATTGGCCCCATCTTTAGCCTATCCATGGCATATGCCGTGCCACCACCATGATAGTAGTTATTACTAACTTCATTCCATAAACTCCTTTACTCACCTTTCATCTACTTCCAAGGCTTGTAAGATTTCACTTCTCTCCATATCACATGTGATGTCAAACCTCTGGAATGGGTACGGTGTTACTCCCATAATACCAGTTTGTTCTTGTGTTAGCTTGGTTAAGCTACTTTGCCTACAACTACTCCATACAACTAATATTATATATTTCATCATACTCTAGCTTGACTTCTCATGATCAAGCTAGATGATTCAGCTTACTAGGGTTTTGCCTATTTTGGTATACTCACAACTCTTCTTTATCAACACCTAGTCATCTATTCTCAAGTAACTTGGGAATGATGGCTTCCACACTTTGATCATAATAAGCTTAGGCTTCCAATTGCTTGATCAAAATCTAGCAACTCTGAGTACTAGATTTGTACTAGTCACTCTATAGGATTATCTTGTTAAGAAAACTTACTTTAGCTTCATACCTACTTGGCTTAACAAGATTATCATTGGATTTTCTACTACTACTACTACTAGCTTCCTCACAACTTCTCAAGTATTACTTAATTCTTAGGTTTAGATACTTCTCCTAGTTAACTCATGAGTGAGTTATCTCCTCTAATATCAATGGTTTGATCACCACTAAGGATCACATTCCATTGACGATAGCACACTCTACCATAACTTGTTCCTTCTTCTTAATAATTTACTAAATGTCTTTGGAAGGTCAACATAATAGGTCAAAGGCTATGAGTCAATAAGTTCTAGGTCAGGAACTGATCACACAATATTGATGATCAATTTACACTAGGACCAGATTAATTTAGAATGTCATCTATTAATATGAAAATAAGGATGAGATGAATGGTCTTGGCTGGTGTTCCATTCTACTTCATTTGTGATAAGATTTCATATTTAAGAACTACCATGATACCCATGGTAGGAATATCTATGTCAAACAAATGTTTCAAGATGTAGTTATTAAGTTTCTTTGCTTAAGTTATAAACTTAATTGAGTATTCAAGAGTTGTTATAAGGAATACCTAGACGTGATGTCTATAAGATTCTTTATTATTCATTAAATGATGTGTTGTGGGTTTAGCTTGATTCCATTTGATCTACCCATAGATCAAATTATATTACCCAAATATAAGGTTTTAGCAAAGGTCATATTGAAACTTATCACAATCAACTTGATGATCTACTTCAGTTCCACCAAGTTAACAGAAGCTTCAATCACTTTGAGAAGTTTTATTTAAAAGCGCGAAAATTATCCAGATTTTCTATGCATGAATGCAATGCACACACCTCATCTCAGCTTATTTCTAAGCTCTAATGCTAGGGTGTTATAGATAGTGCCCGAGAACGGGTTGTACAACCAGGTCTTGTATGGTTACACCCTCTTTCCAAGCACAAGCAGGCCGCCGGATGTGCTACCCACATAAAAGTACCTTCAAGAGGATAAATAGAGATTCAATAAAGGTAAACAGACTGAGATTCAATCAAAGTAAACCAACTAGTAGATGAAGAAACAAAACTTGAAAAACAGATAGTATAGGAGGTGAATGAAAAAAAGGATCACATATATGCAGATGAATATCAACAATGCACCTGCGAATAACCCAGTTAATCTTCTTCTCAAGGTGGTGGCCAGTTCTCATGTTCAGCAACGTGATGGTGGCGTCGTCTACCGGATACTCCTCCAACAATTGGTGCTCTAGAATAATCCAATTGGCTGGCATAAGTGCTCCTCCGTGCAGCCACGCCAGGCGTTGCATACTTCTCGGAAGGCGGTGTAGTAGTCGAAGTCGTCCGTCGAAAGGAAGATGTCACCTATCATCTGGACGAGTCCCTCAGGGCGACTACCCCATGGTGAGTCATGATGCTTCTTGCCTACCATGAATGATGGCGTTCGTGTGGTCTCGGTCCCGTTAACTGGCAGAGGAAGTAGTTCCATAGACACGCATTTAAAAATAACGCATGTGAAATCCTAGAGAAGTGTCTGGAAACGAGACGATGACATGCACACAGCCACCGCAACTGCGTTTCATCAAACTGCCATAGGCACGTGCCTGCGCCTACACACATGGACTAATTACGGACAACGGACGTGCACACTAGTGTATGACCCCTGGGAGCAAGCGAATGTGTAGGATGATACTAGTAGTATAATCATAACCTCATTGTATATAATTATCCCTGGGAGCACACGAATGTGTAGAATATTTATAGAAAATTGCAGGTAACACCAACATTCGTGACATTTGATGCACAAAACACAAAATCACAGTTTGTGGCTTAAATTTTGCACCTGGCCCAAATGAACTACTTAACTTAACAAAATGAATAAGAGAGAATCTCATTGTTCATACACCATTATATTGGGCCACGCAGAGATAAACAAAACTATTTCCCTATACGGTACTTCCAAGATCCACCTCAGGTGATAGGCCATGAGATTTACCACTAGACGCGCATGTGCGGATTATTGATGAAGCGCGTCAGTTGATGTCGTGCCGAACGATCCCCGTATAACACGTCCAGATCCCCATGGACCTCCTTGTCTCCAGCGGTGCACGTGCAACGCCTCCACCGGTATCCACACGTACAGGAAGGAGCTCCAGGCAGAAGACTGCTAGATCCTGTCTAGCCCTAAATGGGAGTGGAGAATGTGACGGCTAGGTCAGGGACAATCCATTGTCACTCCACTTATATACACTCCTAGCTGGGATCAATGCTTGAGGCCCATCTAGGCCGTACCCCAATCTTCACATGGATCTAATCCACATGGGCTCCTTACCCTTAAGTGTGTGACCCTGTAGGTTAACGTACACCTGGACACGACACGAGTCACCACTCCGCGTTGATAGTTTGTAGCAGCCTCTAGCAAGATGTGCCAACTCCCAAGCGCCATAAAGTCAGAAGACAAAACTTTCTCAATGTGACTTTCATCCAAGTCCCTTTGCCTCACGATATATCTTGTCAAGCTATATGCGAGTTGTTTCCATCCATTTAATAGCTTGACTCTCTCTTCTCGTTCTGTGATATATGATTCATTGGACTAACACTTAGTCCGACTCCTTAGTTAACACTTAACCAAGTCGCGCATGGCCATGCTTCCGAATCATATCACACGAGAGGGCCCAGAGAATATCTCTCCATTATAGAGGGGCAAATCCCATCTTGGTAATCCACGTCACGCAATTACTGGTGTATGGAGCAGCTAAGATAAGAACATGTCCATGACAATATAACAGACATGTGCATGACTTGAAATTTGTAGAGCAGCGAATGCAAACCAACATGTCTAATGACATTGTATGTACTAGCACGAAGAACATGTGTGCCCAGTGACTTGCATGTACTAGCACGATTACAAAAATGCAGTTCACTCTGACAGGCTTGAACCGTCTATACCGCTGACAAAACAAAAACGGGTTGGAGATTTGGTTACCTTGGTTGGAGAGGGATCTAAGCATCATCGGTAACGTCCGAGTGACGTCCAGGTCACCGAGGGTGATGTGGTTGCGGTGGTTGTTGGCGTCAGGAAAGCAGATCTTGGGCGGTCGATGCCATTGTAGTCAATGGTGACGACCATGTAGCTGATCTGGAGTAGTGGACATGGAACTTGTTGAACTAGATCCCGTCTGGTGGACAATGATGAAGCTGCTCCGGTACAGTTGGGTAGCTTTCAGCGGCGGGGAAGAAGAGCATGGGCGGTCGACGACTCCATAGGCGCGGTCAGCGAGACCACAACTCTGGTGGAGTGGCAGAGAGACCCGGTGAACTAGATCCGATGGGGTGGGCATCGATGAAGCGGCTCCGGCGGCCATGCAATTGCCGCCAGGCGGTGCCCGCGGTGGTCGTGGAGGTGAGGGTGTGGGAGAGAATCCTGGGATTTTGGGAGGGCCAGCTAGAAAAACTGCGCAAATCGGGACTATGGAGGTGAATAGAAAAATAATTACGATCGTGCCCCCAAGCTACCGACTTTAGCATGCCCATAGGGCGTCTGAACAATGGGTAGAATGGGAATTTTAAAGTCAAAAGTTTTTGAAACGGAAGAGCGCGAAATGCTTGAAAGTCGATGTGTTATTTTGCCGCTCGACAAAGATTTTGAATTAAGCTACTGGCCAAGTAATAATAATAGAAATGTGGTACTCCCCAGTGGGAGATTTCGGCCCAAAGTTTTTGAAACAGTGGCGCGGGAAATGCTTCAAAGTCGGTGTTTTACTTTGCCGCTCGATAGAGATTTTGAATTTGGCTACTGGCCAAATAATAATTAATAGTAAAGTGGTACTCCCCGGTGGGAGATTTGGCCTCAAAGTTTTTGAAACAGTGGGGCGAGAAATGCTTCAAAGTAGGTTTTTGATTTTGCTGCTCGACAGAGATTTTGAATTTGGCTACCAGCCAAATAATAATTAATAGAAAAGTGGCGCTCCCCGGTGGGAGATTTCAGCTTATATTTTTTGAAACAGTGGGGCAAGAAATGCTTCAAAGTTGGTGTTTGATTTTGCCGCTCCACAGATATTTTGAATTTGGTTACCTGCCAAATAATAATTAGAAGTAAAGTGGTACTCCCCGGTGGGAAATTTGGCCTCAGAGTTTTTGAAACAGTAGGGCGGGAAATGCTTCAAAGTCGGTGTTTGATTTTGCCGCTCGATAGAGATTTTGAATTTGGCTACCAGCCAAATATTAATTAATAGTAAAGTGGTACTTCCCGGTGGGAGATCTGGCCTCGGAGTTTTTGAAACAGTGGGGCAGGAAATGCTTCAAAGTCGGTGTTTGATTTTGCCACTCGACAGAGATTTTGAATTTGGCTACCGGCCAAATAATAATTAATAGTAAAGTGGTACTCCTCGGTGGGAGATTTGGCATCAAAGTTTTTGAAATAGTGGGGCCGGAAATGCTTCAAAGTCGGTTTTTGACTTTGCCGCTCGATAGAGATTTTGAATTTGACTACCGCCCAATTAATAATTAATAGAAAAGTGGTACTCCCTGGTGGGAGATTTGGCCTCAAAGTTTTTGAAACCGTGGGGCGGGAAATGCTTCAAAGTCAGTGTTTGGTTTTGCCGCTTGATAGAAATTTTGAATTTGGCTACCGGACAAATAATAATAATAGAAAAGTGGTACTCCCCGGTGGGAGATTTGCCCTCAGAGTTTTTGAAACGCTGGGCCGGGAATTGCTTCAAAGTCGGTTTTTGACTTTTCCGCTCGATAGAGATTTTGAATTTGACTACCGGCCAAATAATAATTAATAGAAAAGTGGTACTCCCCGGTGGGAGATTTGGCCACAAAGTTTTTGAAACGGTGGGGTGGGATATGCTTCAAAGTCCGTGTTTGATTTTTCCGCTCGACGGAGATTTTGAATTTGGCTACCAGCCAAATAATAATTAGAGAAAAATGGTACTCCCTAGTGGGAGATTTGGCCTCAAAGTTTTTGAAACAGTGGGGCGGGAAATGCTTCAAATTTGGTTTTTGACTTTGCCGCTCGACAGAGATTTTGAATTTGACTACCGGCCAAATAATAATTAATAGAAAAGTGGTACTCCCCGGTGGGACATTTGGCCTCAAAGTTTTTGAAACAGTGGGGCGGGAAATGCTTCAAAGTTAGTGTTTGGATTTTCCGCTCGACAGAGATTTTGAATTTGGCTACCGGCCAAATACTAATAATAGAAAAATGGTACTCCCCGGTGGGAGATTTGCCCAAAAAGTTTTTGAAACGGTGGGGCGGGAAATGCTTCAAAGTTGGTTTTTGACTTTGCCACTCCACAAAGATTTTGAATTTGACTACCAGCCAAATAATAATTAATAGAAAACTTGTTCTCCCTGGTGGGAGATTTGTCCTCAAAGTTTTTGAACCGATGGGGCGGGAAATGCTTCAAAGTCAGTGTTTGATTTTACCGCTCGACGGAGATTTTGAATTCGGCTACCGGCCAAATAATAATAACAGAAAAATGGTACTCCCCGGTGGGAGATTTTGCCACAAAGTTTTTGAAACGGTGGGGTGGGAAATGCTTCAAGGTCAGTGTGTGATTTTGCCACTCGATTAGGATTTTGAATTTGGCTATCGGCTAAATAATAATAGAAAAAAGCTAGTAGACCGTATGCTATCTGTCTAGGAATTCAAGTCCTAGAGTCACATCAACTAATCATCCATCAGCAAAATAATTGTGTAGACTGATATTTTGAATTTGGCTAGCGTCCAGGCAACATTTGGATAAAATGTGTACTCCATATGCAGGAATTGAAGGCCGAGAGTGACATTAACTTATCATCCATAATGAAAATTGGATAACTCCGATTCAAACAGGGTTGGCTGCAGGTTTTGCCGCTCGACTAAGATTTTTTAATTTTGTTAATGGTACTCCCTCGGTACGAATTTAAGGCTGATTCACATCAACTGATCATCAAAATACTTACCATATTGGCAAAGAAATTGGATACATAATCTCCGATTCAAACGGGGTAGGCGGTAGGATTTGTCGATGGACTGAGATTTGGAATTTGGCGGTTGTCCAAAGAAGAAAAAACCTTTGTGAGGTTCATGAATCCAAGGCTAGGAGAGTGAGGTTGGGGCATAGGATTTTTGTGCATCGAGTATATGGTAAATAGATAAAAGCATGATGCGAAACAAATACGCCCTCTGTTTTTGTTACATGGCCCCAAACACAACTCGGGCTCTGTAGCAGGAACCATTTCACAGGACCATTGTACTCACCTGTCATTGTTAGGGTTCATCTTCAATTTAGACAAGTCTCTTCATCTATGGGCTCTCAAGAATTCTGCTGATCTCGTAACATCTTCAACTCCGCATCACATGCTAATGATTTCTATCTCATATCATCGATTGCTCGTCTATGCACTTCCTGTTTAGCCCGTAGTGCTACAATTTCTTCCTGACTAGACAAATATGGCGACTTGGACTTAGACTTGGACTTGCACTGCCACAACCCAGCATTACGCAGGAACGTGGTTTTACGATGACCTTCACCTTTTAGTACCATTTTAAATGTTTCCAGACATTCTTCTTGTGTTTGTTCCAGACCATCTTTCCCAGATTTTGCCATCTCCTCATTCAATTTAATCTGTAAGGTTATCACTTGGTAGACATGGGTGAGAGAAGAAAAGCTAATACAGAGAAACATGCAGATAACACATTTAACCTGTCTATGAACAAATCTTACAAGTTGGCATGGCTAATTACGCAGCATATATATTATAGTAAAAGTATAGCTATCTGATCATACTGATAAGAATTTTATCACTAGCACGCAATAACAGGACTATGCCAACATGGCATCTATCTATTTCTTCATCGCCGGGTCCATGATATATACAAGAGAACTCTTTGTACATCTGAAAACTGAAACTCACACTAGTTGGAAATCATCTAGTACTTAAATTAAAAAGAAAACTGGGCAGAAGTTCAGGTATTGTTGCAAATCTAACTATACATATAAATCATTGTGATTGTGTCATCACAAAATATCAATCAAATAGAAGACTTACAATAACACTCTCAGCGGAGAGATTGAGCCCTTCTTCTTTGCTCGTCTGGCATGCCTGGAATTTTTGCTGCAGACTTACCGCACCTTCCTGCAAAGTGGGCGGAACACATTATCAAAATATAAGAAGCACAAAGTTTGTAGAAGATTAAAAACTAATTATTCTTACTATTGCGCTCAGGTGGCCAACCAATGCACGAGATCCAGTTCGGTTTGTTAAGCATTCTGCAACATGGTTTCTCTTGTTTTTTTCAGTGTTCATCTGCAAAAGGAGACTAGTGATACAGATGTGCAAATAGGAATTTTGAATGTGATATGGTATCAATCTTCACAAACCATACCGTAATCTTTGGATCAAACCAGTGGTCGAGAAGATCTATCCAGTGTTGGTCAGTCATAGTGTGTTCCATACGAGTCTTTCTTTGAATATCCTTGCTTGCCTTACCATCAAAGTATTTACTCTTTAGCCTATGGTGCTACTAGCACAAAGAACAGGAGAACATGTCCATGAGAACATACTCTTCATCCTCATTATCCTGATCGAAGTTGAATTTTGTCTGTACGCAAGAATGGAACATTTGATGTGTTATGTGACTTACAATAGAACCAAGAGCAAGCTTGAATGCATGGGACAGAGCACCATGACTTACATGTAACTTCTGTAGTAATGAATTGTAATGGTCAGGGGTCTATTGGTGGATCTTGAATGATGCGAAGATGGGAATATCATTCCTGGCAAAAATGCCTATTTCGGATGCTAGAAAAGCATATTCTTCATGATCTGCTGGCCTTCGCTTGCCAGGCACAATAGAATTGATGCTATATCTAGATTACGTTCCAGAAATTTTAGCTTCAAGCTTTTTTCCTACCATTGGCCCCCTTTTCTTAAATCTTCGTGTAGCTGCCAATTCAACCATTACATCAAGCTTGCACGATATATATAAGGAAGCATGCATCAATAATCCTTGGAACACATACCTTGTTTGGCGACAGGCTGATCAATAGGTTGGTGACCATCGCTAGCTTGTTGGTGTTCTGCCAGCAGTGTTAGGCAAGTAGAGGTCAAAACTGGTTCGGCTGCCAATTGTTCCTGGGTATCTTGATTGGCAATTGGTGATTGTGGAATGTTTGGGATGGTATTTGCTACGTCTACTACTGTTGGAACATGTGGTGGGTCACCAAGACGACCCTTTTTTAGCCGTATGTGAGTTTCCTGATTTTCGTTTATTGTATTTCACGGTGTGTGTTTGCGTTCCACCGGTAGCATTAGTAGGACGGCTTGTCGACGCTTCGCGTTTGGTACCTGAACGTGTCTTACATGAACCAGCTGATTCCTGACACACATAAATAATACTTCAATCTGTTATAGTTCTATATGTAATGAGATGCACATGGAACAGAAGAATAGTAAGGCAAAATGTGCTCTAGATATATGATGCATGAACTAGGCAGAGGGCATTGCAAAATATTTGGTGGGATTGAAATACAAAACATGAAAAATGCAATAGATATCATAATTAAAAAATAGAGCAAGCACCTTGGGGGTGGACAAGCTAGCGGACTAGCAGGGAGGTCCTCGACGGGTCCAACTTCTTGAGTTAGGTCTTCCTCTAAATATTGTTCATCAATAGAAAATAATGCTAAATCAGACACTTGCCGATCATAGTTTTTCTCCCTGATGGTACCTGGAAGGGTCTTAGGTGAACCAGTTGATTCCTGACACACATAAGCGATACATTAATCTATCAAAGTCCTATGTAAAATGAGATGTGGATAGAACAGAAGAACAGTAAGGCAAGATATGCTACACATATATGATGCATGAACTAAGCAGATGGCATTGCACAACATTTGGTGGGAATTGAGGTACGCAAAAGGAAGATGAAACAAATATCACAATGCCAAGACAGAGCAAGCACCTTGCGCAGTGGTCAAGCAGGCGGATTAGGGAGGGGTTCTCGACCGGTCCATCTTCCTGAGTCAGGTCTCTCTCTGGGTTTTGTTGATCTTGAGGATAAAATTCTGCATCAGAATCCTGGACATCATGATTGATGGTGGTAGCTACGAAAGATCTAACTCTCTGCGGGCCGAGCGACCTTGCATATTTGGAATTCTTTAATAATCTATCTTCCCTAATCTTCTGTTCTTCCTCATCAATCAGCCGCAAATCACCTTACATGCATCAGGAAAAAATACATCTTATCAGATTTAAGAGCGAGGTGTGTGTAGAAGAGCAAGTTAGTATAGTGCTAGCAAGCAGTTGAAAGCTCTGAAGGAACAATGACATACATATGCTTATACGATGCCTCGACAAGAAATGTCGGAGTACAAGATAAAAAACTCAGTGTGAGAATGCAGTGAAACAAGCAATGAACTACTTTTAGACATCAAATGCGTAAAGAGCATATGAAGTGTATGGTGGCAACCTTTGTGACCGCGATTATGCGATTTCCTTCCCATGCCTTTGTCGGACTTATGGTGAGCTACGACCTCGCCATTTGCACTTGAGCGGGCTTGCCTCCCCATCTCTCCGGCGCCGTGGACAAGGTCGAGGAAGCAGATCCGGTTCCGTGGAGTCGGCGAAGTGGATCCAATGAAGCTGCGACAGTGTCGCTGAGCTGGCTCCGGCACCGTGGACCTTGTTTACAAAGGAGCTGATCTGGTGTGGGCTGGCGTCGGGAGCTGGTAAAACGTCTTCGCGGTCTCTATGGTGGCATGCCGGTGGAGAGGTTGTGAAGGGGAGATGGGACAGAAGGATCACGGTCGTGGTCGTGCAAGGTGATCTCAAGGGATTCGGCCCGAAGGGCGCGGGTGGAACTAGTATGTTTGAAACTTTGAATTGTGTGGAGCGTGGGAATTTACAAGAGAAACCATTTTGAGGAATGGCCTTTGTACGAGATGAAAATTTAGTACTGTTTGAATTTTGGACGCAGGAGCCCATTGCGGTAGCTGTTTCTAGCACACTTCTTGGTGGAAGAGGTGATTTCCGATTGTGGTTTGTTGCTTAGTTGATTTTTTTGTACTCTATCTACTACTGCAGTCTAAAAGTTAGACTTTAGGGCCACACAAGTATATAGTGCATGAATTTATTCACAATAATGTGCATGAACTACCTTTCATGGTAATGTGTGAACTTTCGGCAAAACGTGTGTCTACAGATCTAAACAAAAGTGCAAAATAAGGTTTCAAGTTTATCACAGGAAAATGTTGCTTTTCCATTTTCCAAATGGCTAGAATGAGACTGGGATACATTGTCTAGAAGCCACAATTAGGTACAGTACAGTTTCATACAGCGTGCCAAAGAAAATATTAGGCTGACAACACAACGAAAGTCATCCTCATTATTAAAAATAACAATCTATTCACATGGGGGCCCTTTCGTCACCCTTCGAAAATCATCTACCTGCAACGATGCGTGGAGAATCTCTGCTCGTGCTTTCACCTATTCCAAAACTGTCACGTTGATCTCATTGACATCTACATCAGCCGAATTGGGAACACGATTTTCAGCGAGTAACTTCTACAGATCAGCGGCAGCATTAAGGCCATCTTCAATAGTAGAAATGCATCCTCGGTTCAATTCTCTGATCTGTCAGGTGGCAGTGTTCTAATCCTTTTGGAGAAGCCCAATATTAGCTTCGGCCATGCACCATACTTTGTTTTGGTTTGTAGAAATGGTTGTATCACTGGCACGCTAAATATCTGTGTTGTGAACCTCCTTGGAAGGGACATGATCATGCACTTGCTTCTGCAAATTGCAATGCAGCAAATCAATCAGTAAATAACACGCAAGATGCAACAAATAGCCATGTTTAGGGTACTAGACCAGGCCATGTTTCTGTACTAGTTGTGTTGTGTTGAGCGGGGCTACATCCGCATGTCCAAAACTCTTCAGGATTCGTTGGCAAGATAGGGCATATTTCGGTAGTACATCATCTTCCATGCCTTACAAAAAATATATACTAGTATGACAAGATAGGGCAAGCAAAGGCTGAACTACTCTCAAAAATAAAATGCATAACGACAGCGTGCATATATGCAAAATGGAGGCAAACCATTGTCTTGGGAGGATTGTTGGGGGTTATCATTGGGTTGGCGAGGCTTCGTACTAGTGCGAGATAACCAATTTGGCTTGAAGACTAGTAGTTGCATTTTTTTCTCTTTGAACCGATCCTGCAGTACTACAACTGATGTCTATGCACTTCTATTCTTGTAGACAGTTGTTGGGCCTCCAAGTGCAGAAGTTTGTAGAACAGCAGCAAGTTTTCCCTTAAGTGGATCACCCAAGGTTTATCGAACTCAGGGAGGAAGTGGTCAAAGGTATCCCCTCTCAAGCAACCCTGCAATCAAGATACAAGAAGTCTCTTGTGTCCCGAACACAGCCAATACACTTGTCAGGTATATAGGTGCACTTGTTCAGCGAAGAGATAGTGAAATACAAGTGGTAACGGTGATAGAAGATAGCTTGATAGCGTGGAAAAGACTAAAGGCAAACTGAAATAAAGATGGAAGCAAGCAAACATGTAATTGATCTAGTTGCAAACCGTGTTTCAGTGCTTAGAAACAAGGCCTAGGGATCATACTTTCACTAGTGAACACTCTCATATAAATATCTTCTGTTTATGATACTACTCTTAACTACTCTCCTGTTGGACACTCTAATCGTTGGTAGGGCTATAACAGCACACCTCAAAGTAAGCCTTTCCCATCTAGATAACCCCACACTGTCACCTTGAGTACTAGATGAGTCCAACAAACAACACAATTTCATAAAGACATCCAACTCCAAATATAACTCATAACAAGTATTTGTAATCTCTAGCCTAAGTGCCACCATGGTGAGCACGTTGTCACTTTCACACACATGGGGAGAGCAGAGATTCATTAAAGCACTTGAGTAGTAAGGTAGATCTATAGATTACAAGCTCATGATCACAATATGATCATGCATAGAGAGAGAGATGAACACATAGCTACCGGTAGAACCCTTAGCCTCGAGAGAGAACTACTCCCTCCTCATCATGGGAATCGGCAATGGTGATGGAGATGGTGGTGGAGATCGATGGAGATGGCTCCGGGGGCACTTCCTCGTCGCCGGTATCACAAGGGAGCACCGCCCCTTAGCACCCTTCCTTCATGGATTATTGGGAGCCCTTCCCCATGGAGATGGGATCCATGGGGGAGGCAAAAACGTGGCTTTGGTGGCTGCAAATTCGTGGATGGTTAAGAGTAGCTTTGGTGGCTTCTCGGATTCCCGTCACCCCGTCTTAGGCTATAGTAAATCGGGCCTAAAACGCCCGTATGGACTCGGAATCAGCTAAATTGTATGTCCAGAACGTTTGTCGCACAATTTCCAACAACCTTGTAGTTGAAGAGTTTTCCGTTTAACGCCGTCTTCGACCCGAAATGTGACCATCTTCAAAAACAGTTCTGAGACAGATTTCTGAAAAAATCCCAATTTGCCTCCAACAAGGTTTCCACTTGTATTCTTGGTAATTCCTACACATCAAAGTGTAAAACAAGAACATTGTGCACTTTTGCAACTATTAGTAGGTTAGTCCAAATAAATCATAAAATTTATATAAAAAGGAGTATCAAAAGCATATTATTAGCATAAAACCATCAAAAATTATAGATACGTTATGAACGTATCAACATCCCCAACCTTAGTTCCTGCTCGTCCTCGAGTAGGTAAATAATAAAAACAATATAATTTTTGAGGTGACACGCAACCAACACAATCTTGATCAAATTGTTTGTAAAACATGGATACCTGGGATCATAGTCTTCAATGAAAACATGAAAGACAAAGTTCTAGAAATAAGACAAAGAAACTATGTTGAAACATGAAAAGGCACAAACAAAAGATTCATGAATAACAATGCTTTGCAAGACGTTTGTTTGTTTCACATAAAGAAAAGATAGCATAATAGCATTCAGCTTGTCCCTCATAGAGTAGCAAGTATAAATGCATAGGACACCTTCAAAGTTCATAAGAGTGACTAGATACAAATAGTTTAAAACAAGCAATATCAAGGTATGCATCAATCAACAAGTCTTGGGACAATGCACATAGAACTAAGAATGGCCACTATGCTCTCAAAGTAGGTGCATAAATATAGAAGGTGGAGACTCAATATAATGGTGGAAGAAAGGCCTTCATAGAAGGAAGTAGGGATTCAAGTCTCATAAAGAGCTTCCAAAAATTATGGTACTTATAGCTTTCAGCTCTCATTGCCCCTATCATAAGCATCTTGAAGGTGATTAAGGTTAAAGTGACACAACTAAGAGGATATGCTTGACAAGTTATAAGCCGAAATCTCATGCCCCTTACTTACGAAGACCGATCCTCATGCTACTCAACTTCAGTCACGAGTAAGCTCTTGTCATTGTAAGTACATGTGTATCATTAAGAACCGCCAACGGGGTACCCCTTGCACATGATACAGGAGCTTTCCCATAATCAAAATGACAAGGAAAGCAGACAATGAGCATCTCAACGATCTTTTTATTTGCTATTTGCATAGGTTTTTATTGAGGATGCTTCATAGAGTGCTCATTACGGTTATGTTGCAAGTTTCCACCATGATTAGGCATGGCTTAGGCTAGCGGCCTAGGCGTTTCTCTAACACAGATACAAACTCCATGATCTTACAAGTTCCACTTTTATTTCACACCGCCGGGATGCATAACCAAAAGAACATGATATCAACGGGCTACAAAGTACAAGTGCAATGTTGAAAGCGTTCCCCATGATACATGGTTCTACTAACTTCAACTTATAAAGCGCAAGCATATACGCAACAAAGAAGGACCCAATGGTCCAAGTTTATTAAGTGCAAAAAGTAAAGTGTGCTATCAAGTTCGTGAGAGCTTTAATCACTAGTTTTCTCATAACAAGTTTAATTTGGAAGGTAGACAAAAACATGTATATACTTGGAATAGCATATGCTAGTAGGTAGGTATGGTGGACTCTTTGGAATAACTTGGTTTAGGGAGTTGGATGCATGAGTGGAACTCATACTTGGTTGTGGAGGCTAGCAAAAGACTGGGAGCGACAAACTAAGAGAGCAATAATGGCCATAATCATGCAGAGCGACAAAACATCATTGGTCAAAGCATAAAGTGATACTACAAGTTTAAAACTAAAGGATCATAAAGGCTCTGGTGACTTGGGATAGTCATAACATGGTGTGAGCATGTGCCAAGTCAACCCAAATAAAGCATCAAAGGAGAATACCACTATAGTATGCTTTAATATGCTAAAACAATGCATGATTCATCCAATGCACATTAAGCAATCTCAATTGTTTATAACAAGTCATGCTACAGCAAAGAATACTAAGAATAAATCCAAAACAATATCAAGCATGGCATGACAAAGCATAGGCCACAGTCAAAAACAAGCTCTTTTTACCACATAAGAATGAACTTTCCTACTCTTTTCCAAACCAAACCAAACTATTTGCAAACCAATGTATGAAAGAGGGGGTCCAACCAATTTATTCATCAAACTAAGAAAACCAAGCAAACGAAAAACCAAAACCAAAACGAAAAAGAAGACGCTCCAAGAACAACACAACTGTGCATGAAACAATAAAAATGAAGTGTTTGGAAGAAACCTGGGATTTTTCTTGATGAAGAAGGGGATGCCTTGGGCATCCCCAAGCTTTGACGCTTGTACTTCTTGGATATTTCTTGGGGTGACACGTGTGGCATCCCCAAGCTTGAGCTTTAGTCTATCATTTATCTCATTACTCATTCTTCCATACACCTGAAATTTTCCTTCATACAAAACTTCACACAATCTTTATTAGCAACATTAGTGCACTCAAGATAATAAGTCTTTAGGTTAAGTTCTAACACCAAATAAACTTCCATTATAACACTAGATACTGTAGCACTTCCCTCAAAAAGCTCAATTCCCCAAAAGAACTCAAGAAGGAACTAACAAGAAGCAAATGCAGAAAATGGCAGAAATCTGTCAAAACAGATCAGCAGGTAAAGACGAATTTTTTCGAAGACCTTATGTTGCTCAAATCAAAAAGTGTTGAACTAACAAAAGTTATATAGCAATCTGGGGCAGAAGAACAAAACATTACAGCTCAATCCGACATACAGAGATATCTTACAAATTTTTACGGTGAAGCACAAAAATCTGTTTCGGGATAGCAACTTTCCCAATCATTACTTCACTCTCATTAGAGGTTACTCTTGGCACAAAAAGAAAATAAAAAGGATAAGGAGCGGTTATTACAGAGGTAATAACTTCCAAGACTCATCTAAAACTTTTGGGTTATCTCCCAATAAGTACTTTTCTTTAACGCCTTTAAGTTAGGCATGATAGTTTCAGAAGATGATCACATAAGAAATATGAATTGAAGTAAAAGAGAGCATCAAGAAGCAAATTCAAAGCACATTTAAGTCTAACCCACTTCCTATGCATAGGGATCTTGTAAAGAAACAAGTCATTAAAGCACAAAGCAACAAGCATAGTAAAGCAAAACAAGTGCAACTTCAAGACTTTCAACATAAAGAGGGGAAACTTAATATTATTGAGATGCATAAAACCATGTTTCCCTCTCTCATAATAACTTCCAGTAGCATCATGAATGAAATTAACAATATAACTATCACATAAAACATTCTTATCATGAGCCACATGCACAAAAGAATTATTACTCTCCCTATAAGCATAGTCATTCTTATTAATCATAGTGGGAGCAAATTCAACAAAATAGCTATCATTATTATTCTCATCACCATAATCATCAAATATAGGAGGCATATTGTAGTCATAATTAATTTCCTCATCAATAGTAGGTGGACTGAAAATATCATATTCATCATTGTAATCATCATATATTGGAGGTTTTGTATCATCATAAGCAATAGAATAGCTATCTTCCAAAGTTGGGGAACTAAAAAGATCATTTTAATAAAAACTAGCTTCCCCAAGCTTAGACTTTTCCATTGCATTAGCAATAATGGTGTCCAAAGAATCCATACTAACAACATTGTTATTAGCATGCAAATAAAGTTCCATAGGTTTTTTAATTTTCTCTTCAAACACTTCATGTCCTAACTCAAGATAAATACTATAAAGCTCTCTAATTTTGTTGTTGTTTTCCATTAAGCCTAACTAGTGAAAACAAGAAACATAAAGAAAAAATTGCAGAATCTAAATAAAATAACTTCGAGTACTCACACCAGAAAATAGGCGTGGGAGGTTCTTCTTCTTTAATCCTCCGGTGTGAATACCTTTTACCTTTCCTCCCCGGCAACGGCGCCAGAAAATAGCTTGATGTCTACGCACTTCTATTCTTGTAGACAGTTGTTGGGCCTCCAAGTGCAGAGGTTTGTAGAACAGCAGCAAGTTTTAACTTAAGTGGATCACCCAAGGTTTATCGAACTCAGGGAGGAAGTGGTCAAAGGTATCCCCTCTCAAGCAATCCTGCAATCAAGATACAAGAAGTCCCTTGTGTTCCCAACACACCCAGTACACTTGTCAGGTGTATAGGTGCACTAGTTTGGCGAAGAGATAGTGAAATACAAGTGGTAACGGTGATAGAAGATAGCTTGATGGCGTGGAAAAGACTAAAGACAAACTGAAATAAAGATGGAAGCAAGCAAATTGGTGACAGATCTAGTTGCAAACGGTGTTTCAGTGCTTAGAAACAAGGCCTAGGGATCATACTTTCACTAGTGAGCACTCTCATATAAATATCTTCTCTTTATGATACTACTCTTAACCACTCTACGGTTGGACACTCTAATCGTTGGTAGGGCTATAACCGCACACCTCAAAGTAAGCCTTTCCCATCTAGATAACCCCACACTGTCACCTTGAGTACTAGATGAGTCCAACAAACACCACAATTTCATATAGACATCCAAATCCAAATATAAATTATAACAAGTATTTGTAATCTCTAGCCTAAGTGCCACCATGGTGAGCATGCTGTCACTTTTACACACATGGGGAGAGAAGAGATTCATTAAAGCACTTGAGTAGTAAGGTAGATCTATAGATTACAAGCTCATGATCACAATATGATCGTGCATAGAGAGAGAGATGAACACATAGCTACCGGTAGAACCCTTAGCCTCGAGAGAGAACTACTCCCTCCTCATCATGGGAATCGGCAATGGTGATGGAGATGGTGGTGGAGATCGATGGAGATGGCTCCGGGGGCACTTCCTCGTCGCCGGTATCACAAGGGAGCACCGCCCCTTAGCACCCTGCCTTCATGGATTATTGGGAGCCCTTCCCCATGGAGATGGGATCCATGGGAGAGGCAAAAACGTGGCTTTGGTGGCTGCAAATTCGTGGGTGGAGGTGCCTTGGGCGAATTAGGTTTCCTCCCTTTATATAGCTTCTCAGATTCCCGTCTTCCCATCTTGGGCTGCAGTAAATCGGGCCTAAAAGGTCCATATGGACTCGGAATCAGCTAAATTTTATGTCCAGAACGTTTGTCGCAAAATTTACAACAACTTTGTACTTGAAGAGTTTTCCGTTTGACACCCGCTTCGAACCGAAACGTGACCATCTTCAAAACGAGTTCTGAGACAGATTTCTGAAAAATCTCAATTTGACTCCAACAAGGTTTCCAGTTGTATTCTTGGTAATTCCTACACATGAAAGTGTAAAACAAGAACATTGTGCACTTTTGCAACTATTAATAGGTTAGTCCAAATAAATCATAAACTTTAAATAAAAAGGAGTATTAAAAGCATATTATTAGCATAAAACCATCCAAAATTATAGATACGTTATGAACGTATCAGCAACTAGCATTCATTAGAAATAATTGGTAACGAGAAGGCACAGCAAGAAAGCAATGAACTACATTCAGAAGTAGTAGTAAAGTGCAAGGAAAGCGGGCATAGTAAGTGTGCAACAACCTTCGTCTCGGTTGTACAAAGTTCTAACCATCGCCCTGGTGAGGGGTCCGCGTGGCGTACGCATCTCTCGGTTGGGTTGGTGGGGAAGCTGACACTCTGAGTGGGGGAAGCAGATGCGACGAAGCAACGATGGTAGCATGGATGACAGCGTCGCTGAGTAGACTCCGGCGACCTGGAAGTCGGCTAAGGAGAGATGGGATTGAGGATGATGTGAGTATCTATTGTGGAGTCGGCGGGCGAGCGAGCGTTAGGCCCCGTCAGTATGGAGGTAGCTAGCGTTTGCCGAGAACTAAGAAGGGAAGGAAGGGTTAAATTTTGGGAAAGGTAGAAGGGAGGGTCCCGCCAATAATCCTCTAAAATTTTGAACTAGAACATCCCGACAATATCACGCAAAAATTTAGTGTTGAATCGCGCTTGGCTCACCTCCCGAGTAGTATTAAAAGGAAGGCACAAAAAGCAGCACGCATCGAATGCGATGGGACGGCGGCGTGTGCACCTTGTGAAGAAAAGTCGGAGTCTAGTACGGTCGCGGATAGATGAAAAAGAAAATTGGGGTGGTGCTGCTTGCCAGCCGTGGCCCTCATAAAAAGTAAATAAATATTTCAAATTCGTGTAAATACATCAAATAATTGATCCAATGGTCAGCATTCAAAGTTATTTGTATGAATGGGGCTCATATACTGTAGTGAGCGAAACGGCTGAGTGAACTTAGATTTCTTAGCTAAACGGTGTGCATATGCATATGCCAACTCATTTGAACTAATTAGGCAGACAACATTGTAATTTAAGTGGTTTAATTTAGCTACGAATCATAAAAACTCATAGAACCTAGGAATCACATGGAAAACATGCATGCTTCGCAATGTCCGGAAACATGGCGCGCTTGTCGCATTCAGAGCCAAATTCTTTTGATTTTCTTTACTAGTATGAAACATCCTCATAATCACTTGGAAAAGTGAAAAATGTTCTTTCATAATTGTTCGAAACTCTCACGGTCAACATTGTTTACTACGCCAAGACGCACCCATCTACCCGATGTGAGAACCGTATCATAAAGTGTAGCTACGGTATCGATATATATGGCCATGACCTTTGGTCCTTCGGACTGAAACCCAAGAATGTTCATACATTGTAGGCTACTAGTAAATTGCGCGTGCCATGCACGTGAGACTAAGATAATAGACATATGACATATCATCATTATAAAAAATTATAATAGGTAAAGCACAAAAAATTATAAATTTGATCAAACTTATATAAAGTATGGGTGTATATTTTGTTCTTGTACTTTGTATCATCGTGTAGAAGTCAAAGATTATTAGCTACCTAACACTTGAAATTTTGGGTGACATGGTCTAGAGAAACGAGGGAGAGGATTCTAGGAGTATGATGGAGAAGTGTGTTTTGAGGTTTGTGCATAGCATTCATTCTGCTGAAGACTATATATAGAATCTTCGAAATGCTTGAATGGAAAAGAAGATCCAACGGTTGGAAATATTGGGATTCACGAGTATTGAGCCAACAGTCATCATTCAAAGTTATTCGTATCTTACCACTATTAGTAAATTGCACATGCCCTGCATGTGAGACTCAGATAATAGACGCCTGACATATCATCACTATATAAAATTATCTCTACTACTATAATTGAGCAGTTTTGAATTGGATCCATAACACCAATCCTCGCCATTGGGCTGTTAGATCCAATGGTTCAGAGCAGCTAGATTTGTGTTAAATAGTACCTAGAGCAAACTCCACCATGTTCTAGAACCATCATTTTGCCACCCCCAAAATTTCATAGCACAGTAGGTTGTATTCTCAATATGTGTAGATAGTTATTATCAATAGACTTAATATATGCATTTTGGGGGTGGTGACATGATGGTTCCAGAACATGGAAGAGTTTGATCTAGGTCTGTACTATATATTCAACACGAAACCAGTTGCTCTGAACCATTGGATCTAACAGCCCAACCGTCAGGATTGGTGCTATGGATCCAATTCAAAACTGCTCCACTACAGTAGTAGAGAGAATACAGCCTACTGTGCTATGAAATTTTGGGGGTGGTGGCATGATGGTTAAAGAACATGCATGGTGGAGTTTGCTCTAGGTACTATTCAACACGAATCCAGCTTCTCTAAACCATTATTGGATCTAATAGCCCACCGGTTAGGATTAGTGCTATCGATCCAATTCAAAACTACTCCATTATAGTAGTAGAGATAGAGATATCTTACCACTATATAGTGTACGAATAACTTTGAATATTGACCGTTGGATCAAGACTCTTTAATCCCAACATTTCCAGCTGTTGGATCTTCTTTTCCATTCTAGCATCTAGAAAATTATATTGATAGTCTTCAGCATAATGAATGTTATGCACAAACCTTAAAACACACTTCTTCATCATACTAGAATCTTCTCCCTCGTAGCTAATAATTGTTGACTTCTACATGATCTTATCTTATCTTACCACTATATAGTGTACGAATAACTTTGAATATTGACCTTTGGATCGAGATTCGCGAATCCCAACATTTCTAGCTATTGGATATCATGTAGAGGTCAACGATTTTTAGCTATCTAAAACTTTAAAATTTTGGTAACATGGTCTAGAGAAACGGGGGAGAATATTCTAGAATGATAAGTGTTATTTGAGTTTTGTGCATAACATTCATTTTGATGTAGACTATCAATAGAATCTTCTATATGCGTGAATGGAAAAGAAGATCCAATGGCTCGAAATGATGGGATTCATGAGTCTTGATCCAACGGTCAATATTCAAAGTTGTTCGTACACTATATAGTGGTAAGATCATGTAGAAGTTAAAGATTATTAGCTATCTAAACATGATTTTTTCGTAACATGGTCTATAAAAACAAGGGAGAAGATTCTAGAATGATGAGGAAAGTGTGTTTTGACTTTTGTGATAGCATTCATTGTGATGAAGACTATCAATAGAATCTTCTAGACCGTTAAAAAATAGAATCTTCTAGATGCTAGAATGGAAAAGAAGATCCAACGGCTGGAAATGTTGGGATTCGCGAGTCTTGATCCAACGGTAAATATTCAAAGTTATTTGTACAAAATATAGTGCTGAGATTATAACAGGTCAAGCAAAAAATATATAAATTTGATCAACATCTATAAAATATGGGTATATATATATTTGGTTCTTGTACTTTGTATATCATGTAGAAGTACGTCAACGATTATTAGCTATCCAAAACTTTAAAATTTTGGTAACATGGTCTAGAGAAACGAGGGAGAAGATTCTAGAATGATGGAGAAGTGAGTTTTGTGCATAGCATTCATTATAATGAAGACTATCAATAGAATCTTCAAGATGCTAGAATGGAACAAAAGATCCAACGGCTGGAAATGTTGGGATTCATGAGTCTTGATCCAACGGTCAATATTCAAAGTTGTTCATACACTATATAGTCGTAATATCATGTAGAAGTCAACGATTATTAGCTACTAGTAAGTTGCACGTGCCTTGCACGTGAGACTCGGATAGTAGACGTATGACATATCTATATACAATTATAATTGGTAAAGCACAAAAAAATATAAATTTGATCAACATATATAAAGTATCTGTGTATATTTGGTTCTTCTACTTTGTATCGTCATGTGTAGAAGTCAAAGATTATTAGCTATCTAATACTTGAAATTTTTGGTAGTAACATTGGTCTAGAGAAACGAGTGATAAGATTCCAGTATGATTGACAAGTGCGTTTTGAGGTTTGTGCATAGCATTAATTATGCTGAAGACTATCAATAGAATCTTCTAGATGCTAGAATGGAAAAGAAGATCCAATGGCTGGAAATGTCGTTCGCATTCACGAGTCTTGATCCAATGGTCAATATTCAAAGTTATTTGTATTCATACACTATACAGTTCTTGGTAAGATAAGATTGTACGAATAACTTTGAATGCCGACCGTTGGATCTCAATACTCGTGAATCCCAATATTTCCAACCGTTGGATCTTCTTTTCCATTATAACATCTAGAAGATTGTATAGATAGTCTTGAGCATAATAAATGTTAAGCATAAACCTCAAAACACACTTCTCCATCATACTAGAATCTTCTCCCTTGTTTCTCTAGACCATAGTACCAAAAAAATCAAGTGTTTTAGGTAGCTAATAATTTTTGACTTCTACATGATGATACAAAGTACAATAACCAAATATACACCCATACTTTATGTATGTTTATCAAATTTATAATTTTTTGTTCTTTACCTATTATAATTTGATATAATAATGATATGTCATACGTCTCTTACCTGAGTCTCATGTGCAGGGCGCGTGCAACTTACTAATTTAGTACTAGTACTACATGAATTGGTTGGATAAATTACCTGTTATATTTTTCAATATTAATTTTATACTCCCTCCGACCCAAATTAGTTGACTTTGTTTGATCTAGATTCGGATGTATCTAACACTAAAACAAGTCTAGATACATTCGAATCTAGACAAATCTAAGTCAACTAATTTGGGTGGGAGGGAGTAGCTAATTTCACCCAAAAGCACATCATGCTTCAATCAACACGTTCGGTGGAATTAAAAGGTTACATCAAAATACAGAAAATTACATCCAAGTCCATACAATTGGCACAAAGGCCCCTAAAATTTAGCTTGGAAAGGCAGTCAGGTCCCGCTCAATTTCAACCGAGCAGTTGAGCCATACTCTTGCTACTATTATTTTCTTCACACACAAAACACAGCGCTCACCTGCGTGTTGATCATGGTCGAAGGGACGAGATTGCTTGGAACGAGTAGAGGAGCACACTGCCCCCCTACCGAGTCGATTCCCCTAGTCGCACCTTCGATGGCCGTAGGTTCCTCGCACTTGAGCTCAAACTTGAGCATGTCCTGCTGGTGAGCAAGGGCCAGCATAGGATCGATAGGCTCGAGGGGACCCAGGATGGCATCGTCTGCCACAGCCACGGCGACCTAGCGCCCATCCAAGTTGTCTGCCCGGTCACATGCTCCCTGGCCGCAGGTTCCTCTTGCATGAGCTCGAACTTGAGCATATCTTGATCGTAAGCAAGGGCTAGAATAGGATCGATAGGCTTGAGGGGACCCAGGACGGTGTCGGCCATGGCCACGACAACCTGGCTCCCACCTGACTTGTCTGCCTCAGTCGCATTATCGATGGCTGCAAGTTCCCGGTGGAAAGATTGGCCGCTGTCTCACACGGGCTTAACTTTGCCATGGTTGATGTCTAGCCAGAGCGCCTGCCCGGACGCAACTCCGTCACAGTTGAAAGGGAGGCACACCGGGACCTGCGCTTTGTTGTAGAGGTCCATTTTTGTTCGCCTGCCATGTTGACGCTTCCGTGACGCGTCCAGTGCAGGATCAGTAGCCTCGAGGGGGCCCAAAATCATGTCATCGGCCGGTAGGGCCAACGCACGTTTATCGTGGGCAACCAGGCGCTCTACAGAGGCGGCTCCAATGGTGGATCCAACGGTGGGATGTTCCCGCTAGATGAACTATTCCGGGGCCTATCCTCGAGCCGAAGCAGACCTCCGAGGACGATGCAGCTAATCCACCGGGATTCCTTCAAGTATTTGTGAGGGTAACATGCCTTTGGTGGAAGAAATAAATTTCGCGGAGAGTAGGATGAAGGATAAAGTATAGTACTAGTAGTACTACTAGCGGTGCTATTCAGTTTTACTCCCATCGCTAGGGGACCTCTTTTTTGGTGTTTTTTCTATGACCCCGCATTTCTCCAAGGAGTACTTTTTTAGATGCTCCAAGGAGTATGCAGGGTGACCGCTTGGCGGCGCGTGAGTTTTTCGTAGTCGGTGGTTGTCCAGGGCATTAACTCACAAGAGAAATGTCATATCGGTACTTGTAGCGGCCGTACTTTCAGCTGGCCGCAGTCTAATCGGATAGTTCGAGTAGTAGTACTATACACTCTCAAAACAAAGGTGGCGAGCAGCTGGCAGCTCGAGCAACGAGTCTGGTAAATTCTTGGAGTATGTACTCCAGTGATACGTTGCTAACATATCCATAATTTTTTATGTTCCATGCTTGTTTTATATCTACTTTCTTATGTTTTGTCCACAGTTTGGAGTATTTTTACAAATTTTATCGAACTAACCTATGAACAAGATGCCACAGTGCCAGTTGCCTATTTTCCGTTGTTTTTGGTTTCAGAAAAGCTGGAAAATGAATATTCTCGGAATTGGACGGGCAAAAGCCAAAGTCAATATTTCACCGAGGGGAACACGGAGCCAGAAGACGAGACGAAGTGGGGCCTCAAGGGGGCCACACCACCTGGCCGTGCGGCCAAGCATGGCCCACGCCAAGGGGTGGTGCACCTCCTCGGCCACCCCCTCGGCCTCCCTCTTCGCATATCTATTGCCTCCAACACAGAAACCCTAAATACGCGATCAAAATTCCATGAAAGAGTCTGTAGCCGCTGTCATCTCCATCCCTTGATCGGGAGGGATCTGAAGCTCTTCTCGGCATCCTGCCGGAGGGGAGAATTCACCCTGTCGGCCTTCTTCATCACCATGCCTGCCTCTGGTGTGATGCGTGAGTAGTTCATCCTTGGACTACAGATCCATGTAGTAGCTAGATGGTTGGTTCTTGTCCTTTGTGCTATCATGTTTAGATCTTGTGAGCTCTGTTCATGATCAAGATCATCTATTTGTAATCCTACATGTTGTGTTTGCGGGGATCTGATGGATATTGAGATGCTATTTCAGATTGATTTTTGACTATCATGTCTTTTTTATTTGTGATCTTGCATGCTTTCCGTTGTTAGTGGCTATCTTGGCAAGTAGATGCTAGCAACTCCAAGAGGGAGTATTTATGCTCGATAGTGGGTGCATGCCTCTAGTAATCTGGGGAAGTGACAAAAATATCTAAGGTACTAGATGTGCTGTTGCTACTAGGGAGAAAACAACAATCCTTTGTTCATAGAACAATCGTATTGTTTACTTTACACACTTTGCGTAATGCAATTATCTGTTGCTTGCAACTTAATACTGGGGGGGGGGGGGTCGGATGATAACCTGAAGGTGGATTATTAGTCATAGATGCAATTGGATTACGGTCTATGTATAATGTTGTAATGCCCAATCAAATCTCAAAGGAGTCAAGATGATTAGTATATGCATGTATGCTTTCTCGATGTTTGTCAATTACCCCGCTGTAATTTGTTCACCCAACATGTCATCTATCTTAAGGAGAATCACCATTAGTGAACTATGGACCACGGTCCTTTCTTTTACCATTAATCTACAATTGTTTATTATTTTCTCTTTACTTTCTGCAAGCTATTACTATCTTCCACACAATACGTTTAATCCCTTGTTTTCAGCAAAACCGGTGAGATTGAAAACCTCACTGTAAGTTGGGGGCAAAGTTCTATGATTGTGTTGTGTAGGATTCCAAGTTGGAAACAACACCTTGGAGGTGTTTCCTTCCTCCTACTGTTTTAGTATCCTTGGTTTCATAACTGAGGGAAAACTTGCTGTTGGGCTCATCATACCTTCCTCTTGGGGTTCCCCAATGAGCTCGAATATATTTTGGGCCATCATCTAACATACAGTAGTAATAATTTGCACATGCCTTAGTGCTCCAACACGTGATAGAACTATAGAAGTACTGTATGTCATATTATCTCTACTACTATAATGGAGCAGTTTTGAATTGGATCCATAGCACCCTGACCGTTGGGCTGTTAGATCCAATGGTTCAGAGCAGCTGGATTCGTGTTGAATAGTACCTAGATCAAACTCCTCCATGCATGTTCGAGAACCATCATGTCACCACCCCAAAAATTTCATTGCACAATAGGTTGTATTCGCTCTACCACTATAATGTAGCAGTTTTGAATATGAATGATCCATAGCACCAATCCTTATCATTAGGCTATTAGATCCAATGGTTTAGAGAAGCTGGAGTCGTGTTGAATTGTACCTGGAGCAAACTCCACCATGTTCTAGAACCACCACGTTGAATAGTACCCATGATATGTCATACGTCTATTATTTGAGTCTCACGTGCACGACACGTGCAACTTACTAGTCACTATATAGAAGTACTCCGACACGTGAGACTCGCATATTCATATTTTGTTGAGCTTGACCTATATTATATAATCTTACCACACTATATTGTGTACGTAGTACTTTGAACTTTGAAAAATCGATCAAGCCTGGCAAATCCCAACATTGCAAACCGCTGGATATTCTATCCATTCTAGCATATGGAATATTTCATTGATAGTCTTTAGCACAGTGAACGCTATGCACAAACCTCAGAACGCACTTCTCAATAATTCTAGAATCTTCTTCGTCATTTCTCTCGAGAATAACGAGTAATAGGTAGCTAGTAGTAGTAGGTTGATTTGTACATGACACAAGGTATAAGAACCAATTATACACCCTATACTTTATGGACGTGGCTCATAATTATAATTATTTTTCAGTGATACCAATACAATCTCTTTCATCATTAATTGTCGTGACACATAAGCATTTTCCATGCATGTAATAAGTTCTTTGACAACGGGGGAGTCTCTTAGCGCAGCATACTAGGCAAAATGCTTTTGTGGCATGTCAATTAAGGAGGAGAGAGGGTGTTGTTGTTTCTTAGTACGTAGTAGCTAAGATACACCCCTTGCACGTAATCATAGGCAAAAAGAGTTGATTGCCCAATAAAATGAATGCATGAGAGAAAAACATTAAATTAAGATACAACCTCTAAAATACAATGCATTGGAGAGGTTGTCTATTAGGTATTTATAACTCCCATGGTAACGTGCTAAGCTACACCCCATTGTGAAAGGCTTAATGCATGATACAGTACATACCACCTGATACCCCCATTGGGGCTAGTCTGATACTCTCATCCCAAACAGAGTATTAGTACTAGTACCTCCATCCCAGAGTAGTACCGGAGTACAATATTTAGTCTTCCACGTAGCCCTAGGTTGTCAAAGCAACGTGTACACCAGGTCATAGGGAGATAATTAATCGGGTAACACATCGTTTCCCTAGTTTTCTCTGTGCAGGTCTCTTGCCAAAGAGATAAGGTATCGGTTCATGGCCGTTGAATTTGGATGGACGGACGATATTGCCTAGAGTGAGATGAGGAGTCTAGTGCTCCTAGTATTTAACTATTGTACCAGTCTCTCTCGCTCGCTCTCATCAACCCTCTCAGATATGCGCTCCTCCCTCTTCTCTCTCGCTTGGTCTCAAAATCCCTCTCAGATCCGCCGCAGTTGAAGAAGGCGGCTCTATGGTAGACGAGTGGTTTGAAGCTATGATTGACATGAGTGCAATGAGGAAGGTCTTTAGCTACAGGATGTGTTCTCAAATTGTTTGTCGTCTCGCGTACATGGTTATTACTACTTCTTTCTTCATGATGTTTTACACACTCGTTTGGTAAAACTCTTTTTTTTGGGCTAAATCACTTTTCCTTGCACGAGCAGTGCTTTGGCAAGGCCATGGCGCACATTGCATGCGCACAATGTGTTAGAAAATTGTTCGATGGCCAGTGCCCGGGATGTGAATACGGAGGCGTCTTCGAACCAACCTGTGGATCAAATGTCCTCGGGAATGAAGCTCAAGTGTAGCAATAAAGGTTGTGACATGGCTGGCAGCTTCCTCGAGTTCATCGAACACCAGATGGCGTGCCCGCATGGGCAGAGGGCGACATAGGTTCTTGACAAAAAAGAACTGTATTATATTCGGGTGTCTATGTGTGTGTTGATTCTGCCTAGAGTATGGTTTAGTTTCTACTTGGGTTGTGTTGTACCTATACTAGTTATGTTATATACAAATTGAATCATCATTGCATCCACATAGTTTCTCTCTTTTATCGATAGCAAGGGGAAGTACCACCAGCATATGTATCTACATAGTTTCTCTCTTTTAGCTAAAAAGCTTGAATATCCATAGAACTTGGGTGGCCCTCCACAGTGTATGAAAATATCGGTTCCCAAACCACTTCTCATCCATCTGACACCGGTGCCTATGCTGCAGAGACGACGCCACAAAAGAAATCAAGGATATGTTAAAATATTGGTCTTCCCTATCCAGCTCAATAACCCTTCCTCTATTTAACGCAGAGACAACAGCCATCCCTCTCATCACGTGGGAATAGTAACTTACATGTACATGCAATGCCAACTAAGAAAATTGGTGACATGAAATGATAATTAATTATGAAAGAGGGAGGTATTACCATAACATCACACATTTATATGAGTCTAGAACCTAATTAATTAGGTCTTGCATGACACCACACACATGTTATGATCCACTATGAAGACAGTAACATATGCAAGTTACTATATTTAGGCTGGTCATGGTGGCGAGTAACTTCGAGTAGTAACATCCATATGTTACTCGTCTAAGTTACTACCTCCATTTTCGCAAAATAAAATAAAATAAGTTACTACCTCCATAGTGGAAAGTTACATAGGTGTGGTATCATGCAAAGTCTCATTTATTGCAATGTAGAATCATTTTCTCTTGAAATTCTGCCGCAACGAAACTGTGTAGTGAGGAGAGAGAAAAAATGATTTTCTAGTTCTTATGGTCGGGTCATACTGGTATGGTCAACCGCAAGGTTTCTTAGCATAAGACCGAGTGCTACAATGTTTAAATTCCACTAAGGTCCACCACAGGTGTCTTCTATCCGACCTTATTTTCAGATTGGAGACACCCTTATGGTAACATATATAGTTACCCCAAGGCTCTCTCTTAACATTTAATTGTATGCCATGTCATCTTAATGCTTAGTTGACAATACATGTAGGACTATGTACTACCCAAATTACTCCCACTAGCACTATGACGAGCCTAAATAGAACCATGAAGAGAGGACGATCCAGGGATGATGTTGGGGAGTGACGAGGTAGCACGGCCCCGCCTTTTGTTCGAGTAGTCCACTATCAGGGTCCATTTGATTCCAAGGATTTGCCTAGGAATTTTGTAGGATTAAATCCTATAGGAAATTTTCCTATGACGATTGTTTGATTTGTAGGATTGATTCCCATAGGATTTTTTCCTAAGGATTCCTTTGTATAGTACTAGTTTTCATAGGAAATCAAACATTCACCCATACCTATTTTTTAGATTCCTATGGTGGAATCAAACACACTTTGGTGCATATGAATTCCTATAGGATTGGAGTGAACATGACAATGCAATCCTACATTTTTCCTATTCCTACAATTTTCATATCCTACAAATCAAATAGGCCCTCACCCATTTCCCCTGGCCTCTTTCCCCTCGTCCAGGCCAGCACCATCGACTAGCCCCCTCCCCCTCCCGTCCCCCTCCCCTCCCCACCCCCCCCCCCCCAAATCCCCAAATGGCGATGCCGCCGGAACTAGAGCGCTCCTCAAAGGAGCGGATCATCGAGTCTGCCCCCCATGTCTTCCGTTCCTGCGGTGTCTCCGCAGCCATAATCGACTTCTCTGTCATCGAGCCATAGTTAGTTAACGAGGCGATGTCGTACACAATTACATTGAAGATCTTCTTCTCGAGGACGTACGAGCTCAAGAGGATGCCTGGGTCCATCCTAGCTCCTCTGGAGGAGGACCATGTCGCGACCACACCCTGCAGAGGAAGTGTTGAATCTCAGCCTGCCTGCCAGCAAGCTGCGAAGAGCGAGCAAGGTCATGGGAACTATGTACAAGGTTCTTGGCTGTGTATGGCTACTGAAGAACCTGCAACTCACGGTGGAGGAGTGGGACATCATCATGTTGTATGACATTCTGCACTAGCTCTGGCTTGAGGCATGTATGTGGGTCGATGGTTTCCACTTCAACCTAAACCTCATCCTGAATCTACAGCTCATTGTCAACTTGTCGGCGCTTCAAGACAGTTGGTAAGTGGTTGAGCAGGAGGATGGCCACTGCAGCATATGCATGCAGGCGTTGTCAAAGTGCACAACGGTGTGTCTCCGGGGATGCAACCATCCGTACCACCGCAAGTGCATCTTCACTTGGTTTGAGACCAACGCCAGCTGCCCTATCTGCCGAGAAAATGTGTTCGCCCATCTCTGCTGACATGACATGCATATGCCCCCTTCTATATGAAACTGGCCATGTGGTTGATAATTAATTAATGTACTAAACCAATATTTCTGCTGCATGCCAAGTGAACCTGTTCTACATATGTTTGCACTTGTCGAATTAAGCTTAATCCAATTTAGATAGGGAAAACAATTAGTCTAGGATTACAATCCAACAGGAAATTGTCATCATGTCTCATACATTTTACAAAGAGAAAACCAATACAAATCACTATTCATCATATCACTGCATAATATGAAACAATAGTCTAATCATCTTCACCATCATCGCTTTCTGCACCGCCGCGTTCTAGATCCACATATTCCGACTGGGTTGGATCTTCTACCCCTTGCCATTCATCATACATGTCCTGAGATTCATCAAGTAGAACCGGTTTATTCCTGTATTTGTAGACTACACTAACCTCGACTGTGAAATCGACTTGTCCATCATGCGTAGAGCCGCCTCTGGCAATCAAATTTTCATCGACGTCAGCCAGTTCAGTTATCATACACCCACTAGGATCATCTTGGTGGGCAACATCTATGGTGACTGGCTCGTCATACTCATTCACATCATAGGTGCTCCTTGCCTCAAACTTTTGCACATATTGCCAGTCCTTATTATCTCTGTCATTCAATAAAATTACCTTGAAAGCTTGAGTTACCAAAATATAAGGTTCCTCCTTGTACCACTCAGCAGTAATATTGATCGATATGAAATTCCCATTATTTATGGGGCCTCTTTTCTTGTTCGGATCTTGGTCATACAAATAACACTTGAATAGAACCACAGATCGACCACTAGTCTTGCCGTTATAATTCAACTCAATAACCTCTTTTATGCGACCATAATCATCATAGTCATCTGACTTCTTCATTTTGGCTGTCAAGTGCTCTCCACTGATCATGATGCCACTGTTTTGTGTCTTCGGATGTTTCTCATGCTCATAAGTGTTGTAGTGGATACCATCGTCATTGCAAGCTGAAGCTTTCTGCACCCTCTTTGCTGGACCATGTGATACGGCATAGAGACCATCACTAACATCGCTCGGATTCTCTTCACACAGCTTCGTGATCTACGGTTATACAAAATAATCAAGAGGTCATCTCATGTGCACAATTCATATGCAATTCAAAGTTCAATTGACCATCTTACATGATTCCTAAACCATTCATGAAACCCACCCCCACATACTGGTGCAGCATAATATTTTCCTTTGGTTGCTTTAAATAACCTGCAAAAACGATACTCAGGTAAGACATCTGAACATATCTTGCTACAAGTTTCATTTCATATATGTGAGGATATGTATGAATAGTGATCACGCAACAAAGTTTTCAGCCTCATCAGCATTATTCAACACATACCAAGTAAGTTGGTCATATTCGTGCTGCATTAATGTTCTATGTTCCTTCTTTCCTACTAGGCAAACACCATGGTTAAAAACTGATTTTTCAACTTCTTCAATTCTACCACCCATACTAGATCTCGTTTTACGATCAGGAATGTATCTTGAGCAAAAATCAAATGCTTCAGCAGCAATGTATGCCTCTGCAATGCAAGCCTTCGCTCTAGCCTTATTCCTAACAGTACCCTTGAAAGTGCAAAGTAGACGTTCTATAGGGTACATCCATCTGTACTGTACGGGACCTCTATAAAGTGCATCTTCAGTCAGATGAACAGCTAAATGTGCCATCACATCAAAGAAGGCTGGTGGATATATCAGCTCAAGCTTGCACATAATTTCTGCTATGTCCGTCTGAAGACGCGCTACAACTCTTCTATCTAGAGTTTTGCTACAGATTTCCCTAAAGAACTTTCCCAACTCTACAAGCACATTGTACAAATGATTGTTCACTAAACCTTTAACGCCAAGAGCTAAAAGCCTTTGTAGTAGGATGTGGCAATCGTGAGTTTTCAACTCTTGGAGATTGTTCCCCTCTCGATTGATACAGTTTGCAATGTTGGAAGCAAATCTAGATGGGAACTTCACACCTCGGAGGAAGTCACAAAATTGTACCCTTTTATTCATCGGCAAGGTAAATTCTACACCTCAAAATTTGTAATGTTTTTCACCGCCCTTATCAACCGTATCTTCAGGATGCAGCTTCAAGTTGTTGTTAACATTGAGTTTTTCATAGTCAAGCCTAGAATTATAGCTATCTTTTGTCTTAGATGGAATGTTGAGTAATGTGCCTATAATGCTATCACATATATTTTGCTCCATGTGCATGACATCAATATTATGTCGAAGTGTCTTCCCAGCCCAATACACAAGTCCCATAGAGTGGATCTGTGCTTATAAAATATTCTCGGTTCCTTTTCCTTCCCTTGGGAATCTGCTGCTACTTCTTCTCTCTTCATTTTGGATGTTGCTCCTACTATCGGTGCATCTTCTGTATTCTTTATTTTACCTCATCTGGTAGCTAGTTGTTTTCCTGGTTTGACATTTCTGACCTTTTGTAAATGTGCCTGCAACTCAGTTGTAGTGAACTTTTGTGGTGCGGTGCCATATTCAGTCCTCTTTCCATAGAACTGCAATTTTTACAAGTTTTTTCGTAATTTGTGGCCTTGAGGAAGGAAACCCCGGTGGCCAAGGAAACTAGTCTTATTTGTAGCCTCACTGTGACCTATTTTGTCTCACAGCGAACACATGCGTTATAACCTGCTGTCACTCTGCCTGACAGAGTGCCAAGCGCTGGAAAATCATGGGTGCAGAATAACACAGCAGCATGCATAGGGAACTTGGCATCTTCATGGTTGCTGGCAAGGATATCAGGAGTCATGACATCCTTCCATAGTTCCTGCAAGTCTCGTATAATAGGCTGCATGAACAGATCAAAATCCTTCCCAGGTGATTTGGGACCTAGGATGCATAAAGCCAGCAAGCAGTTCGACTGATCAGTGCATGCCCAGGGAGGCAGGTTGTAAATTGTAACAAGTACTGGCCACATGCTGTACGAGTTACTCATGTTGCCAAATGGGTTAAATCCATATCTAGCTAGGCCAAGTCTTAGGTTCCTTGGATCCGCTGCAAATCCTGGATGAGCCTTGTCAAAGTTCTTCCATTCATCGCCATCAGCTGGATGTCTGAGTAAGTAATCGTCTGGCTTGAGAATCTCTTTGCGCACAAGAAGCATCCAATAAATCTTTATCATGTAGAGGGAGCCTTGCATAAAATTTATTGATAATAATATTGTTGGGGAGCTCATGAATGGGACATTTGAGCATCAGTAACTTCAATCTCCCCCAAGCTTGAGCTATACTCTATCCATCAAGAGGCCAAAAGTTGTATATTTGATTCCGATCTTTATGAATCTCACTAGGAGGATAAAACTTTGAATAAAAGAGAGGCACTATTTCCTCCCATTCCAGAGCTTGACCATTCTTCAGCAGCTTATACCATTCCTCAGCTCTTCCTTTCAGTGAAATGAGAATAACTTCTTCTTAACTTGATCTGTAGTAATACCTGCACACTTGAACAACCCGCATAATTCGTGTATAAAGAGTAAATGATCACCGGGATGGACAGTTCCATCCCAAACATAGTAGTTATCCATAACACGATCAATAATTCTTGTAGGTATTTTGAAAACATCTTTCTCAGCAGGTGGTGTCTTATCTACTACCTTAGCAGTGGTAGTAGCATTACCAAATAAGAAACTCAGCGAATTATCCATAACGAAAATAAAGCAACTAGCAGAAGTAAACAATACTCACAGTAGAAGTTTCCTTTACCAGTTCCACTCTCCAATAGCGCTTCACTCCCCGGCAACGGCACCATAAAATAGTCTTGATGACCCACAAGTATAGGGGGTGTATTGCAGTATTTTCGATAAGTAAGAGTGTCGAACCCAACGAGGAGCAGAAGGTGCTGGCTAGTGTTATGGATCAGGAATTCTCTGCAAATACTTAGCAAACGGACTTTTAGGGGTTTTTGATAAAGCAAGTAAACAAAGTACGAGTAAACAAAAGACAGTAGGAATAAATGCAGCAAATGGCCTAATCCTTTATGTAGCAAAGGACAAGACGGTTGTATTTCTATAGATGACCAAACGTTCTCGAGGACACATGGGAAGACTGTCAAGTGCTTTCACTTCATATAGTCGATTAATCTTCTTTAGCTTGCTAAGTGTTGTGTGGGTGAACCTATGCTAATGTACCGCCCCATCCAAGACTAATACATACTTGTGATTATACCCCTTGCAAACATCCGTAAGTACAAGAAAGTAATTAAGGTAGAAACCTAACCACAACTTTAGACTCTAAGACCCTTACGTCCCTTCTGCAATGGTTTCCTAACGGGGGTTTAGGTTTCTGTCACTCCGGCAACCCCTACTATTAGTAGCCAAATACCCAATGCATTCCCCTAGGCCCATATAGGTGAAGTGTCATGTAGTCGACATTCACATGACACCACTAGAACAAGTACACCACAACTTAAATAACAATCTATTGAATCTTTCTCAACGCAACTCCACTACTAACAAGAAGACTTCTCCCATGTCCTCAAGAACAAAACGAACTACTCACAAGACATCATATGGATCATGATCAGAGATGGAATAATGATGTATAACAATCTAAACATAAACAATAATTCAATGGTTCACTCAATAGCATCAACTACAAAGAGTAATCAACACTCGAAAAGTTTCCCCTATGAACTATGCAAGATTCAACTCAATTGTTACAGCAATATGGAGATGGTGATGAGGGTGCTGATGGTTATGATGGTGGTGATGATGATGATGATCCCGATGAAGTCTAGCTTGATGGTGGTATTGATGGCGACGATCTCCCCTCTTTGGGAAGGAATTCCCCCGGCAGAAATCTATCTATCGGAGAGATCTTTATCTCTCTCGGTGTTTTCCGCCCCGTAGAGGCGGAGGAATCTTTCTATGGTCGCTCCCCGAGTCTTAGGGTTTTGTGGGGATGATATACGCCAGAGGAGAGAGGCTGGAGTGGGCCAGGGCGGCCACACCACCTCCAAGCGTGGCCTGGGCCTGCCCGCGCCATGGGGTGGTGTGGGCCCCCTGTGGCCCACCTCCACTCCATCTTCTGGCATCCTGAGTCTTCCGGAAAAATAGGATTTTCCGTATATTTTCCCGGATTTTCTGATCTTCGCGAATTTTGCCTCCAAACAGCACCTTTTTCCATCAGAATCCTGACTGCAGCGGTCCATGCTCCAAAAGTCATCAACCATGCAAAAATAGATGAAATAACATAAGTATCACCTCTCAATACGAAATATATCAATGAATAATAGTGAACTAAGCCATAGAATAGTGATGCAAAATGGACATATCAACTCCCCCAAGCTTAGACTTCGCTTGTCCCCAAGCGAAACTGAGCTCAATAAACATGACCTCAGGTTTATGGAGTGAAGAGTTGATAAAAGAATACGGACAAGAAGCATCACATTCATCAAATACATAGATCATAATAGAAGACAACTCACTATTATATAACTCAACTTGTAATGAGTAAAGGAAACACAATAAAGATATATAAAGTGAATCAGAATTGGTAATGGCAAACTTAGCTCTTGGTCGAAGAATAGTTGATAATTTGCTAGAGTTCACAAATAGCTGGTTTTTCAATGATAGCTTTCAAAGTAGTAAACATCAGGATAAGAGCAATGTGCAAAACAAGGAACATAAGAAACATGATTGAATAAATCATCATATGAATGAATGAAACACATCAACTCAAAATACTTGCTGAGATAGAAGGGAATAGGTTTACTGACTCAACTACAAAATAAAAGAAAGGCCCTTCAAAGAGGGAAGAAGGGATTTCAAGTCTTAGTAAGAGCTCCCAAAAATTATGATACTTACTAGCTTTCAGCTCTCATTGCCCCTATCATAGGCATCTTTAGGTGTTAAGGTGAAAGTGAGGTCCAATCTGAGTTATATGCTTGACAGACTATAAACTGAAAATCCCAAGTCCCTTGAGTACGAGGGCCGCTCCTCATGCTACTCAACTTTAGTTACCGGTAAGTTCTTATCATCGTAAGTATGTGCATATCATTGAGAACCGCCAACGGGGTACCCCTTGCCCGATGATACGGAAGAATCCCCATATCAAAATGACAAGGCAAGTAGACAATGAGTATCTCAGCAATCTTCTTATTTACCATGGGAAAATGGTGCTTTTTTCTCTCTTTCCTCTTTTCATAGTATCTCTCTTTTTTTCTTTACTTTTTCTCAATAGCTATCTCTCTCTTTTTATAAGAAGAATGCTTCATAGATATCATTATGGTTACGCTGCAGGTTTCCACCATGTCAGCATGATTTGACCAGCGGCCCATGCGTTTCTCTAACACACATACATAACTCCATGGACTTACAAGCTCCCCTTTTATTTCACACCGAGGACATCCACAAACAAAAGAGTAAGGTATCAACTGGGTATATATTTACAAGTGTTGAATGCATTCCCCGTGACAACACGGTTGTGCTAATCCCCAGCCTATAATTTGCAAGCATATAACTTTCATGGAGAGTTCACAATGGTTCAGGTTTATTAAATACAAGAAAGTAAAGTGTGCCATCAAGTTCGTGAGAGCTTTAATCACTAATTTTTGCATAACAAGTTTAATTTGGGAGGTAGATAAAACAAGAATTTACTTGAAATAGCAATAATGCTACTAGGTAGGTATGGTGGACACAAATGGCAAAGGTTTTGGTTTAAAGGAGTGGATGCACGAGAAGAATACCCTCTCAGTACAGGTTTTTGGCTAGCAAGGCTGGGTAGCAAGTATAAGAGTTGAAGGAAACAAACAAACATACAAGTGATAAAGACAAACATGCAATCTTCCTTGGAAGCACAAAAGATCTTAACTAGATACTACTAGACTTATGAGCAAATCAAGAAAGAAAGATGATGAAATTATTTTTCTCTTTAGAGTACTTCTATCCTTTTCTTTTCAACTCTTGAAAAGGTGTTGCTACTGACCGAGCCAGGTTTTCCAAAACCAACTAAATTAACTCAATGATCCCAAAGTGCTACCAATACTAACAACAAGATCAATCATATAACCACGAAGTGAAAACTAACATAAGCTATGCAAAGAGGGTGAATGACAGAACTTCTCATTAATATTCCATAACGGAAATTCACACCAAAGGATACATATCTAACGAGAGAGGGGACACTTCCATAATGCAAACCATACTACATAATAACTCCTTTATTCATGATATGACTCTACTAATAAGGTAAAAAGATAGAAGGTAGTGATATGATACCGCGACACTCCCCCAAGCTTGGAACAAACCAAGGGGATGCCAAACCTGATGACGAATTACTCCTTTGGTGGTGGTGGTGTCTTCTCATCTTCGTCCGTCTTCCAGGGTAAAGGCTTCCCATCAATAAAGGACATCGTGGTTTCCAACATCCTGAAACTTGCAGTAGCACTTATGCGTTTAAATCTAGCCTCATACTCACAGTTTTGATTTTGAACATCATAGAACTGTGCTTGCAGTTCGTTGGTTGTTTGGCAGAGTGAGAGGACTTTGTCTTTGAGTTCAGCAGTCTCCTTTTGGTGCTCGGTGATGAGTTTGGAGCAAATCTTATGGATGATACCCACTTCGCGCTCCGCCATCTTCCTGTACCTAAAGACTTCTTGCTCCAGTACTTCCATCCTGTCCTCAAGACTTCCTTCACCTTTAGGGCCTTGAACCTCCTTAATTTGGACCTCCCCACCTTCGATCAACAACTCCTTGGGATGAATCTTCAATTCTCTCATGTATGGGTTGATGATATCTTCTAAGGAATCTCCCTTGGATGATCTAGAGAAAGACATTGTGGCTCCAAATCTAGGATTCTACCTGGCCAAAACAGATCGAAACAAAAACATGACGAAAGCACGATATACGAACCTCGAAAGATCCGGGGGGTTATATATTACGGAGTTTCACATCAAAAGGGAGGTACTGGGAGAAAACGAGTCGGAGGCGGAGTCCTGGGTGGCCTCACCACCTAGTGGTGCGGCCAGGGGTGAACCTGCGCCATGGGGTGGTGTGGGCCACCTTGGCTCCGTTTCCGTCCCTTTTTCACTTCGTAGCTTTCCTTATTGACTGAAAACTGCAAAAATATAGTTGGATTGTGTTTTCACAGAACTTTTCTTACCAGAACTGTTACCTAGTTGGAAACAGACTCTGTAGGTATCTGAATTTGGTCCTCAATGAATTTCTCTGGAGTTATAACTTGAAAGGCATCAACATCTTCATTGTAAGAATCTCCAGCAATATAGTGTTTGAGTCGTTGTCCATTGACTACTTGTGTAGTATTATCTTTTAGAGAAGAAATTTTTATTGCTCCTGAACGGTATACTTCTTCAATGATGAAAGGTCCTTCCCATTTTGATAGTAGCTTACCTACAAAAAATCTGTGACGAGACCTATACAATAGAACTTTCTCACCAACATGAAATTCTCTCTTAAGTATTCGCTTGTCATGCCATCTTTTAACTTTTTCCTTAAAGAGCCTGGCATTCTCATAGGCTTCACTCCTCCGTTCATCTAAAGAACTTAAGTCAAATAATCTTTTCTCACCAGCGAGCTTACAATCTCTATTTAGTTCTTTCACTGCCCAGTAAGCTTTGTGTTCTAACTCTTTAAGGGTAAGTGGTAAGCTTTCCCATAAACCATTTTATAAGGAGACATTCCCATATGATTTTTATAAGCAGTTCTATAAGCCCATAAAGCATCATTCAACTTCTTAGCCTAGTTTTTTCTAGACCTATTAATAGTCTTTTGCAAGATAGATTTAATTTCTCTATTTAATAACTCTACTTGCCCGCTAGTTTGGGGGTGATAAGCTGAGGCAATTCTATTATTAACATCATATTTAGAGAGGGTCTTCCTAAAACCGCCATGAATGAAGTGAGAACCCCCATCAGTCATGAGATACCTAGGCACTCCAAACATAGGAAAGATAACATCTTTAAGCATTTTTAGAGAGGTTTCCCTGTTAGCACTTTTTGTAGGAATGGCTTCTACCCACTTAGTAACATAATCTACGGCAACAAGAATATGAGTGTAGCCTTTCGAAGGAGGGAAAGGACCCATAAAGTCAAATCCCCAACAATAAAAATGTTCAATAACTAGAGAGTAGTTCATAGGCATTTCATTGCGTCTAGAAATATTACCAACACGCTGACATTCATCACAAGATAAAACAAATTTTCTTTCATCTTTAAAAAGGGTAGGCCAGTAGAAACCTGATTGTAGTACCTTTTGTGTAGTTCTATCTCCTGCATGATGTCCTCCATAGGCACTACCATGGCATTTACGCAATATCTCTTTTTGTTCATATTCTGGAACACATCTTCGCATAATACCATCAACTCCTTCTTTGTATAAGTGTGGGTCATCCCAAAAATAATGTCTCAGATCATAGAAGAACTTTCTTCTTTGCTAAGCTATAAAAGTTGGAGGCAAATACTTGGAAACAATAAAGTTAGCATAATCAGCATACCAAGGGCTTCCTCGCGAGCTCACTCCCACTGCGGCTAACTGTTCATTCGGGAAACTATCATTAATAGGCATAGGGTCAAAAGAGATGTTTTCCAAACGAGATAAATTATCAGCTACAAGATTTTCAGCACCCTTTCTATCTACTATATGTAGATCAAACTCTTGTAAAAGTAGTACCCATCTAATAAGCCTAGGCTTAGCGTCCTTCTTCGTCATAAGATATTTAATAGAAGCATGATCAGTATGAATGGTTACTTTTGAGTCCACAATATAGGGCCTAAACTTATCACAAGCAAAAACAACAACTAGAAATTCCTTTTCAGTAGTAGCATAATTCCTTTGAGCAGCGTCTAGAGTCTTACTGGCATAATGGATAACGTTTAGCTTTTTATCCATACGTTGCCCAAGGACAACACCTACAGCAAAATCACTAGCATCACACATTATTTCAAAGGGTAAAGTCCAATCAGGTGGTTGAACAATAGGGGCTGTAGATAAAGCCTTCTTAAGAGTTTCAAAAGCATCCTTACAATCATCATCAAAAACGAAGGGTACATCTTTTTGAAGAAGATTAGTAAGAGGATTTAATATCCTAGACAAGTCTTTAATAAACCTTCTATAGAAACCAACATGACCAAGGATACTACGAATACCTTTGATGTCTCTTGGGCATGGCATCTTCTCAATTGCCTCAACCTTAGCTCTATCAACTTCTATGCCTCTTTAAGAAACTTTATGACCAAGAACAATCCCTTCATTAACCATGAAGTGGCATTTCTCCCAATTAAGAACAAGATTAGTTTCTTCACATCTCTGCAAAACTTTATCAAGGTTGTGCAGACAATTATCAAAAGAAGTTCCATAGATAGAAAAGTCATCCATGAACACTTCTACAATTTCCTCACAAAAGCCATGAAAGATAGCAGACATGCACCTTTGGAAAGTAGCAGGAGCATTACATAAACCAAAAGGCATATGTCCCTAAGCATAAGTTCCATAAGGGCAAGTAAAAGTAGTTTTTTCTTGATCTTGTTGATTAACAGCAATTTGAGAGAAACCAGAATAACCATCAAGAAAACAAAAATGGGTCTTTTAGACAACCTTTCCAACATTTGATCAATAAAAGGAAGCGGGTAGTGGTCTTTCTTAGTAACTTTATTGACTTTCCTAAAATCGATGCACATCCTATAGCCTACCACTATTCTTTGAGGAATAAGCTCATCATTATAATTAGGGACAACGGTAATACCTCCCTTTTTAGGAACATAATGAACAGGACTAACCCATTCACGATCAGCAATAGGGTAAATAATACCAGCATCAAGGAGTTTCAATACCTCATTCCTTACCACTTCCTTCATCTTAGGATTTAAACGTCGTTGGTGCTCCACTACTGGCTTCCCATCTGGTTCTATGTTGATAGAATGCTGACATATAGTAGGTGAAATCCCTTTCAAATCATCCAGAGTATAGCCCATAGCTCCTCGGTGTTTCCTCAAAACTTCCAATAATCTTTCTTCTTCCTCCCCTGAAAGTTTAGCACTAATAATAACAGGATATATCTTTTTATCATCAATAAAAGCATATTTAAGATCATTAGGGAGAGGTTTTAGATCGAAAACCGGATCCTTTTTAGGTGGCATCATGGTACCCAAGTCTTCCACATGCAAGTCATGCTTAAGCATCTTAGGTTGATCACAGAGGATCCTATCAATCTCATTCCTTTATTCCATGAAGATTTCACTTTCATGATCTTCCATAAATTGCTGCAAGGCATTGTTAGGGGAAAGAGAAATAGAAGCAAGTTATTCAACCTTAAAATCCTCATTATGGGTTTCCTCTTCGCAAGGTTCTTTAGTAAATTTCAAAAAATTAAAGTCATAAGATTACCCATCAAATTTAGTCAAGATTTTCTCCCTCTTGCAATCAATAATAGATCCACAAGTACTCAAGAAAGGTCTACTAAAAATGATAGGGTAGGTTTTACTAGCAGCCGAACCAAGTACTAGAAAATCAGCGGGGGTACTTAATCTTACCACAAATAACTTCCACGTCTCGTACAATACCAATTGGAGAGATGGTGTCTCTATTAGCAAGGTGAATAACCACATCAATCTCTTCCAACTCGCAAGGACTGATCTCATGCATAATTTCTCTGTAAAGTTCATAAGGAATAGCACTGGAACTTGCACCAATATCACATAAACCATAATATCAATGATCACCAATTCTAATAGAAAGCACAAGAACACTAGCCTTTTTAGTTCTATTGGGATGTGAAACAATATTAGAAGCATCCTCACAAAAGACTATGTGCCCATCTTCTACGCTTTTAGTGACAAGGTCTTTCACAATTGCTACCATAGGTTCAATGTTTATTTGTTCATCAGGTTTTACAGTTCTTTTTTCACTTTTGGTGATTACATTAGTTATCATAGGATGGTCCTTTACCTTTTCGGGGAAGGGAATGTTCTCGATATAAGGTTCGGGTAAGATGGGGTCAATAATGCAATACTCAGCACTTCCAATAAGAGCATAGTCAACAATATCTTTGTAAGGGGCATGGTACTTGTTCCATCCCCTTTTTGGAATTTCGGTATAGGAAGCAAAATCTCTAAAGCAATTCGTAATAACTTGCAAATCGAGACCATAAATATTACTAATATTTTGAAAGTCATCAGTTCCCATAAAAGATTCTATGCATTCATAATCATTATTTATACCTGACTTTCTACCTTTGTCATTCTCCCAAGCTTCAACATTGTATTGAATACGGTCCAGAAGATCCCATTTAACTTCTTCTTCCATGCGAGTGAATGATCCAGCACAAGAAGCATCCAATAAATCTTTATCATGTAGAGGGAGCCTTGCATAAAAGTTATTGATAATAATATTGTTAGGGAGCTCATGAATGGGACATTTGAGCATCAGTAACTTCAATCTTCCCCAAGCTTGAGCTGTACTCTCTCCATCAAGAGGCCAAAAGTTCTATATTTGATTCCGATCTTTATAAATCTCACTAGGAGGATAAAACTTTGAATAAAAGAGAGGCGCTATTTCCTCCCATTCCAGAGCTTGACCATTCTTCAGCAACTTATACCATTCCTCAGCTCTTCCTTTCAGTGATAATGAGAATAACTTCTTCTTAACTTGATCTGTAGTAATACCTGCACACTTGAACAACCCACATAATTCGTGTATAAAGAGTAAATGATCACCGGGATGGACAGTTCCATCCGCTACATAGTAGTTATCCATAACACGATCAATAATTCTTGTAGGTATTTTGAAAACATCTTTCTCAGCAGGTGGTGGCTTATCTACTACCTTAGTAGTGGTAGTAGCATTACCAAATAAGAAACTCAGCGAATTATCCATAACAAAAATAAAGCAACTAGCAGAAGTAAACAATACTCACATTAGAAGTTTCCTTTACCAGTTCCACTCTCTAATAGCGCTTCACTCCCCGGCAACGGCGCCATAAAATAGTCTTGATGACCCACAAGTATAGGGGGTGTATCGCAGTATTTTCGATAAGTAAGAGTGTCGAACCCAGCGAGGAGCAGAAGGTGCTCGCTAGTGGTATCGATCAGGAATTCTCTGCAAATACTTAGCAAACGGATTTTTAGGGGTTTTCGATAAAGCAAGTAAAAAAAGTACGAGTAAACAAAAGACAGTAGGAATAAATGCAGCAAGTGGCCCAATCCTTTATGCAGCAAAGGACAAGCCGGTTGTATTTCTATAGATGACCAAACGTTCTCGAGGACACATCAGAAGACTGTCAAGTGCTTTCGCTTCATATAGTCGATTAATCTTGTTTAGCTTGCTAGGTGTTGTGTGGGTGAACCTGTGCTAATGTACCACCCCATCCAAGACTAATACATACTTGTGATTATACCCCTTGCAAACATCCGTAAGTACAAGAAAGTAATTAAGGTAGAAACCTAACCACAGCTTTAAACTCTAAGACCCTTACGTCCCTTGTGCAATGGTTTCCTAACAGGGGTTCAGGTTTCTGTCACTCCGGCAACCCCTACGATTAGTAGCCAAATACACAATGCATTCCCCTAGGCCCATATAGGTGAAGTGTCATGTAGTCGACGTTCACATGACACCACTAGAAGAAGTACACCACAACTTAAATAACAATCTATTGAATCTTTCTCAACGCAACTCCACTACTAACAACAAGACTTCTCCCATGTCCTCAAGAACAAAACGAACTACTCACAAGACATCATATGGATCATGATCAGATATGGAATAATGATGTATAACAATCTGAACATAAACAATAATTCAATGGTTCACTCAATAGCATCAACTACAAAGAGTAATCAACACCGGGAAAGTTTCCCCTATGAAAGATGCAAGATTCAACTCAATTGTTACAGCAATATGGAGATGGTGATGAGGGTGCTGATGGTGATGATGGTGGTGCTGATGATGATGATGATCCCGATGAAGTCTAGCTTGATGGTGGTGTTGATGGCGACGATCTCCCCTCTCCGGGAAGGAATTCCCCGGGCAGAAATCTGTCTGCCAGAGAGATCTTTATCTCTCGGTGTTTTCCGCCCCGCAGAGGCAGCGGAATCTTTCTGTGGTCACTCCCCGAGTATTAGGGTTTCGCGGGGATGATATACGCCAGAGGAGAGAGGCTAGAGTGGGCCAGGGCAGCCACACAACCTCCAGGCACGGCATGGGCCTACCCGTGCCATGGGGATGTTTGGGCCCCCTGTGGCCCACCTCCACTCTATCTTCTAGTATCCGGAGTCTTCTAGAAAAATAGGATTTTCCATATATTTTCCCGGATTTTCTGATCTTCGCGAATTTTGCGTCAAAACAGCACCTTTTCCATCAGAATCCTGACTGCAGCGGTCCATGCTCCAAAAGTCATCAACCATGCAAAAATAGATGAATAACATAAGTATCACCTCTCAATACGAAATATATCAATGAATAATAGTGAATTAAGACATAGAATAGTGATGCAAAATGGACGTATCAGCCACACCGTGATTCAGCCTGCCTTGAGGTGACCCGGTCAGCACTTTGCTTTGACCGTGCCGTACCCCGGCTAACTCGGCCCTTATACCCCGACGTTGCCCTACCCGGGGGTATCCCCCCAACATTAGTCCTCGAAGCTGGTGCGGTCTTAGCGACTTCTCAGTTGTTAAGGCCATAGCAGGCTCCCATATCCAAATCCTTTATTCCTTCGGCCGAGTTGTCTCGTAGCCCGGAGTTTCTTCTCTTGCGATCCTTTCGCTCTTTCTGGGTTACTCCTCATTGGCTAGGTATTTTGCTTGCTTATCCGAGTTTCCTTTCCTTCTCTCGTATGCTTCTCCACATCCTACGTGGAGGGTAATCATCATTTGCCTCATTTTAAGGGCCATGCGCATTTACCGCGCCGGTTACTGTCGCTGCGTCAGGCATAACTATTGTAAACGTCTCATCACTGCAGCGCCTCATTAACTATAACGCCATGTCCTGTCATGGGATCATTTGCTCCTGTGGCCCCTTCTGTGGCCTTGTTTTGATTGGTTGCCTTGGCCACATACACTCTCGCTGCGTGCGGCATGTCACCCGCAAAGGATCCCACGATGCTTGTGGCACGGTTAAGTAGAGGGTGCGATGCACTCCTAGGGGAAGTTCCCCCATTCGCGTCGCACCCCCTGCTCTCTCTCTTCTTCACTGCGACTCCACCGCCGCCGGTTTTTGTCTCCTTGAGCGCCACTTCGACCGTGCTCCGGCGGTATTTCATGCCAGCGCCGCCCTTTCCAGTGCCACTCGCCACCACGGGGCCTTGCGCTTCCCATTTCCCCGCTTCTGGCTACCATTACTTAGATTATCCCCTCGAAAGCTTCAATCTCGCCATGACTGAAGCAGAAGCTGCAATGGTGGCCCAGCAGGAGGAAGGGACGGAGGGCCGCGAGCGCGGATGCTGGGATGGCTCCATCGCCCACGAGGAGGACCTGGCTTGGCTCTACGCCTCCCGTCGCATCCCCGCCAGCGTCGCCTGTCGCCTCCCCTCCGGTGAGATTACTCCCACCCCCAAATCTGGGAGTACGTAGTTTTCTTATCGCATTTCCAACGTGGCTTCGGCCTTCCCACCTCTGATTTCTTCTTTGATTTGATCTCTACCTACAAATTGCAACCGCATCATCTTCCTGCAAATGCTATCACCTCTCTGTCCTCTTTTGCCTCTGGCATTGAGGGATATATCGGCCTCTGGCCAACCAAAGAACTGTGGATCAAGTTCTTTGGTCTACGGAGAAATGTGGTTATGGACAAGGAGCGTGCCCTGGAGGACAAGCACCTGACCTAGTGTGGCGCCGCCTCCATCTCGCCCCGGAAACAGTCCGTCTTCCCCCGGGTCACGGGGCTAGAATCTTGCAAGGGCTGGGCCCGGACCTTCTTCTACATCCAGAACACCACCAAGGAGGACAAGATCCGGCTGCTCCGCTTTAGACTCGGTCCTCCAGACACTTCGCGATGGGAAAGCATTCCCAAGCGCGCAACGGCCCTAGCGAATCAAGTGGCTCGCCGGATCACGGAGCTGCTTAAGGAGCATCTCCGAGGGAGGGGGGATATCATGATTACTTTCCTCCGTAGCAGGGTCTCCCCCCTCCAGAAGCGAGTCCACAAGATTTGCTACCTTAGCGGTCCTCTTGACCCTCACCGGACCTCCTCTTTTGAGCTGGATAACTCGGCGGTTTACCACCGGGTTAAGGCCGTCTTCAACGTGTGGAAGGAGTTCACTGGAGGCCCAGGAGTGGGGACTTGAGCCCTTCACTTGCGCCAACCCTCCTCCAAGGGTAAGTTAACCTTCTTTTGCTATCTGGATTTTCTTTGTGATTTCCCTTTATAACTTGGCTATTATTCTTTCAGAGATTTCCGCAGCAAACGCTGGAGGATGGTGAGGTTCTGGCCAGCAAGTTGCTGGAGGACCGTCCCGAGGGAGACGAGGTGGAGAATGACCCGGAGGCCTTCTTGCCTGCCCCGGACATCATCAAACGCAGCGCGGTAAGGCCTCTTCTCTAAGGGATTGGCCAGATGATGATGATTCGGACGTTGAGGTCCTTGAGGTACTTGATCCGGTTCTTCTCTCTTATTTGCACCTGGCTTATGTTCGAATGTTGAGCTAACCCGGACGCTCAGGTCCATGAGGTTCCTCCGCTTGCTACCGGTGGCCTGGCGCCGGCCCCTTGCTAGAAGCGCGCAGCTACCCCGGCCGCAGTTTCGGAGGCGGCGCCGCCCAAGAAGAGGCAAAAGAAGTCTGGGTTTAAACCCTCGGCCAAGCCTGCCGCCAAAAGCACAGTCCGGAAGGCACCGAAGCCTTGGGCTCCTCCTACCGTTGACGAGTAAGTCCTTTTAGCATTTCTATCTCGAATTCTTCCATTGCTTGCCTTAGTCTCTGGTTGCTTCTTTCTTTTTGACTTCATGTCCTTCCTTTTTTCAGAGCTCCTGTGGATATCTCCCAGAGCGGTTCCGGCATAGCCTCCCCACTCCCAAGTAATCCCTCTCCCCTCGCAACGATGACCAACGTCTGCTTAGCCCTATTCATGAGGGTTATGTGGCCGTGCCTGACTAGAGTCCACCTCGTAAAGAGGAGGGCAACGTCGACGTGGGGGGTAGCGTGTCAGATCTAGATACGGTGATGCCGGATCTGCCCAGCTCTTCGGCCTCTGTGCCCAACGTTGAGGCGCCAGCTTCATCGGTGCCTCCCCTAGTATCCCCAGTACCAGCAACAGCACCAGCAACACCACCACCAGCAGCAGCAACAGCACCAGCAGCAACAACACCAGCACCAGCAGCAGCACCAGCACCAACAGCACTAGTAGCAACAGCACCAGCAGCAGCAGCAAGAACAACCGCAACAAGGGCCTCCAATCCTCCTAAGGGGAAAGCTCCTTCTGCCCCCACTGGGTCTGCCCCTTCAATCACTAATTTCTTTCAACACACTCCTCAAACCTCATCCAGCAAACCTACGAAGACTTCTAGGTCAGCTTTGTCCGGGCCAGCTTCCGGATCAGAGGGCAGCAAACAGCTGGTTTTGCACACCAGCCCCGCTACGGCTCAATCCGCCAGGCACGATGCCCATGTGAAGGGCCTAGTGACGAGCCATTCTGCGAGTGGTGAGAGTTACAGTCCACATCTCCTTGAGTACGTGAAGAACTGGAACAACGCCGACATCGTCGACCCTCAGGGCGATCTCCTAGAAAGGTTTAGCCCTATTGAGTTCATTGCACAAATGAACTCCGCTAATCAGGCTATATCCCTGGCTGGCCGGCTGATGGAGGTAATCCTTTTTCTCTGCTGTTGATGTTTTTCATAACTTAGCATTTCTAGGTATATCCCAGTCCCCGAGCCTCCAAGGGAATAACTTGTTATTCGGTCGGATGCTCCCTAGCTTTTGTTCATATTGTCATTAATTTGCACTAAATTATGGAACGGGTCTAGTTCCCTTGGCCCGGATCATGTAGACTTCAAATATCCACACACCTAGAGCCGGGTTAAGTTCCACTTGGCCCGGATCTTTTAGACTTCAAATATCCACACACCTAGAGCCGGGTTAAGTTCCACTTGGCCCGGATCTTGTAGACTTCAAATATCCACACACCTAGAGCCGGGTTAAGTTCCACTTGGCCATGATCTTGTAGACTTAAAATATCCACACAACTAGAGCCGGGTTAAGTTCCACTTGGCCCGGATCTTGTAGACTTCAAATATCCACACACCTAGAGCCGGGTTAAGTTCCACTTGGCCCGGATCTTGTAGACTTCAAATATCCACACACCTAGAGCCGGGTTAAGTTCCCCTTGGCCCGGATCTTGTAACCTTCGAATAATTTCCATTGTCTCTGAACTTTTGTCTCTTTCTTGTTTCAGATTACCACTAGCCACCGATCCGCTGAGTTCCAGCGCCTGCTGGACTCCTACAAAGACATACGCAGGCGTCATGGTAAACTCTTGGAGGAGTACCAGGAGAGGGGTTAGTTTCCATTTCTCTCCCTTCCTTGTTCATTCAAACTTCTTAGAGCTTATATGAATGTTTTTTCCGGATTACGCAACCGAGATTGAGGCTAAGAACAAAATCATGAGGAAGAATCTTGCGGAGATCAAAGGTAGTTTCATCCCCTTGGCATGATCATTGTACCCTTCATACTTTATTCGGTGGACACTCATATTTTGGGTCCTCCGGATCATGTTGCAGTTGCTCTTGAGGATAGTGTTCCTATGCCTGAACTGATGGCCCACTGCCTGGAACAATCAGGGAAGTATGAAGCTGAACTAAAGAAGAAGGACGCTGAGATAGCTCGGCTCCAGCAGCAGGACTCGGAGATTACTCGGCTGAATGCCAAAATCCAGAGACTCAAGAGCTCTCATCAGTCCGTGCTAGAGAAGGCCGATCAGGAGTTTGCCGAAGAGAAGGAGCATCTAGTTACGCAAATCTCTAAGGACAAGGGTTTACTGGAGGAAGCCAACGTCAAACTTACGTCGGCAATCACTGAGTACGAAAAACTCCAGGTCCACAACGCCAACACTGATTCCGAGCTTCAGCGGCTTCTCTTCCAGATTGCGTGTAAGTTCTCCGCTCTCGCTTGATTCGTTACAATTCGTATTTGGTCCTGCCACTCAACATTGCTCCTCTTATCCTTAGGTAAATTTCTAGAGAGCGACACATTCGCTGCCTCCGCCGTACGCGAATCCCATGAGCAGCGTGGAGTTCCTGTTGGGCCTGATGCCGAGCCAATTCCTTATACCACCGAGGATCTCCTGGCGAGTCTCACCGCTCGTCTCGACATAGTAAAGAATTTTGGCGCGGACATTATCCCAGCGGCAACATGGATGTTTGGCTGCCTTTGTCCCAGTGAGACCATTCCCAAGAAAACTTCAGACTTCATAGCCAAACTAATGGAATGTGACACTCAAATGCACCTGTGGCGCAAATCTGCAGCACGGGCTGGAGCCGACATCGCTCTGAAGTTTGCGCTTTCATGGTATGAAGGGATTGACTTGGCATTGCTCAAGCATATGCGCACCGGGTCTAAGTGGTGCGAGGATCTAGAGTGGATCGCACGCCGCCAGGCTTGTGCGAACAATCTCATCCAGTACTCCTTTTGCCATGCCTGGAATGAGGGGCCGAGCTTCCTTGATGCTGCTGATGACGAGATTGTCTCTAGAGCTGAAGAAGGGAGTGAGAGCGAGGGCTCCGAGTTACGCGACAAGGCTGAAGATCCGGAGGACGAAGCCGAAGCCAGTGCTCCTCTCGCACATTCCGGAGTACCTCCCTCAACAAATGATTCTCCTGCTGCTTCTGCCCCTTGAAAAACTCTTGTCATATTTATCAGATCCCCGGAATGCCGGGCGTAGATGTAAATAAATACTTTCGTTTGTTTGTGCTACAATTTCATGTTTTGAGCTATGTTTTTACTGCCGGATTTTCGTGGGCGAAGTCCCCGAGTTTCATTTTCTTGTTCCTCCAATTTCTGACTCGGCTCGTGTCTACCTTGATTTGGTTTTCTGACTTACGAGTCCAAGATTGGAAAAATTGACTTAACAATACTTGAAACCTTGAGATTAGCTCAAAATGATTCGGCATTTTCGTGAAGAAAACAAACTAAGGGTTAGCCAAAAAATCAATGTTGGCCCTCTTAAGCTCTTCTTCCTTAGTTGTTTTTCATGTGCTTTGCCATTCCAAACTTGTTCTCTTGCTTGCCATGACGCCAATTCTTGTTGGACAGCAGCAAAGTCGAAGAGTTAGTTTTTGGTGCTAACACATTACTAATCCAACTAAGACGTAAGTGACTTAACCCAACCGACATAAAGAATATGAAAACAAGACAAGTGCTATAGCAGTCCCCAAGTCTTTGCTCGGGGTAGCAAAGATTTTATTGATAAGCTCTCTGCCGACAGACATACCGACATATGAGTAGTTCGGATACATTCACCTCTCAGGTGTAGAAAGGACGCAGCAGTGCTACGTTCCATGGTCTTTTGGATTCCTCTCTGGACCTGTCCGCCTTGTTCTTTTGTTGGGGTAGTGCATCAATAAGATAGTAGGGCCCTTCCCATGGGGGGATAACTTATGCATGCCAGCGATGCCCTGTATTAGACTTAGGACCAAATCACCTTCCCGAAAAACATGGGGGTTTACTTTCCAGCTATGATAGCATTGGATATTTTGCTGGTATATGGCGGATCTGGACAAGGCCAGTTCTCTCGCTTCTTCCAATAGATCAACATCATTCTGCCAGGCTTCGCGCACTTCGGCTTCTGTATATTGGGTGACCCTAGGCGAGTCATGCTCTATGTCGGCTGATAATGCAGCTTCTGCCCCATATACCGGAAAGAATGGCGTATAGTCTGTTGATCGATTTGGAGTTGTTCTTAAACTCCACAGTACCGCTGGTAGTTCTTCTATCCAGCACCCCGCTGATCTTTGCAGTGGCTCTATGAGCCGGGGTTTTATCCCGGACAATACCAGTCCGTTGGATCTTTCCACTTTCCCGTTCGACGCGGGGTGGGCGACTGAGGCGACATCTAACCGGATCTTCTTTTCCTGGCAGAACCTCGCAAATGCTCCTTCGGCAAAATTTGTCCCGTTATCAGTTATGATGCTATGGGGGTAGCCGTACCTTAAGATTATATCCTTGAGGAATCTTACTGCTGTTGCCCCATCACATTTCCGAATTGGTTTCACTTTGAGCCATTTGGTGAACTTGTCAACCATGACCAGCATGTGGGTCATCCCTCCTTTAGCTGGCTTAAATGGTCCTACCATGTCTAGGCACCATACGGCAAATGGCTAGGTAAATGGGATAGTTTTCAGCTCCGACATTGGCAGGTGAGTTTTCACGGCATATCTTTGACAACCGTTACACCTTCTCACCAAGTCTTCTGCTTGCTCCAAAGCACTGGGCCAATAAAATCCATGCCGAAAAACATTTTCTACTAAGGCCCTTGAGGAGGCATGGTGGCCACATTCCCCTTGGTGAATATCTCGGAGTATATCGAGTCCTTCCTCCGGATCAATGCACCGTTGTAGTACCGCTGTCACACTCCTTTTGTATAATTCGGTGTTGATAATGGTATAAGCCTTTGCCCTTCTCTGAATTTTCCTCGAACTTATTTCATCATCCGGCAAGATTCCCTCTTTCAGGAAATCAAAAATTGGCTTGGCCCAAGTCGGTATAGGTCGGACAGGAAATGGTTCCTCATCCACTTCCATCGCATCCACTGACATAACTCCTGCCAGATCAAGCTGCATAGTCCTCGGGTTTGCTGAAGCAATTCGGGTTTGCTGAGGTGCCTCCCCATTCTATTTCCATAGGTGTGGTTCTTGATCCGGTGAGCGCCGGGATATAAATTGAATCTGATTCGGGTGACGGTGTGATAGACAGTTTTCTCAAGTGTTCCAAAGCCACATTTGGTGGAATGGGTTGCCGGGATGAGCCTAGCTTGGAAAGTGTATCTGCTGCCTCGTTTTCGCTCTGAGGTACGTGATGGAACTCACGCCGTTCGAAAAACCCGCTTATCTTCTAGACATGGAACCTATACAAGGCCATGTTAGCATCTAGGGCATCCCAGTTTCCAGACACTTGCTACACGACCAAATCCGAGTCTCCAAAGCACTGTATCCGACGTATCCCCACTTCCTTTGCCACTTTGTGACCATGTACCAATGCGTCGTACTCCGCCACATTATTCAAGACACTGAAATGGATTTGTAGGACATACTTCAGTTGATCCTTCTTGGGCAAGGTAAGCACTACCCCAACGCCTAATCCATCTTTCAGTTTCGATCCATCGAAGTGCATTTGCCAATAATTGGAGTCTGGCAGGGGTGGCTTGTATTGCATTTCAGCCCAGTCCACAAAGAAATCCGCCACCGCTTATGATTTGATCGCATCTCTTCTGTCGAACTGTGGCGTGTATGGAGCTAATTCGATTGCCCACTTTGCTATTCTGCCGCTTGCGCCCTTGTTACTCATGATCTCCAAAATAGGCGCCTGACATATCACATTGATGGGGTGTTCCTCGAAATAGTGCTTGAGCTTCTTGGCCAACATATATACGCTGTACGCCATCTTCTGATAATGAGGATAGTTCTGTTTTGACGTTGACAATACTTCACTCAGATAATACACCATCCTTTGCACCGACTTTCCTTCCTCTTCGCGCTCCACTACGATCACTGCACTTACGACTCGGTTGGTCACGGCTACGTAAAGTAACATTGGTTCCTTAGGTAGGGGTGCAGCTAGGATTTGCGCGGTAGATAGCATCTTTTTCAATTCTCGAAATGCAAGATCTGCCTGTGGCATCCATGTGAACTTATCTGCTTTTTTCATTAACTGATAGAGGGGCAAGGCCTTCTCTCCCAGCCGACATACAAACCGACTCAACGATGCCAGGAAACTAGTGAACTTCTGGACATCATTAAGACACTTTGGTAACTCCATTCTTTCTATGGCCCGGATTTTCGTTGGGTTAGCTTCAATGTCGCGGCTAGATACTAAGAAACCGAGTAACTTTCCGGCTGGTACGCCGAAGGTGCACTTCTCCGGGTTCAGTTTCATTTGGAACCTTCTCAAGTTCGCGAACGTCTGTTGGATATCCTCAAGGAGTGTATTACTTTCCTTGGTTTTTATCACCACATCATCCACATACACCTACACATTCCGACCTATTTGGTCCTGCAAGCATTTTTGCATTCATCATTGGTACATTTCTCCTGCATTACGCAATCCAAACGGCATGGTTCGATAACAATAAGCCCCATACGGGGTAATGAATGCTGTGTTTATTTGATCATCTGGATTCAGGGGTATCTGATGGAAACCAGAATACGCGTCAATGAATGATAGTAGCTCACATCCGGCAGTTGAGTCTAAGACCTGATCTATTCTAGGGAGCGGAAATGGATCTTTTGATGCCTTATTCAGGTTCGTGTAATCAATACACATGCGCCATACCACTACCACGTTCGGATCATCTTTCTTTTTCTCCACCAACACCGGATTAGAGAGCCAGTCCGGATAGAGTACCTCCATGATAAATCCAGCTACTAGCAATCTTGTTATCTCATCTCCAATTACTTTTCTTCTATCTTCTACGAAACACCTGAGTGGCTGCTTTACCGGCTTAACCCCGGGTCTTACATTCAATGAGTGCTCAGCCATCTCCCTCGGTACACCTTGCAGATCTTGCGTAGACCAAGCAAAGATATCCCGATTCTCACGGAGGAAGTTGACGAGCTCACTTTCCTATTTGTTGCTTAACCCGGCACCAATGGTAACGGTGCACTCTGGGAACAGATCATCAACTAGCACTTTATTCGTATCCTTAGTCGCTTGGAACGACACGCTCTGGTGCGGGTTAGTCAGGGCCAGCATATGTTGTTGTGCGGATTGAGCCAATGCCGCCAGCTCCAATATTTTCCTTTTCTCTTGAGCTATTACGAGTGACTCGGCTAAATTAGATCCGGCTGATGCACACTCGATCGAATGCCGGAAGTCCACTGATATAGTTATCACACCCCTTGGTCCGACCAACTTCATCTTAAGGTAACTAATGTGGGTAGTTGCCATGAATTTTCTCAGCGCTGGCCTGCCGAGTAATGCGTGATAAGCACTTTCTAGATTTACTACCTCGAATTCTAAGTTCTCAGTACGGCAGTTGTCTCTTGTGCCGAATAACACGTCAACCCGGACCTTACCAATTGGTTCAAAAGAGATACCTAGCACAATACCGTGAAAAGTGGTCCTTGTCGCTTGCAACATGTTCTCTATTATCCCCAACTTGTGCATGGTATCCTTGTACATAGTGTTGATACTTCTACCATTGTCAATCAATACCTTGGAAAATCTCATGTTGATATTCGGTCCGATGAACGTTGGATCCAAGACTAGAGCGTAGGTTCCTGGGCTTGGCATGATCTTTGGGTGATCCTTGATACTCCATGTGATCTCTTGGTCCGCCCAAGGCATATATCTCGGCACAGCCGGCATTACTGTGTTCACCTCCATATGCTGGCGCTGTAAGCTTTTTCGGTCATTCTATTCCATGGTGAATACACAATAGCTCTGATGATGTTCCCTGTACTCATTTCGTCCCTCATTCTTGTTGTAACCTTAGCCTTGTTGCTGGTTATTGCCTACTTGATGTACAGCTTCCCTTCTTTCCGGATTTTTGTACCTTGGCGGAGGTGGTGGCAACATCAGTTGCTATCCATATCCCCCTGTTAGTAACGGTGCCCGGGGTGTTTCATTTCTAGGTGCTTCGTTCCGAGGTGCCTGAGCATTCCCCGAACCCACCTGTTCCAACTTCCTCATCCACTCACACTACCAGGTCATATGATTCGCTAGACTGTTTGGACTTGGCGTATGAAATTTGCAAGGTTGGTCTAGCATAGACTCGAACGTATACCTCGGCCTATCCTTTTGTTCCTGCCATTGCTTTTTCTGCTCCGGGGTCCAAGGCTTTCTCCATTCGCTTTTCTGCTGCCAGTTTTGCCCTCCAGTTTTCTAGCGTTGGCTTGCTCCGGCATTGGGCTAATCCCGGTCCACCGCTGCAACTTGCTGCGAATTATATCGACAATCCGAACGCTCATCCCTTATTTTTCCTCGGAAATCATTCCTCCTTGATGACCCGGAGATATCTCAGTTGTAATACTCCTCATTTGCTTTGCTAGACATTAGCCGAGGTTGAGTTGGATCTTCCAAGGCATATGAATCTGCAATCCGGATCGTTTCAGACAAGGTGGTTGGCATATGTCGCTGTAACCTTTTCCACAACATACTCCCATACCTGCATCCCTGAGCGAACCACGCAATTTCTTGTGATTCAATCACCCCTTCAACCGAGTTTCGCACATTGTACCACCGAGTCAGGAAATCTCTATCTGGCTCATTTGGTCTCTGCCAGCATAGTGCAAGGGTCTGCGGTCTGTTGGGTCTCTTGTAAATGCTTGAGAAGTTGCTAACAAATAGTTCCTGGAAATCCAACCAACAGTTGACACTCCCTGGTGGCAAATTGTTCAGCCAAACCCGCACTGGGCCTTCCAGCATCTGTGGTACATATCTTACTACCCATCTCAAATTCCCCGTCGCGGTCTTGATGGCTGTGGCGTAGTCAATCAACCAATCCTCTGGCCTGGTACTTCCATCATAGGTCCGGGTTCCCTTGGCCAGCTGGAAGTTCGGCACTGGTGGTTTATTCACGATCCGAGGCCTGAAACACGCTGGACCCGGTGGACCTTGTAACTCGATTTGCTCCGACCTATAAATCCTATCCAACTTCAACCTCGCATCATCTGGCTACAAGTTCCTGCTTACTAACCGTGATCCAATTACATGACGATCTGGTATGGGGTATCGATCGTTAACCATAGCCGAATAACCATCATTGTATCTTTCTTGATCCGGATGTGTAGGACGCTAGTGTTGCAGGTGAATAGAATGGGCCCTCCACACATGTGTCCGACAGGCAGCAAACTAAAATCCTCAATGGCTGATACGGAGTGGGTGGCTGTGCAATCTATGTCCATACTAAAGGATAACCCTAAGGAGACCGCAAAGAATATTCAGACTAGCCTCGGTTCTAAATACAACATTGTCCTTCCGTATTACACGGTTTGGAAAGGTAAAGGGAAAGCTTCGGGGGTCTTGCACGGGGATTGGACCAATAGCTTCAGGATGTTGTACAACTTCAAGGCGGAGGTACAAGCTAGGTGTCCGGGGAGTGTTGTGGATATTGACACCGAATCAGAAGGTGGTAAAATATATTTCAAAAGATTTTTCATGGCGCTTAAACCTTGCATCGATGGATTCAAGGGCGGCTGTAGGTCGTATCTAAGTGTAGACAGTACTGTCCTAACTGGCAAATGGAAAGGCTGCCTGCCATCTGCCACAGCACTTGATGGTCACAACTGGATGTTCCCAGTGGCATTCGGGCTGTTTGAAACAGAAACAGAGGAAAACAGGGCCTGGTTAATGAGGCAGCTCAGGAGATCGATAGGCCACATGGATCCATTGGATATATCCACGGATGCATGCAAAGGGCTGATGAATGCAGTGAAGGAGGTGTTCCTGCGAGCTGAAGGTAGAGAATGCCATGCCCATATGATGCTCAACTTGTACTCACACTATGCAGGCAGCGTATTTCGTTACATGTTTCCTGCTGCTAGAGTTTACAAACCTAGTAGCAGCGATTATTTCATGAGCAAGATTTTTGCTGAAGCCCCTGAACTTCCAGAGTACTTAGCCATCCATCATTCACAGCTAGGGAAGAGGAGTCAATTCAACCCTGACATCAAAGTTGATTACATAAACAACAACCTTGCAGAATGCCTGAATAACTGGGTGAAGGACATAAAAGTGCGTCCTGTTCATATCTTGATTGACAGCATACGTGGTATGATCATGAAGCTGTTAAATCTAAGGAGAGAGATCGGTAGGAGACTTAGAGGACATATGCTACTGTCAGTTGTATAGCAACTGCACAAGAGAAGCCGAGGACTTGCTCATCTTAAGGTTCTCTCGTCAACCAGCAGAAGCTGTGAGGTGGTCGATATGTCCAAGAGTGGAAAAAGGGATGTTGTGAACATCCAGCTGCGAGAATGCACATGCTTAGAGTGGCAGCATACCGGGAAACCTTGCGACCATGCCTTGGCCTTCTTGGTGAAGAAAAGAACTCTACCACATTTGGATCAGTATTAGTCAGA